>CM076581.1:898967824-899352447 GCA_034641835.2 Pinus albicaulis
AAAAACATCATAAAACACTAAACACAACGTAGTGAGAAACAAATACCTAGGCACATATAGCGCACCACACTTCAGCAGTTTACCAACCCTGGTTGACAATTAATGAACTCAATTTAGGAACACTAGGTTGAGCACAAACAGTGACCATGAGAACCGAGAGTGATATGGTACATGTGTTATTTAATCAATATTTATACTTTTTAAGATGGGTTTTTCAAAACTTTATAATATGTATTTTGAATTAATTGGTAATTTGCATTGTGTTAATGTTAAAATCAATGATTCACTTGATAATTATTTGCAATTATGTTGATCTGAAAAGCAATGGCATACTGTATAAATTAGTTCTTTTTTTGTATCTAAGATCATAATAAAATAATGATAATTCTAAAGTACGTGAATTTATTTGCATTATTTAAAAAATTTAATAAATTAATTTCACATTAATACAATTAAAATTTTACAAATATTTTACATACAATTACAATTAAAATTAGAATTAGAATTAAAATTACAATTACAATTTTACAATTTCACATACAATTACAATTACAATTTTAGAATTTTACATACAATTACAATTTACAATTACAATCAATTCGCAGTAATACAATTAAAATTTTACAAATATTTTACATAGAATTGAATTATAATTACAATTAAAATTTTACAATTTCACGTACAATTACAATTACTACTACAATTTTAGAATTTTACATATATACAATTACAAATTTACAAAATAAAAAATTACAATTACCATTACAATTTTACAAATTTACATATATACCATTACAATTACAATTTTAGAATTTTACATACAATTAGAGCTACAAATATTACAATTTTACAATATCAATGATCGTTTAGTATTAAATTAATTAATAAACATCACGTTCGTGATAACCATCGTACAAACATCATATTTGACTAAAAAACACATTCAAAATCAGTAACATCTTCGTGATCATGATCATCTAACAAAACACAATTAACATTATATATTAACATATTCATCACAACACAAACATCAAATATACATCTCATGTCAAATAACTCGTGCTATCATCACATACACATTAAATGCACATATCTAACATGACCTAACAATATACACATCATGATGATCACTAAGATGTAAATTAAGTACAACTGCAACATGAACATAAAATACATGGACCATATATATATATATATATATATATATATATATATATATATATATATATATAACTGAATAATGTTAAAAATATACAATTGTAATATAAATGTCATGGATCAGCTGGTGGCAGTACAACATCAATATTAGTACTAGTGGAGGCTGTAGAAATTATATTACATATGCATGTATATATCCAGATTCTCCTGATCTAACAATATTTATCTTCTTGCTAAATACAAAATCCTTCCACTATTAATCTTTTGTGGAAATTTAAAATTCAATTGCAAACACATGAAACAATAAAACAATCGCACATAACACAGTTGTTTAATGGGAAAACCTGAAGCTAAAAACCCCAACTATCATATATTATGTATCATGGAGATCATGTAACAATCTCATACAAAACTTAGTACATCAAGCTCTCAGTACAATGTAGATTCATTACACACTGTCATGCATAAATTTGCATCTTTATGCACCAATTTCTCGCCACCTGACAGCCTGCCTCCACTGCATAATCCATGCTGAAGAAGACCCCTGAATGAATTTGAATTGGCCTTGCCTTGACAACACAATCCTCATTTTCAACTCCAATGTGTGTGTGGTGCAATAAATGCATCGCTATAGTCACAACAGATAGTCCATCTGACCCTTTCACCTATCTCTCCACTGGGTTTCCACTGGAACTGACATGCACTGTAGTTAATTGTTGCTTCTATTCAGTTGTTAGTGAGTTATTAGTTTTGAATTAATTAACTAATTAATTCACTTAACTCTCACTAGTGTATCATTCAGTTAGACTAGATACAACTAGCTCAACTGAGTTTAACTCCATTAACTGAGTTAAACTGAATAACAACTCCATGAACTACTCTTCCAACTCTATCATAACTTTGCCACTTCAGTTCTATCTGAGTCCTCCATGCATGAACCACCAGTAAACCCTAGGAATTGCATAATTCCTTCAGCCCACTGATTTTCCAAATCTATATACTGAAATAAAGTGCTCCAAGAGAATAAGTTGATATTTAGAGTCTGATTATTTTTAAGGGCTAATAATAATCGACACATCTATTTTTAGATCGATGATCTATAAATAGACTTCGCCCAATCTTCTAAAAATAGAATTTCATATATTTTTCCAAATTGACCAACCATCCACAAATAACATCCTGCAACTTCTGAAATATGATCACCATGTCTAAAAATAGACATAGTCTAAAAATAGACCTGCACCTAAAAATAGCCTACGGGCCCACTTAGTGAAGGTGACTGATTTTCACTAAGCTTCAGCATATTTTTGAGTCTCAACACTCCCTCTCAACAAGATATGGATTATCCTTCACCTTGATCCTACCTCTATGGTATTCGAATTTGCTCCTGCCGAGCACCTTCGTCAGAATGTCTGCATCCTGATCTTCCATAGGAATGTACTGAAGCAAAATGATCTTCTGCTGCACACAATCTATGATATGATGATACCAGATATCAATATTTTTATATATATCATGAAACATAGGATTAATCGAGAGTTTAATGCAACTCTGATTATCACAATGTATCACTGTAGGATCTAAATGTGAACCGAACAAAATGACCAGGATCTTCCTCATCCATATAGCCTCACATGCAGCTTGACTTGCTGCCATGTATTTTTCTTCCGCTGAAATAAGTGCCACAGATCTTTGTTTCCTGTTGTACCAAGAAACCATTGTAGATCCGATACTAAAAACCCCTCTTGATGTGCTCTTTCTGTTCGTTGAGCTGCCTGCCCAATCTGCATCCGTGAAGCCATGCAACTTCACCTCATCCATCTCTTTGTACCATAAGCCATACTCAGATGTGCCCCTGAGATGCCTCAGGACATGCTTGCCTGCCTTCCAAAAGATATTGGTAGGCTTAACCATCGCTTGTGAAAGTTGGTTCACCGCATAGCATATGTCCAGTCTTGTATTAACTAAATACATGAGTGAACCCACCAACTATCGATAAACAGTGGCATCCACTACCTCTATCGATGTAGCATCCTCTTTCCTCCAATTTCCTGGAAGAAGAGTGTTGATAGGCTTGCAGCCTTGCATGTGAAGCTTATCCAGTATCTCTCGGGCATACTTGCCTTGAGACACAAACAGTTCACCTTCCCGCTGCCATATTTCCAATCCAAGGAAATAATGAAGGAGGCCAAAATCCTTCATCTCAAACTCATTTGCAAGATCTGCCTTGCACGAGTTTATCAATTTCTCATCACCCGTTAGTAAAAATCATAAACATAAAGAAAAATGATTAAAATATTACCCTCCACCACAATTTGTTATAGGTTTTCATCCATCTCACTCTTGGTGAAGCCAAGTCCAGTGAAATAGCCGTCGATTCATGTGTACCAAGCACGTGGTGCTTGCTTTAGCCCATATAGCGCTCTTTTGAGCTTGCACACATGTGACTCACTACTGAAGATCTCAAATCCTTCAGGCTACTCAATTTAAACCTCTTCCTCAATGATCTCATTAAGGAATGTAGTCTTCACATCCATCTGATGAATGTGCCAACCCATCTACACTGAGAGAGAAATGATGGTCCTTATCGAAGATTACCGTGCGACAGGTGCAAAGGTTTCTTCATAATAAATCCCCTTGATCTGTGAGAAGCCTGGGGCAACAAATCTTGCCTTATACTTCTCGACGCTCCCATCAGCAGCTTGCTTTACCTTGTAGATCCATCTTGTTTCTACAACTGATTTACCCACCGATCTTGGAAAATCTCCCAAGCACTGTTTCTGACAATGGAGTCATACTCGTCCACCATGGCATCTACCCATGTGGGCTCCTGCACTTCTTCTTCAAAAGAAGATGGCTCTGTCACGACACACTTTCTCATAAGAGCCATGTATCCAGTAAAACGGTCAGGTGACTGTCTCTGTTTGCGCTGTGATGTGGGGACTCCTAAATTCTGTGCCACATAAGGCTTCAGTCTCTCAGCTTCTATGGTATGCCTTCTACTAGTTATGATGTTTGGCTCTGCGTGAGTAGACTCATCCACTCCATGAATATCCTCTTGTGGCTGATCCACATCTAGAGGCTCATCTTTGGGAACAAGAAGTTCTTCCTCTGCATGCAAGTGTAGCTCCCTCTCAAGCGACAACTTTATGGCTTTCACCTTATTGAATTTTATATCCCGTTGCCCCACAGTCATCTGACTATCTGGAAAATACACATGATAATTAAGGGGTGTTTCTGTGTACCCCAAAAATATCCCAACTTTTGCAGTCGGCTCTAGCTTCTTCCAGGCGTCCTTTATCACATGAATGTAAACAGATGAGCCAAAAATCGTCAAATGAGAAATATCAAGCTTCTTACCAGTAAAAAATTCTTCAGGTGTACTCATGCCAAGTACTCTATGAGGACAACGGTTTTTCACATAAACCGCAGTGTTGCATGCTTCCACCCACAAGTGCATCGGTAGGCCCTGGTCATGCAGCATAGCTCATGCAACACCCACAATCGTTTTGTTCTTCCTCTTCGTGACCCCATTCTGCTATGGGTTATGAGGTGCTATGAGTTCTCTTCGAATTCCTTCTTTTCTATAGAAGTATTTGAATTCGTTTGAGATATATTCACCACCATTATCGCTCAGTAGAGACTTCACTTACTTCCCCGACTCCTTCTCCACCAATGCTTTAAACTCACAAAAATTTGAGAATGTTTCGCTCTTCTTATGCATGAAGAATATCTAGCATCTACGAGAATGTTCATCAACAAATATAACATAATACCTGTGTTTTGATATTGAAGCAATGAGAAAGGTCCACACACGTTTGTGTGAATTATCTCAAGGATCACCGAAGCACGGTTCTCCTTCTCATGAAAGGTGGTCTTCACAAACTTACCCATAGTACATCCCTTGCACTGATCTGACTGCGTAAGAGTACCCTTGGGAAGTCCAATAGAAATATGCTGCAAAATATTCAAAGTGCCATGGTGAAGATGGCCCAATCTCCTGTGCCATAATTCATCCTCATCCCGGCTCACCACTTCTTCTACTTTTCCCATCATTGTAGTGCAGCCATCTACCTCCAGCTTGTAGATATTCTTAACTCGAATCCCTATCCACTTGGCTTGACCCATTGTTTTATGTTAGAGGAAATATTTTCCCTCGCTGAAAACAACGTCATAACCTCTGTCTTCTAACATTGTGATCGAGACCAAGTTCTTCTTCAGACCTGGAACATGCATAACATCTTTCAACAGAAATGGATTACCTAACTCCCTCTCAAAGTTAATGGTCCCAATGCCAATCGCACTATATTGACCATCGTATCCCATCTATATATGCATTTGGAGATCCTTCTCCTCCAAGTCACTAAACAACTCCTTGTCTCCCGTCATATGGAAAGACGCACCACTATCAAGATACCACACCGATCCCATTGCGCTTGAAACCAAGCATGTGATCAAAAAGAAATCAAGTTCAAATTTCGAGGTTAAGGCCTCACCCGCTGCAGCTCCAACAACCTTCTTGTTCTTGTTCTTCGGTGGGCAGTTAATGGCGAAATGCCCATGTTCGTGATAGGGAAAACACTTCACCTTGGACAAATCCTGCTTCTTGCCTTTAGCCTCGGATTTTGGAGGGAATTTCTTCCCCTCCCCTTTCCTTGCTTTGGAAACCAAAGCACAATTCTCGTCATCATCATTCTTCGATGAAGAGCCATCCTTGGTACTTCACCTTATCTCCTCCTGCACAAGATCGAACCAAAGTCGCTCCCAACCTGGCAGTTTCTCTCGTTCATTGACAGAGTCTTCGTAGCTATGCCAACTCTTCAGAAGCCCAAGGAGAGCCAAGCTCACCAATTCATAGTCATCAATAGTAATCCCCACACTTCCCAGTTCATCCCCACAGTGGAAAAACTTTGTGAGATATTTTGGAATACTATCGCCCTTCTCCATTTTTATTTTTCTGAGCTTATCTTTCAGCGCCAACTTCCTCTGGTCACTGCTGCTTTGGAAAATATATATCAAAGACTTCCACATTTTAAATGGAGTGGATTTTCCGTGAAGGCTTGACACAATATGGTACTTTACACCTTCCAATAGAATTCTTCTTGTCTTTTCTGCCTTCTTTTGCATGCGTCAAGTAATGTAGCATCACTAGAACCAGGCTTAGGAACATTGCTATCGATGAACTCCTTCAGTCCATTATCTTCCAGCACCGCCTCCATCCTATCCTTCCAGGCTATGTAACTTGAGCCGCCCTTAAGGGCATAGTCCAATCGCAACCCATTGAAAGACATTTCAATGTATACTCAACTGTCGTGCCAAGAAATTTCTGCAGCAAATTCGAATTGTCCACCAGCACAAACTCAACAGTTCTTCACAATTTCAATCTTCAAGAATTAACATTGCTCTGA
Organism: Pinus albicaulis; assembly: GCA_034641835.2. Lineage (NCBI taxonomy): Eukaryota > Viridiplantae > Streptophyta > Pinopsida > Pinales > Pinaceae > Pinus > Pinus albicaulis. The sequence continues at coordinate 898,974,391 of CM076581.1, forward strand.
TACCATGTAGAAATTATATAACATATGCATGTATATATCTAGATTCTCTTGATCTATCAATATTTATCTTCTTTCTAAATACATAATCCTTCCACTGTTAATCTTTTGCGGAAATTTAAAATTCAATTGCAAACACATGAAGAAATAAAACAATCACACATAACACAGTTATTTAACGGGAAAGAATGAAGCTAAAAACCCCAACTATAATATATTATGTATCATGGAGATCATGTAACAATCTCATACGAAGCTTAGTACATCAAGATCTTAGTACAATGTAGATTCATTACACACTGTCATGCATAATTTTCATCTCTATGCACCAATTTTTTGCCACTTGATAGTCTGCCACCACTGCGCAATCCCTGCTAAAGAAGACCCCTGAATGAATTCGAATTGGCCTTGCCTTGACTGCGCAATCCTCATTGGAAAATCCAATGTGTGTGTGATGCAATCAATGCATCATTATAGTCACAACGGATAGTCCATCTCACCCTTTCACCTATCTCTCCACTGGGTCTCCACTGGAACTGACATGCACTATAGTTAACTGTTGTTTATGTTAAATTGTTAGTGAGTTATTAGTTGTTAATTAATTAACTTAACTCTCACTAGTGTATCATTCAATTAGACTAGATACAACTAGCTCAAATGATTTTAACTCCATTAATTGAATTAAATTGAATAACAACTCCATGAACTACTCTTCCAACTCTGTCATAACTTTGCCACTTCAGTTCTAATTGAGTCCTCCATGGATGAACCACTAGTAAACCCTAGGAATTGGGTAATTCCTTCATCCCACTAATTTTCCAAATCTATATGTTGAAATATAATGCTCCAAGAGAATAAGTTGATATTTAGAGTTTGATTATTATTAAGGGCTAATAATAATCGACACATCTATTTTTATATCGACGATCTATAAATAAACTTCGCCCAATATTCTAAAAATAGAATTTCATCTATTTTTCAAACTTGACCAACCATCCACAAATAACATCCTGCAACTTCTGAAATATGATCACCATGTCTAAAAATAGACATAGTCTAAAAATATACTTGCACCTAAAAATAGCCTGCGGGCCCATTTAGTGAAGGTGACATATTTTCACTAAGATTCATCATCTTGTTGAATCTCAACTGCTCATCTGACGCGGCGCGAGGTGAACGAACATGAGATGAAGAGTCGTTTCTCGTTGACTTTCCATCACCTACTACATCACAACCATGCCTATAACGTTCAACAATCCTTGTCAGTCGCGTAAAAGTTGTCGTAACTCCTATGACATATCGCATTAGGCTAATGAGCGGGACGATTCCTGCCTCAAAAATCAATACACTGAGTTGGTCTACCAACTCCATCTGGTATCTAGCATCATGTCGACCGCGCCTAGCACCGGCCTCCCGATGATCCTTGGCATCTGCAATGCCCTGATCATCATCCGCTGGATCCACACTTGGATCATGTGGTACTGGTGCCGACATCTCCTCGCCATAAAAAGAGCGAATGTCTGGAAAATACATACAAGTGCACAACAACAATTAGAAAATTTCATTACACAATTTAATAAAAACAAGTTAAAGAACATGCTAGAACAACTTTAAATATATAAAACAGTAATATTACCTCTATCTTCTGGCGGCTCATCAGCTGTGAAGAGGATGTTGGCACACCCTCGCCAATCCAAACCCGTGTAAGGATAGGGGACCATAACGAAGGGATTCTCATCAACACTAGCTAGCAAATCCAGTGCATCCTGCGATATCCTCGCGAAAAACTCAGTGTCACCCCTCTTAGGCATCATCTGACCCCACATGTGCATACATGCCTCAGACGTCATCCTATAAGGCTGTCAAAGAAAAGTAGGCCTCTTCTCTGGGAACCTCTCAAAAAATAAACAAAAATGATCTGAAGCAAAATGGAAGTTCACCCTCCCTTGTGCATGAGCACGACATCTATCTAAGGCTGTACAGAACTACCGCAAAAAAATGGTAGACCACCTGACAAGTCATGGCTCCTATACTAAAGAATCAACATAATATAGAAGCAGGAAACTAATGCATTTCGTGTCACTGATGTTGTTCGAAATGATCAAAATGATAAGTGAGAGACATTGCACCTCCTCCCTACCAAATGAAACAATACGTAACTGACCACCAGCAACCCGAAACTCTGCAGGAGATAGTACATTTTCTCCAATGTATCTCTGCGAGTAAACTAACTGACTCGCTGCTGCATAGGCAACTGGAACCTTTGGAAATGAGGGAAAATCCACCCGTCTCCTCAATAGACCTGTAATGAAGTATATATCCTCCTCAGTGGGTGTGTACCACTGGTTGATACCAACCCAAAAAGCCTGTTGCTGAGCATTCCACCTTCGGATAAGATGTCTCAAAAATAAATTATGGCCCTTTAGGGAAGTATCCTCCTCATAGTACTTGAGGAGGCCTACCTACCTTAGGAGCTCCTGTGTAACTGTTGTAATAAGGCGAGGGTATGCATCTCTCTCTCTCTCTCGTGCCTCCCACATGCGAACCATGTTATACTGCTCCACCTTTTGTTGTTGTTGTTGTTCCCCCTCTTCTCTCCTTTCATGTCTCTGAATGATTGACATATTAAACAATTTTTTATTATTAAATAACACATGTATTTATAAATATACATATATAAAAAAAATTGAAAAAAAAAAAAAAAAACAGTTGGTGCGCTGTGAACACAGTCACACACCGGTACTGGTGCGTCTTTCTATGGAACGCACCGGCCTCGGTGCACCTAATAATATTAAGTGCCCCGATGACGGTGCTCCATAAGAATTTATAGCACACCATTGACTATGTTTGGTGTCAGTAGGGCGGTGCGCTGACGAAATTCTATGCCCCGGGGTGTATAGTTAAGTCAGCGGACCGACCTCCTTCCATCGTGACATAGTGAACAGTGCGGCCTTTTATAAGGCTACATTGTTGACCCAGGTGAAATACGGAAAGCCGTGCGCTGACAAAAATAGCCACCTTGGGGCTACTATTTTATTCAATGCACCGTGTCATATCTATTCAACTAGGTCAACAGTGTGGCCGGATAACAGACCGAACCGCACATTTTAAAAAAAATTAAATTAACACGGTGCACCTTTGGTACCTCCTCGGAACCGATGTAGATACCGTAAGCACGGGTTTACCAGGCTACACCATTGAAAATGCAGAAAGGCAGCAACATAGTGCATTGATAAAATTACCAACACCGGTGCGAAACATTTAGTCAACGCACCGTGTTTCCGCTATTCCACATTGTCAACGGTGCGGCCGGGTAAACAATCGCATCGCAATTTAAAAATTTAAAATTAAAATAACACAGTGTGCTTATCGATACTGCCCCGGAACTGGTGTGGATACCGTTAGCATTGGTGGCGGCACGACCTGTAAATTTACAGGCAGCACCACCAACCGGTACAAGCTGAATGGCTCAAGCGCACAGCGCGACAATTTTTTTTTCCTTTTAAATGGTTAATTTTAAGGTTATTTGAAATTATAATTCGCTAGAAGGTTTAATTATGGAAAAACAAGAAAAATACCTGTACATTTTCTTGTCGAGGAGGCATACTGCCTGTAGAATTTGCAAAATAAAAATTTTCCACCGTTTTGCAAAATTCAAGCTGGAGATTGGTGGGAAATGCACAACAGTAGTGCGTGAAATGAGTGCAATGGGAGCACCGATGTCAGGGCGGTTCAGACAAGGATAAATTGCATCAATGCTTGAGAGCTCTGTAGCACTGGAAAAAGTGAAAAATGCGATTTTTTGGCCGCAATTTTTTTTCATCTAACCCTGTTCTAGTGCGCGGGATTTCACAAGCACACCGATGCATTTGCTTCAATCCACACCAGGTGGTTTCTATTTTCATGCACTTTCTATGAGGCACTAGTGCGAACGGTCTATAAAGAACTTGTGTGCAACAATAATACAATGCACCGGAAGGGTGTGTACGAAGCGCACGGTGTCCGATGTGCCAATGTTTTGTTTGGTTTTTTGGGCCTAATTTTTTTTTTTTTATTTAACCCCCTTATGATGCGTAGGATTCTATGGATGCACCAGTGTGTTTTCGTCATTCTGCGCCAAGTGGTTTCTATTTTCACGCGCTTTTTATGAGGCACCAGTGTAGATTCTCTGTAACGCACCGAGGCGCTAGAGTAATAAAACACACCGGGCAGGTGTGTATGGAACACACGATATCTAGTGTGCCAATGTTTGTTCGGTTTTTTGGCCATAATTTTTTTTTTATTTAATCCCATACCAGTGCGTTGGGTTTATGAGCGCCCTGGTGTGTTTTTGTCATTCCACTTCGAGCAGTTTCTATTTTCGCGCACTTTTTATGAGGCACGGATGTGGATTCTGTGTCAAGCATTGGGGCACTATAGTAATCAAACGCACCGGGCGGGTGTGTACGGAGTGCATGGTGTCCGGTGTGCCAATTTTTTGTGTGCTTTTTTGGCCATAATTTTCTTTTATTTAACCCCATTTTGGTGCGTAGGTTTTATGGGAGCACTGGTGTGTTGTCTTCATTCTGCACTGGTCGTTTTTTTTTTCGCACACGCTTTTTATGAGGCATTGGTGCGGATGTGTTGTAAAGTCCCGATGTGCTACAAAAGGGAAATTCACCGGGCGGGTGTGTACGGAGCGCACGGTGTCTGGTGTGCCAATGTTTTGTGCGCACTGGTGCTTTCTTGTGTTGAACGCACCGGTGCATTTTACAGTGATAAGCGCACCGTACGAAATACATCTGCAAACACCTCCGCCCACCAACCTCCTTTAGTAACCTCCGCTAGAAACAGATGTTTGGGGTATTTTTATAAGGGGTTCCTCAAAAACATCCACTAGAGGGTATTTTCCTTGTAGTGAAGGATGAAAGTGGGTCCCAAGACCCAAATCATCAACTTCATGAAGTATAAAATCCCTCAAGACATCAAATCCATCCTCATTTGTCCCCTACATCATCGAGCAACCATCTCCACATCACGATTTTCAAATCTAGAGAGTGAAATTGGGAGAAAAGTGGTAGTGTTTCACTCCTGAACTCACCGCGCTGTGCTCCTGCATTACACGTTGCGCATAGCCTTCAGGCATTGTGCTCCTAGAAGAGGAGGCACTGCACTCCTCCCACAGGCGTTGTGCACCTAGCAAACTTGCTCAACGAGCTCCAAAACACAGTGCCATCGCTCTAAACCTTCAACATTTGTTTCCTTCACCCTCCAACAAGTAATTAACAACAAATTAACATCTCCTAGCATTCCTCAAGTCAAATTCTCATGGTGTTTGAATGTTCTATATAAAATTTGGTGTCTTCTTTGTTATAAATCCTAGTTCCATTCCTAATTTTCAATTACACTTCCTAAGACTTCCACTACCCTTCCCACATTACAATTAACCTTTCCCACCCCTATTTCACTATATCCATTTCCCCAAATCCCTTTATCCCCTAAAACTGAAGACCTAGGTATTTCAATTTCCTAGGCTCCCAAATCCCCATACATTTAATAAAATTCCTATTCCCAAATCCCACAACATTTATACTCCCTGTCACCTCCCTCAATTTAATAATCCCTTCCCCCATCTCCCTAATTTTTTCCATCCCATTCCCCACTCCCCAAACCTACATTTCATTTCCAATTCATATCTCTAGAGTTTCTACCCAAGACACTATGGAAGAAGAAAACAGAGAGTTCAGTGAGGAAGAAGACAAGGAAGAGAGGAGGCCACACATAGGAGGGAGGATCCTCAGACTTGAACCTACAAACACCAAAGAACTCGTGGCCTCTCCAATGGATATGACATGTTTCAAGCATGTAGGATGCTTTGAATTTTGTGAAAAAATACAAAGGGTCCAACATCACCCTATTTTGAGCAGGCTTTTCATCTCTAATCTTCATGACAACCAGGTAACCCTTGTTGGTGTCACTTTCACAGTATCCACAGACATCATAGTAGCTTCCACTGGAATTCCAAATGTTGGTGAAAATTGGTTCAAGGCAAAAGACTTGTAAGATCATTACTATGAGCCATACATCAAGCCAAGGTACAAGAGTGACGGAAAGAAGGTATTTCCTTTCTCTTACCTCCTGGATAGGTATGCCCCCATAATGAAAATCATCCTGAAGTACTTTTCTTGTGACAAAAGGTTCTCTAGACTCTACACCTGCCATATCTGGTTATTAATGCACTTCAAAAGGGTCAAAATGCTCAACATACCTTATTATATCTTCAAAAACATTTTCAAAATGGCATACATTGTTCAAAAGAGAGATTATGACCAACAGATGAAAAGTGTTTTTCACCACTCTCTCATCAGGATCATTGTCCTCCATCACCTCAATCAATTGAACATCTCATGGAACACTTTCATAGCTAATGACATCTTTACTGCTCAACCAATTAAACATGCTCAAGTTGTGCCTCTACCATCTCATCCTTCCACTTCCATTCCTCCAGCTCAGCCCACAGTACCTACTTCTACATTAGCTCAAAATAATTCACCCATTTCACCACTGTCGTCACCATTTCACACTTAGATTGGGTCATCTAGAATGGCTAAGATTAGTGAGCTTCAAAAGACAAAGTGGTTGAGATATATACATTGGAAATAACATAGCAGAGAGTTTGTAGGCAAGTTTTTGCTCCACATATTGTGGAAGGGGCCTTGCTTTCTTCATCGGCAAAGCAGTTAGACAAAGGAAAGAAGAAGATGACAGAGGCAGATATTCAAGAAGATCAAGCATGAGGAAAATGTTAATGAGACAAAAATGGAGTTTGACCTTGTTGAATTGGATGAGAAAGATTATTCTGAGATCACTAGCATAGTCATCAAGGAAAAAGAAGCCAATATTAGAGAGCTACAAACTAATCTTGATAGATCTAAATTTTTCATTACCTTTCTTGAGTAGGAGAACCAACAGCTAAATACCAAACACTTCATTGATGAATTGAAATTCATCAAAGCTCAAAAAGAGGCAGAAAAAGCTAAAGTCTTTCTTGAAGAGACACTATAAAAATATGGTGTGCTAGATGAAACAAAAGAACAATTTCCAAGAAGAAGGCCAAGGACTAGAGTTTTGAAAAGATCCCTAGAACTAGAAAGAAAGAAAGAAAGAGAACTAGCAGATGAGGTCACTCTTAATGAGAAATTTGCAGTTGTAATAAATGAGGATAAAGAATGTTGACTTTAGGAAATAAATGACCACCTTGAGAAGCTGTTGAAAAGGGCCAATGAAATTCAGAGAAGGATGGCAAAGAATTATGCCAAGAGAAACAAAATTGCAAGGTCAAAACTTAGGAAATCCAATGCAAAAATTGAAACCCTAACCATGCAAGATGAAAAAAGAAGGCTTGATATCCATGTTGAAGCCTCACTCCATGACTAACCCTTATCATCAATCACCATTCAGCAAATTTTGGCAATATTTGATACACTTTTGCAAATTTTTGAAGTTTTTGTGCATTCCTTGACAGTCATGTGATAGTTTGATTGTCAGGAGCGCAATGCCCTAGGTTATGCTCTCCTGTTTGGGGCATCATTTGGTTAAAAGGAGACCACCATTAGATTCATAGCATGGAAAACATACAAGTCAACCCCTTTGATAGTATTTTTTGGTCAAACTGTCAAGTGAAAAAGTGAAAAAAAACACTAAAAAAATCACATTTTTGCCTCCTTTATCACCTTGGCACTGCGCTTCTGATCAGTCTTGGGAGAATCACTTTGTGGGAGGTCAAATCAAGTCAAATTTGCAAACCAAGCACAGAGATGGAAAGTAGACTAGATAAAATTTCCAATGAGCTATCTTGAGCTCAGTTTTAACACCTGCAACCCATCCAAAACTCAGCTGCAAGATAGAGGGTGCTCCTGACACTAGCACTGCTCACCTGACACTGCCACTGCGCTCTTGACCAGTATCTTATTTTTCTGATTTTTCTCTGCAATTTTGATTTTCACCTTGAGAAATCATGTTTTTACTTATGTAGTTGATGTAAGTAGATGTAATTATGGTTTTTTTACACTTACCTAGGGTAAATACATTAGGTGAAAAGCTTTGATGACATGTAGTGAATTAGTTTGAAAAAAGTGAGGGATGAGTCAGTTTGACCTCCCTACACTCTAGGTATTCAACTCAGTTTTTGGTGGAACTACTCCTCCTCTCATGGATTCGACCCCTAAGGTTGGGAGAGGTTGTTTGAGGTCTATATCTTGTACTTTTTTTCTCATTACATAGGTTGGATGTTGATGCATTGATCAAAGACTCTAGTGTAATCTATTTGACAGGAAATTAATGAAAAGGTTACAGCTATTTCTTTGGGATACCTGTCGTATGGAAATTTAGCATTTTTCTTCTTATGTCTCATTATGTATGAATGTTTTATTTTATGATCCATTTCATTTCTATGATATGATGGTTTTTAAGTTGATAAAAAGAATAAATATCTCATGCTCTGTTTTGGGAAAACCTCCGTAGTTTTTCCATATTCTTCAGTTTAGAAAGAATTCATGCTTAGCCTTTCTCTTTCTAACTCCTTGCCTGTCTAATCCATCCCACTCAAGAAACCCTAAAGTTTTATGTTTTCTACATACCTTTCCCCATTGAATCTTTGTGACCCTAATCCTGTTTTCCCTGACCTAGCCTCTTTGACCTCATCCTCATCCAACAATCCAATTAAAACAAATTAAACACCTGTACTTATACCTAGCCTAAAACCCTAATTCATCTAGCCCTCTTGGTTGTGACTTTGTGGAGAGAGCCCTCTCCATTTTGGTAGGGCTAGCTACCAAGCTAAAATATTGGTTTGTGGTTACCTTTGTTTGGCCTCTTTCTCAGCCTTAGAGATCCAGTGGAGTGATAACAGTATCTATGACAAAATAGATGATAATGAAGTTAATTTGATGAGGCAGCAATGCTTCTTAGTGATTCTCAGATAAGTATGAGACCCCTATGCTCAGATCTGTTGTTTTAAACCTTTAGATTACATATTTGTGACATGTTTTATGAAATTTCTGTCATGGCTAGTAGGGGTCCATTCAAGTCCTTTTTCAAGTATTTTATTTTACATCATTATTCTGTAGTTTTCTTTCAGTTATGAAAGTGTCATGGAGTTATAGGTAGTGACCTGAGCTCTTGTCCTAAAAAAGTGGCATAAAAATCGGGGTCGTAGGCTCAGAACTACTAGGAAAATTCCCTAGCCGCATGCATACCTATGATGTGTTTTGTATCTTAAGAGACAATTCCTTTGTCGTGGAAAGGAATCAACACTTAAGAAATTTTTAAAAATGTGTCACAAAAGTAATTATATCAGGTGGGCTTCGTTTAATCCCTTTGGAAACTAATTCTTTAAAACCCTTAACAATATGGTATAATGAAAGACTCTACAATGCCATTAACTGCTGATATCTGAATGGAAAAGAAGAACTGTAGAAGAAACTCAAAATGATATGTTATAGCACAAAATCTATCACTTTAAATTTTAGAATGAATTTATGGAGAGAGAGGAAACTCAAAATAATATGTTGTAAACACAGAATCTATTACTTTTAAGTTCCAGAAAGAATGTGTGAAGGGAGAGGAGTTGGAGTGAAGGAGAGAAAATGAAGGTGATTGAAATCTTACTCACATATGTAATTAAGGGACCGACAGCTACTTTACTTCAATTCATTCCAAGAAGAAGGAATACAAAATGACACAGGAAAGACGAATCACCATCAACAGTTGTATGAAACTTGATTCTACTTTCATTAATTCCTCAGAAAACTAAGTACCAAATCTTTAGTCTACCAGAGGTCCAAAACCTGTAACCCTTCTTCTTTCTTTCTATCTTGCTTAAATACATCAAAAATAGTTCGTAACTACTAAAACTTCTTGAAACTACTTCGACTACCTAAACTGTTAAAACTACTTATTAAATTTCAATGGAGGACATCATTATAGCTTTGATCTTAACATACAAAGAAAACAAAGTAAAACTTGAAATATCCTTCTTCTTTTTTAATATTATTTGTTGTTGATGCATCTCCCCGAAGCACTGATGTGTCTCCCTGACAGATCGGACATCCTTGCCCTGCATATTTTTCAAAGTTCATTGTTTGTCTTTCCTGCTTCCTGTCATGTCTTTTCTTTTTTTGATGCGGTATCCGAATAGTTTTGAAAAACGCCTCTTTGCCTGACTTGACCCAGCTATTGAGTTCTCAACAATGCCACCATATGTTCCTTGGCATGACTCTACCTGTGCCTTTGCACTTCAAACAATGCTATCATGTCCACTTCTGCTCTACTCTGCCTATTCTACTCGGGCCTGCAGCGTTCAATCTTCCATTTATTTACAAGGTGCCACCGCATACCACATTGTTAAACACAGGCTCAGGCATTACCCAAGTCTGCTTCCCGCATTCATGTTTCTTCATAAAACGACACAACTACAAATAATCCCGGGCTTTAAAAAAAATTAAAATAACCTTTGGAATGTATCTCAGATGCTTTTCCATCGCATTTCGACTTTCCAAGTTGCTCTATTATAAGCTTCCTCTAACCTCCGATGTGATTTCTCAAAGGAAAGGCCCTTACTTTTGGATCTGAAATCCTGTGCAATTTAACTCTAAGGCTACTTCGCATCTGTCCCTTATTGCAATTTTGGCCTTCGGTGTTCATAACATATTCCTTAGTGTCGTTACTCTGAACTTGCGATGTGCGATCCGCGATAAAGGCAATGACGATGTGGCAAGCGGGGGTGGGGCCGATCGTAAACCACAATCTTCGAAATGAAACTTTACCGCACTTTACACTTCAGCGTTCACAACAAATTCCTTACCGCCTTCCCTCCTAAACTTGTGACGTGCGATATGCGATCACATCGCATTGCAATATCACAACTTTAGGCCTCATCACAGATTGGCTTTTATAACCTTTACCTCGTTGACACTTCGTAACTCCAACAATTTTCAATTCCTCCGATCGCCGCAATATATTATCGCATTTCTGTGCTATGATCTTTGACATCCATCTCTTCGCTTAAATTCTGCACTTCGATCTTGACCATTTGTTTTCTCCTTTACGTCGTCTTCCAAACTCTTAAGTTTTTAGGGAAAATGCGGATAAGCCTGACTCAACCTTGACCTACGTGAAATGCTCTGAACGCATCAATCAACTCGACTCGACCCGCCTTCACATATCCACACATAATGTTAATTCACCAACATATAAATCAAAATTCTTTTTCGACATACAAAAATTTTACATTTTCTAACATATATGATTTTTTTTTTGTGTTTTGAGAAATATTTAAAAAGTAAATGAAAACGAGCCACAACATCTGGCTCCACCTGGGGATAGTGAATTTTTCCATAAAATCTCTAAGAACCATGGATTAGTGCCTTATCCATTGGGCATGGACTCAAATATTTCTTGGCGACATATGAACAATGAGAAATCCAGTATTTACAATGGTGAAATGTTGAACTTTAGTGCTATTGATAATGCTTCAGATATTACCCATTCACAGGTAGCTACAGAGATTCTCCTTCTAAATATTCAAGGATGAAAGTATTGTTTGATATGGCTTCAGAAATTTTGTATGGACCACACCAGAGAAGGTCAAACTTTTCATGCTTTCCTTTATCCGCCCTTCTAGTGTCCCATCTCAATACTAAATCTCCTGCTTGGAAGAGGATTTCTTTTGCTTTTCTGTCAAATATGGACTTCATATTTGCCTGATAAGAAATCAAGTTATCTCTAATTTTTTTTTTTTTTTTTCACATGATTCAATCACTTTGTTCAATCTTCTCACCAGAGCATCAGGTTCTTCCTGAGCTTCTTGAAGGAAAGAAATCACTGGCTTGGCCAACTGAGTAGGAAATAGTGCTTGAGTTCCATAAACCAATTCATAGGGTGACTTGACAGTAGACCTCTTGGTGGTTACTCACACTGCCCAAAGAGAAAAATTCAACTTTGAATCCCAGTATTTTTGATTTTCAGTGATTGTCTTCTTCAGAATCCTGACCAATGTCTTGTTTGAAGACTCTGCTAATCCATTCCCTTGTGGATGGTGGGTTGTGGAATGTGACAAAATTACATTATTTGTTTAACATAAATTAATGAATCGAGCAGAATTAAATACCAGAGAATTATCAGTTACAATCTTGACTAGACAGCCAAACCTACTGAAGATTTTCTCCTCCATAAACTTCATTACTACTTGGTCATTTGCTTTCTTGGTGGGGATTGCTTCAATCCTCTTTATGAAGTAATCATTAGTAGTTAGAATCCATTTGAACTGCCCACTTGATGGTGGATTGATCTCTCTAATAAAGTCCAGTCCCCACTGCCTGAAAGGCTCTTCTATGAATACTGGAATGAGAGTCAATGGAGCAAGTCTCTTCTTTTTGCAAACAATTGACACTTCTCACAACTTCATACCAGTCTGTATGCATCAGCAAACAATGTAGGCCAATAAAAACCTAACTTGAGGATTTTATGTGTTGTGACCGTTCAATTAGAATTTCCTCCACATAGATTCTCATGATATCCCTTGATAACTTCAATGGATTCACCTTCAGTTAAACACAACAACAAAATACCAACGAGATATTTCCAGTACAGATTTTCTTCTACTACGACATATGGCTGAGATTTAAGCTTGAGAGCTCTATATTTGGTTCTATTCATTGAAGATGGAAAAGAAAATAAACACAAATAATTAACAACATCTTTATACCAATCTGAATACAAAAATTTGTATTGAATACATGTTTTGGGCTTATTCCGACCTTCTTCATTGTTAGATCCATCCACTGGTACCAAGAGATTAATTCCCAATGCTTGAAAATTTGTTTCTGTTAGAAAATTTTCTAAACCCTGTCCTTTGATTAACTTGGTGAGTTTAATGTCCAAATCGTACTCCTAGATTTTAGCTATCCATTTTTCTCTTTTTCCTTCAACATCATTTTGAACCAGCACGTCCTTGACATCAAAATTAGGTACATAAGCAGTTATTTGGGATTGCAACACATAAGTCCTGAAGGCTTTGAGTGCTTTAACCAATGCATACACTTGCTTCTCCAAAATGTTATATTTGAGCTCAGCATCTTTGAGAACTTTGCTGAAGAATACCACTGGTTGTTCCTTACTATTGTCGTTTTTCTACAATAACACAACAACAATAGTTGTGTGGGAAGCAAATGAAAATATTTGAAATACCTTTTGATAATCAGGGCTTATTAAAACCATAGCTTCCTGGAGTGATTCTTTTATTCTGGAAAATGCTTCACTTGCTTCTTTATCCCACCTCACTTCTTCATTCTTCTTCAACATGTATGTTATATTTCTCACAATCTCAGCATGATTTGGTAAAAATATTCTCAGAAAGTTTATTTTTCCCAAAAATATCTGAGTATCTTTCTTGCATCTCAATAAAGGAATGGTCTGAATTGCCTCCACCCTTGCTGGATCAATCTTTACTCCTTGTTTCGAAACTATGTGACCCAATAATTTACCTTTCTCCAAGGCGAACAAATATTTTTTGGTATTTAGTGACATACCATACTTCCTGCACTTTTCGAAAGTCCTTTGTACATGTTCCATGTGTTCATTATCTAATCCTAAAAAACAGTTACATCATCCAAATCTGTAACCGCATACTTGTCTCCCACAAATGCTATGTCCATTGCCCTCTGAAAAGTTGCACCCGCATTCATAAGACCAAATGGCATCTGTGCATACATGAAAGTTCCCCGGGGGTTTGTAAAATTTATTTTCTTCTAATCTTCCTAATCCACTGCCACTTGGTTTTATCTAGAGAATCCATCAACCATAGACATCTTGTAAACTCCTGTCACCTTCTGTAAGACAATCCATTTTAGGTAAAGGATAATTATCCTTTAGAGATGCTCTGTTCAAATTTCTGAAATCCACACACAATCTTATCTCTCCATTTATCTTCCTCACTGAAACCAGATTAGAAACCCAATCCGAATATCTGAGAGGGACTATTATTTTTTTCTTGCAGAAATTTCTTCGCTTCCTTCTCAATAGGAACTAACAGTAATGGATTAATATGTATGATCTTTTGTCTATGTGGTTTGATTCCTTCTTTCAATGGGATCTTATGTTTTATTATGCTTTTATCATATTTTTCAAGTCTTCATATTACCAAGCAAACACATCCATATACTTATTAAAAAGTTCAATGTATCTTTCTTTGTAATTTTTGGGAACACCCTTGAATAATTTCACCATTTTTGGCTCCTGCTGAGTTCCCAAATTGCAATCTTCCATCTCTTCCTCTTGATTTATTTCCTTAAAATTAACAACAACATCGTTAGAGTCAAATATTATTTCAAGGGGAACTATTCCTTTAGGGAGGATATTGTCTTTCAATTGGATAATATTCTGCTCACCTATTGATTGCTTGAGGTTTCTTACCTCCCCTTTCTGCTATGTCTGTTCTTCTACTTGATCTATCTCAGCATCTTAAAAGTTTCCAATCATTTTCAAGAAATTATTTATCTACTCATCATCTTCAAACACCTGCCAATGTTTCACATTGTCAGGAATAGAGGGTCCGTGTCTAATTTCAATCTCATACCTTAACCTTGGATTCATTGGAGGCTTAAAGGTACTAGTTGCAATTTCTAACGAATCTGCCAACCTATTCTCCTCCCTTGGGATTTACTAAAGGTTGAAGGCTTCAAAATATTTCTCTATCAGATCCCAAACTTCATTTTCGTATGATCTTAATCTCAGATGCTTGGTCTGACAATGATTTTTAATCTGTCTTATTATCAGTTCAGATTCACCGAAAATTGAAATACACTGAACTCCCATATGTTTAGCAACTTGAAGGCTTAATATCAAGGCCTCATAGTCAGCCACGTTTTTTGTTGAATAAAATTATAATTTAAAAGAAAAAGGAATGAGGTTACCTTCTGGTGATATCAGCAAGAATCCAACTCCTTTGCCTTCCTTGGAGTAGGCACCATCAAAGTAGCATTTCCAAATTATTTTTGAGTGCAGCTCATTATTTTCAACTATTGAAGAGATATGCTTCCCTGTGTCTTCAAAAAATTATGCATCTTCATGCATCATGAAACATGAAATATATTTTGTTTCTCGACTATAAATAGGGGAATTTCCTGCATATTTCTTGGTAGTAGTCTTCACGAACCTTTTTTCCCTGTAAAATATCCTTTATTCCCCATTAAAAACAGAAATGATAGAATAATTGAAATCCAATTTAAGAACACCTCCCAACTTTTCTCCCCAAGATCTTGATAGGAGCATTCCAAACCTGGCTAGAATGTCAGAAACCACTACATCCATGATTATACTCTTTGCTGGAATTTGTGCCAAAGAAACTGCTACATATTTAATTAACCCAATGCATTTCACCCTTTTGGAATCAAATGAATACAGATCCCTATAATTTTTGGCAATCTGCAAGTTTAATTCCTTCATAACAGACAATGGCATGAGATTATGGGATGCTCCTGAGTTCAATATACAAATATGGAGAGTAAAATCATGAAGCAACAAAGAAATATAGAATGGTGGAATGGAGGGGTCTACTTCTTCTACATGAGGACCAAAGGTGACCACTGGCTTCTCTTCTTGTAAGTTCTCAGTGTCACTTATATCTTCAATCTGTGTGAGATTAATAAATTCTGAACTTTCTTTCCTGTAGGTTGGTATTTTAGCTAATTCTAGAAGAGGTACCTGAATTTTTACCTTCTCCAAATCTTTTTTCAAACTGAAAGGATGAGTTTGTTTAACATTCCTTTTAGGTTCTTCTTCACTCTTTATAGAATTTGCTACTTTTTCGGGTACAAGGACAGCTCTCTCCAAAATATTAGTATCAACTGATTTTCTCTAGGAAGGTTCACCCTATTGCACATTTGTTCTATTAACTGAATTTACAGGTTGCTTCCCATTACTAACTTATTTTACAAAGTTCTTTTGTTGTGGAGTCTCCATTGGCGGAGGGACAGAATCTTGTTGTTCACGTTCATCATCTTGCACTCTAGATCTCTTTCTAGACCTCAAATCATACTTTTTATGTAACTCAGCTTGCATGCAATTTTTGAATTTCCTACAGTATTCATCAATTTCATCTTCGTCAAAAGATACTTAAGCTTCATCATATTCTCCCTCACCATCTTCCTCTTCATCATATTCTATATTATACATAGGAGATATTTGATCTTCATCTTCCCTTTGGTCATCTTCCGTTGACTCTCCGGGTGCTGCTTCTATATACAATGGTTCTTGAACCTGGTATTGATCTTTTCTTTACCTCTACAAAATTTGCAGGGGATGCCTTCTGAATTGAGGGTTAAATCCCCCTCGATTTTTTTGTACTTGTCTTTGGTAGATTTTACTTTCCAATTCCAACTTAACTAGCTTATTTGACAAATTTTTTATCACCTTGTCATATATTCAATTCTTTTATCTTGTGATGATTCTTCTTTGGCTTCCCCATTCTCTTGGACTGGTTGTTTCCTTTTCGCCTTTCCAGCTACAGTCATATTAACTTCAATATCTAAAGCATTTGTCTGTATTTTCTCTAGAGCAGGGAATCTCCTTTCTCTAAGCGTGAAACTAAAATCGGCTTCAAAAGCCCTAGCAAAAACCACCTTTGCTCCAAAAGGAGGGGGATTCATTTTTGTAGGAAATATGTTATACAACTTATTGAATATTTTGATAAAATCTGATATATTCTCATCTGGTTTTCTTTTGATTGCATTGAATTCTGTTAGTGAATAGCCATGATACCTTTTTTCACCCCATATTTGAGTGAATCGATTTCTAGTTCTTCCCACGTATTAATGGAATAATTTTGCAATCCCTTAAACCACTTTCTAGCCTCTCCATCCAAATATTGAACAAAAATCCTCATTACAATATCAAGATGTTCTACATTCAGATTTTCAACAAAATTACAAAACATAGGCAAGTGTTGTTCTACAGTTATTTCATCTTCTCCAGTAAAACGTGGGATTAATTTAAGATAATCTTGAGGAATTGCATTCAGTGGTTGTGGAGGGTTAAGTGGAGCATATATGTTCAACAAAAAGGCTGGCACTGCCATGTTTTCCCCTTGATTGACTGTTCCTTGGTTAGATGTAGTAGATGAACCTGCTGTGAAAATGAACGAAGGTGGAGGTAAAACTAATATGGGGTTGGGTTGATGGACAATAATAGAGGGACCAACAACTGGATTTTGTTGAGCTTGAGTAAAAATAAAAGAAACAGACTCAAATGAGTGTTATTCCAACTTAGATTCTTGAAAATAAAGTAGTGTGAAAGGTGAATCTTATTCTAAGAAAGGAACTACTTTAGAGATATCTTCAAAAAAAGGATTACTAGAAACACTTCCAGGAGCTAACATGGTAGGAATAGGTGTTGAGGGGGTTTTGGGCTTCTGAACCCTTTTAGAAACCAATCTTTCAGGGTCTGACAAAGCAGGGACCTTCTACTGCGAGGTATTCAACTTTGTGTGAGGCCATTTATGAGCCAGAATTCTGAGAATAACAAACACAGCCAAATATTTCCTCCTCACTGAACAACTAGAGGAAATAATGTGAAAAACCCATGTAAAATGACTTTGTATCTTCGTCCCCAGCAACGGCACCAAAAAATGTTGTATCTTAAGAGACAATTCCTTGGTTGTGGAAAGGAATCAATGCTTAAGACATTTTTAAAAATGTGTCACAAAGGTAATTATATCAGGTGATCTTCATTCAATCCCTTTGGAAATTAATTCTTTAAAACCCTTAACAATCTGGTATAATGAAAGACTCTACAATTCCATTAATTGTTGATATCTGAATCGAAAAGAAGAATTTTAGAAGAAACTCAAAATGATATGTTGTAGCACAAAATCTATTACTTTAAATTTCAGAATGAATTTATGGAGAGAGAGGAGACTCAAAATAATATGTTGTAAACACATAATCTATTACTTTTAAGTTCCAGAGAGAATGTGTGAAGGTAGAGTAGTTGGAGTGAAGGAGAAAAAATTAAGGTTATTGAACTCTTACTCAGAGATGTAATTAAGAGACCGGATACTACTTTACTTCACTTCATTCCAGGAAGAAGGAACACAAAATGACACAGGAAAAACGAATCACCATCAACAGTTGCAGGAAACTTGATGCTTCTTTCATTAATTCCTTAGAAAAAGTAAGTACCAAAGCTTTAGTCTACCAGAGGTCCAAAACTCGAAACCCTTCTTCTTTCTTTCTATCTTGCTTAAATAAATCAAAAATATTTTGTAACTGCTAAAAATTCTTGAAACTACTTCGACTACCTAAACTATTAAAACTACTTACTAAATTGCAATGGAGGACATCACTATAGCTTCGATCTTAGCATACAAAGAAAAAAAATTAAAACTTGAAATATCCTTCTTTTTTCTGAATCTGATTTGTTGCTGATGCGTCTCCTTGAAGTGTTGATGTGTCTCCCTGACAGATCAGACATCCTTTCCCTGCATCTTTTCCAGAGTTCACTGTTTGTCTTTTCTGCTTGCTGAAATGTCTTTTCTTTTTCTGATGTGGTATCTAAATAGTTCTACAAAATGCCTCTTTGCCTGACTTGACCCAGTTGTTGAATTCCCAACAGTGCCACCATATGCTCCTTGGCCTAACTCTACCTGTGCCTCTGTGCTTCAAACAATGCTATCATGTCCCCTTCTGCCTGACTCTGCCTATTTTTCTCAGGTCTGCAGCATTCAGTCATCCATTTATTTACAAGTAGCCACCACATACCACACTATTCTGCATGGGTCAGGCGTTACCCGAGTCTACTACCAGCGTTCACGCTTCTTCATAAAAAAACACAAGTACAAATAATCCTCGAATTTAAACAAATTTAAATAAACCTTTGGAACGTATCGCGTCCGCTTTTCCATTGCATTTTGGCTTTCCAGACTGCTCTGTTATAAGCCTCCTCTAACCTCCAATGTGATTTATCAAAGCAAATTCCCTTACTTCTGAGTCTGAAATCCTTTGAAATTTAACTCTTAGTCTACTTTGCATATGTCTCTTATCACAATTTCGGCCTTCGGTGTTCATAACATATTCCTTAGCGTTGTTACTCTATACTTCCGATGTGCGATGCGCGATAAAGGAGGGGATGATGTGGCAAGCGGAGGTGGGGCCGATCGTAAATCGCAATCAGAAAATTGAAACTTTATCGCACTTTTCACTTCGGTCACAACAAATTCCTTATCGCGTTCCCTCCTAAACTTGCGATGTGTGATATGCAATCACATCGCATCACAATATCACAACTTTAGGCCACATCTTAGATCGGATTTTATAACCTTTACCTCATCGGAACTTCGCAACTCTTCCAATTTTCAATTCCTCTGATCGCCGCAATATCTTATCGCATTTCTGTGTTATGATCTTCATTGTCCATCTCTATGCTTCAATTCTACGCTTTGATCCCGACTGTTTGTTTTCTCCTTTACATCGCCTACCAAACTCTTAAGTTTTTATGGAAAATTTGGATAAGCCCAAATCAACCTTGACTTGCGTGCAATGATCTGAACGCATAAATCAACCTCACTTGACCTACCTTCACATCTCCACACATAATGTTATTACTCCAACATATAAATAAAAATTCTTTTTCGACATACTAAAAGTTTAAATTTTCTAACATATATGTTTTTTTTTGGGTGTTTTTGGAAATATTTAAAAATTAAATGCAAATGAGCCACAACAATGTGCATGCGATTGGAGGCTACCAGTTTCACTCTTGCCCATGTCAAGGGAGCGACTAGGGGATTGAAGCTTGAAAGGGCTAGGTTAGATCAGGGGCTAGCCTCTTGGAAGTTTGGGGTGGCTCTTGGGTGTCCTATAGCTTGTGTAGGATGTTTGTGTTGTTGTGTGGTGTCAGTTCCACTTCCTTAAGGTGACCTAGGATGTTGTATCAAATCATAGTAACTCTTCGTCACATGTTTACCCTAATTGACTAGTTATTTGGGTAGATGTGGGAGGAGGGTGTTACAACAATATTCTCCCTATGAGAGAAACTATGGAATGAAAAGTATGCTTCCAATATATTCAACCATTTATATACAAAATCCACATTTATTTCACCTTTCAATATAGGGATATCAAATTTTACTTATATCTTAAATGGGGTGGTGCCTCTGAAGTGACTATTGGATGAAGATATGTTGTCAGTGGTGCTAATTTTTCCATCATTATTTTCCTTTGTCATTTGAGGGCTTCTTCGAGCAATATTTTGGAAGGATCTCCAACTCCCTCTTCTTTATTTTCTTCCACCATAGGAGGTTGTCGAGGTCGATGAGGCCAGTATTGCAAAGGTTCAACTAGTTCAAGCCCTATCTCCTTATAACATGAACTTGTTGGGGATATGCACATAAAAGCAGAGAAAGAGAAGAACGCTCTGATACCACTTGTCCATATTTATGAAGGAACAAAATTAAATACAAATAATAATAATAATAATAATTAAACAAAAAAACAAAAAAAAACACAGAGATACAATTAAAACAAAACTTAAATTCATTAATAACAAAGTACTAATAATTTTTTACATGTAGAATGGAAATAAACTAACTCAAGCGATGGTAGCTTATCTTATAGAAGATATTTGGCGACTACATGCTTTCTAAATTGTGTTAAAATGAGGCTCAAAGGCCTTTTATTATTGTGGAACAATGGAAAACCCTAAATATAACCCTAGGATATGAGGCACCAAAAGTGTGTGGGCCCCGTTGGGGTAAATTGGTACATCAACTTCCCGAGGTCGTAACTTTGGCATACGATCTCCATTTGAGGTGTACAATACCTCGTTAAAAATATATATTTGACTGCAAATTTTGACTACAAACTCTTAGGGAAAGTAATGGATTTTCCTGTTTTCCATAAGAAATTCTGGCATACATGAATGTGCCCTAGGGAGTGGTAAAGGCAGTCTTATCTCTGTCTTCTGGATTTACCATTATTTGGTTATAACCAGAAAAACCATCAAGCATGGAAAGTCTATTAGCACCTAAAACCTTTTGGAGTAATTGGTCCATCTTGGGTAGTGCATAATTGTCTTTTAGAGATGATTTATTGAGGTTCTGAAGTCTACATAGAGTCTGATTTCTTCGTTCTTTGTCCTAACAGGAACTAAATTGGCTACCCAGTCTGAATATCATAAGGGAACAATAATTTGAGCATCAAGAAGCTCCTTAAGTTCTTTTTCTATCGTAGGAAGCATAAATGGATTAATTCTTCTTAGTTTTTGTTTGTAAGGTTTTGCTTCAGGTTTTAGTGGAATTTTATGCTCTATAAGAGATGTGTCATAAGTTTTCAAATCGGCACAAGAACAAGAAAAAAACATATTTGTAATTTTTAAGAAGTTTGAGATATTCAGTTTTAACTTAAGGAGTTAAAGATGCATAAATTTTAATTTTCCTAATTTCTTCATTAATTCCAATGTTAGTTTCTTTGATATCATCCTCTGGTGCGATTGACAGTGGATTTCTAGGGACATCATTCTGATCAAATAAATTTTCTAAAGGAACAAGGCCTTTGGGAATGAAATTGTTTGGCAGATGGATAATATTATGATCAACTACTTTTTAATTTAGATCATAGTTTTCATTTTCTTTAGTAGCTTCATTCATATATGATTGATCTTCTTCAGTTTGTAAAATAGAGAATTCATCAACGAATTGAAGAAAAGATTTAAGTTGTTCATCGTCTTCAAACATTTTCCAATATTTTAGATTATGTGGAATGGATGGCCTATATTTGAATTGTATTTGGTATTTCACCTACATTTGATCTGGTATTTTGAAAGAAATTGCAGAAAAAGATAAAGATTCTGCATGAATATTTTCATTTCTAGGGATGGAAGTTATATTGAAATCATAAAATGAATTTTCAATTGAATCCCAAACTTAATTCTTGTAAGACCTAAGCTTAGGATGATTTTTTTGACAAATATTCCTAACATGTCAAACTCTGAGCTCAGAATCACTAAAAACACTTAAATTTTGCACCTTTAAGGCTTCTAGCTAATTCTAAACCTAGAAGGAAAGCTTCATATTCTACAACATTATTTGTGACATAAAAATCTAGTTTGTAGGATTGGGTTATATTCTCTTTCTCTGGTGAAATTAAAACAACACCAGCTCCAGCTCCATATTTAGTACAATATCCATCAAAGTAAAGTTTCCAAATATCAATCTGAATATATTTAGGAGTTTCAACCACATCTTCAATTTTAAGTTGGGAATTCTGTGAAATATTTGAAGATAATTGGAAGCAACCAAAATCTTGTTCAACTGCATAATTGGATGATTTATGGCTTGATCTACTTTAAAAATAGTATTTATAAATATGACCTCTCTATACAACCTAATATTTTCTCCTCCATACACAGGAATTGTAGCAAAATACATATCCATCTTAAGACTCCCTCCTAGTTTGGCACAACAAGATCTTGAAAGAAGCATTCCAAACTTGGGAGGAATATCAGTGAAAACAATATCAAGAACTACACTTTTCATTGGCATTTGAGCTATACTTACCACTAAATCTTTTATAAGTCCTAAACAAGGTACTCTTTTAGAATCAAAGGTGTATAAGTCATGATAAGATCGAGTGATTTCAAGGTTTAATTGATCCATGATAACCTTAGGCATAAGGTTCCGTGAGACTCCAGAATATAACATAAAATTATATAGCAATGAATCCTGGGCTTTCAAAGTTACATAAAATGGTGGTACAATTTCATCTATCATATCAGAACTTGGACCAAAAACTACTTATGGTTTTTCATCCTGAAGACTAATGACATCTACAATAGATTTTTGGATCCATTTTGTGCATTGACTGATATATCCAGGATTCTTTAAAATTTTTGAAAGTGGAATAGGAATAATAACTCTTTCTAACTCTCTTTCAACATTAAAAGCAGTCAAAATTGTTCTATCAATTTGTGTAGTATCATCTGGCTGATTCAGAGGTTGAATAATAGTAGTTTGAGTTTCAGCAGATTTGAATTGAGGTTCAATTATGACAGGATCTTTAGGAGGTCTACCAGGACCTAATCTTGGTCTTAAATCATACCTTCTATTAAGCTCAACAATTAAAATTTCAAAGAAGGCTTGATATTTAGAGACCTGAGAATTTTCTTGATCCCCTTGGGACATTTGACTCTGAGGGATAGGGACAATAATAGTCTGAACAAATGTATTGTCTAGGTTATTAATATCTTATGTGATTGAGAGATATTATCATCAGGTTGTTGATCATCAATCAAAAAAATTGTAGGTACTTTATGATCATTATTTGGTCTCTGAAAAATCTAAAATTGAGGAGCTTTCTTGAACTGACCTTGGGTTTGTGTTTGGGGTCTAGCAATAGTTTGTTGGACTGTTCTAGGTTGTGCTTCAATTTTATAAATCCTATTCGAAAGGTTTCTAAATAGTGATGTGATTTCATCTATTTTTTTATCTTCATTTTTCGGGTTAGAGGAGGAAGATGCTTGTTGATTAGATTTTAATTTTCTTTGGGATTTTTCAGCTTTGGATTTTAGTGTAGCTGAAGAAGACCTGTTGTCTTCAACCTCAATATCATTTGTTTGCATGTCTTCTAAGGTAGGATTTGTTCTCTCCCTTAACATGACAACAAAATCATCTTCAAAGGCTTTGGAGAACCAAACCTTTGTTGCTGCTATTGGTGGTTTACAATCAGGAGGCATCTTGTGATAAAGCTTATTAAATATCTTGATGAAATCAGCTACTAGTTCACCATAATTTCTTTTAAGCTCTTCAAATTCTGTCAAGAAGTAATACGGATCCTTTTTCACGCCCCATTGATTATTAAAGATAGTTGTTAATTATTCCCAAGATCTAATACAATTTACGGGTAATTGTATAAACCAGATCCTAACATTGCCTTCTAAAGGCTGCACAAAAAATCTCATATAAACATTTTCATGTTATTAGTAAAATCTAGAAATGTTGCTAGATGATCTTCAGCTAACAAACCAGTTTCCCCTTTAAATCTTGGGAGATGTTTCAAATATCTAGCAGGAAAATCATTAAGTATTTTTGGGAGTAATAGTGCAGCATATCTTTCTTGAACAATATGCCTAAAACTAGCCATACCTAGTGATGAAGATGAAGAATATTCAGTGATGGTGGTTGTAGAAGTAGAAGATGAAGTAGGGGAAGAAGTAGGTGAAGATGGAGGGGTAAAATAAAGTGAAGGACGAAGTGGATTTGAAGATATTTTTATGGATCTCAAGGGTGTTCAAATGACCAAATTTTGGACCTCTTCTTCTCCTTCTTTGTGTTCAAATAAAGGATTTGAATAAAGAGAAAAGATATCTTCTGGTTGTGCAAAAGTAGATGGAATAGAATATGAGGTAAGGGATATGAAATTAGTAGGTTTGAATCCAGGAATATTTAGATCCAACTCTTGTTCTAATGTAGGGGATTCAGAAGGTACCTCGGGTAATTTATAAGATTCCAAAGAATGAACTAACAAAGCAGATTGAAAATCCACCCCTTTGGATACTAATTCATGCACTCTAGGAGGTAAATCTTCAGAATATATGGGAATAGGTCCAGATCTAAAAGGATCAGGAACTGTGGTGGCCCTGTTGAGGAATAGAAGAAGGGGTTTGATGTCTTCTTCTTTAAGAATCTTGCCTTACCAGTTTCTCTGGATCTGATAGAGGTAAGACAATTCCATAATCAGAATGAGACCTGGTATGCCTTGAAGGAGCCAACTTGGGTTCAGTGAAGTCACCAAGTGAAAAATGTTGACATAACTAGACCTTCAATCACCTTTAAAGGAATAGGATTCATCATTGTCCTAAGGAAAACAAATCAATTTATGTTCCCCAGCAACAACGCCAGTCTGATGTTGTCTTATAAGATAATTGGCGTTAATAAATTATGCCAGAGCATCTATAATATATATATATATATATATATATATATATTTTTTTTAAGTTTGGAATTTTTGGATGACCAATGCATAAAATAATTTGCAACAACTATGTCTAAACTCTAGATAATATTAATTAATAAGGAAAAGGGTTGTTGCTTTACTTCACAAAGTGATTTAAGATTTGCAGATGTTTAAGTAGAAAATGTGAGAATATATGATTACTTAAGTATTCAAATTGAATGTTTTAAATAACCATGAGTGTGAAAGTTTTTAACAATGTTTAATAGCTTAAAAAAACATATTTAATATTATGAAGATGCTAATAATTTACTGATGTAGAGGGACTTACTTAAATAGACAGTTCAATAAGCCATTCTATAATATAAATGTTAACCTGAGGGGATTTAAGATAAACTAAAACTTAGCTATTTATTACCTAGTTATCTTCATAAAAATTAAATACATGCAGAGAACAATATGTAATGAAAAACAGGAAAACTTACAGGAGAACAAAACTATATGAAACAAATCCAGGATCATTTATTTATCATTAATGATCAAATTTTGTACATTGTTGCTTACAAAATTCCTATCCAAGGGTGCAACCCTTAATAACTTGTAATGAGAGTTATTTATACTAGTTTCTAAGACTAAGAAAATATCTAGAATTTATTACAATAATAGTATAAAATAATAGGAAAAGGAAACTTCTGAATGATTTGTCACTATTTTGAAGGAAACAGTTGATGATTTGGCCCTCAAAATGTTGTTGTGTTGTCATGATGTTAGGATAAAAAATTACTCAATTGTTTCACACAATTTATCCCATATTTATTCACTTTGGATCTCTAAATTTACCACCTTTCTGAATACATCATCCACCTCTTTATAACTTTTGAAACTTGGCTTGTTAATAAACAGATGTCTGATTTCATGTTTGATGATAAAATCAAACTCTAACGCTTCTATAAAGGCCTTCCCTATTATCTTTCCTTTTATTCCTACAAACCTAGAATTATCTATAATGGTATACAACTTTTTGAAATAATCTTCTAGATTAACGAACTTATCATTTGGAGCTACCAGTCCAGGTAGTCCTTTCTAGTTCAAAACATTAAATTTTGAATGAAACCTTTAGACAACAATTTCCAAGGTCTGACATTTTGTTTCTAACTAATTAACCAAATTCTTCTTCTATAAGACCTTCTTAATTTATAAGATGGTGGTTGTTATGTCAGCAATATTTATATGTTCTAGCTCTGCTCTGCTCTTTGAGTTTAGCACCTTTATCATGTATGTGGCTTCTACTGGTTTGGCCTTCAATGATGCTTTCTCTTTATATATCACTACTCTGAATCTTGTAATTAGTTCCTATTTTTCAAATATGATATGTATGGATGACCATACATCTTTCATTGATTGTCTTATCTCTATCAAAATACTTCCCTTGGCTTGGGCCAAGGTATCTGCCATTAACAACTCACTTTATAACTTTGAAATATTGAGTCCCAATATGTGTGACTTCTGCATCTCCTCCATATACAAAGTATCATTCTTGATTTTATGTGTTTCTACGTTTTTAAACCTTTCCGGCAGCTTCTCATTTTCCTGCTTCTGTGTGGCCAATTCCTATGTTATCTTTGTTGGATCAGCTATTGTTGATGTAGACTCAATTGTTTTTTATGATGAACTGGGCTCTGTACCTGCAACTTCTATAGGGACTATTGTGACTAAAACCATGGCAAGTTGGGTTGCTTCTTTCTCTTTAAGTAATCCTTCAATTTGCTCCTCCATTCTCTTTATCTAAATATTTTTATCAATAATAAGCTTGAGAATTTATTCTTTGTTCTGATCACTTTCTTCAATTTCTTTGTTCTGTGGGTCCTTTGTAAAGGAAAATTCAGCTGTTTTCACAGAGCAACAATGTCTGCATTTTTCTTTTTAAGAATTTATTCTACTGCCTTATAGTCCTTTAGATCATATCCAATTTTGACTACAAGGTCTTCCAAAGACTTAGTTTATTATCTTTAACTAAGGAAGACAAATTTTCAATATTAAGTTGAGATTGAACATTGGATAAGGTAGTCCTAAGCTTAGAAAGAGACATATTTATAGTAGTCATGGTGGAAAACATCATCTCACCAGACTGTCTATGCATATCCATTTGATCAATTGGATGAATTTGATTGGTATCAAATGAAAATATGGTCTTCTTGTATTCTAATGGATATTTTGGAAATGGAACTTAGGCTTATAAGAAAGCCATCTTCATCCTGCCCTTCTCACAGTCAAAAGAAGAGAGAAGCTTGTGTTGAGAAGTGGAGGTTTGTTTCCAGAATTGGTTGTATAAATTAGACTTCAGAGCCTCATTCTTATGTTTAATTTCCAAGAATTTTGAAAATATATTTTGATCTTTTGTTGCTCCATAGGCTCTCAAGAAGGTGAATCTGTAGGAGAAGTGTTTGGAACACTTGTTCTTGCTGATTTGGAAACTTCTGGATCTCCATGGTCAATAATATCTGGTTGTTTCTCTTTTTCAGAAACTATCAAGCCAATCTTTGGCTTCTTCTATTGAAATATAAATTCTTTGATTAGCTCCATGACAGATAGAGTTTCTTCTCTTACTCTTTTATGTTGGTTTCTCTGAGCAACTGGAGTCTGTACATTTGAGGTAGATAAAATCTTCTCCTCTACATCTTGAAGTGTACCATCGGCCCACTCCTCCTGATTCATGAAATTTTCTATCTCTGGTCTTGGAGTATAATTGTAGGGCTTTGTTTTTAATTTAACTCTTAAAGCTTATATTATACCAAAAGGGTCATAAGACCAGGTAAAACTAGGTTGAAAATTCATGTTCTTCAGTAATGTATCTGCCTCAACACCAGCTAATCTAGTGTTGCAGATAAATGAACCAATCTTTGATTTTATTTTGAATTGGGATTTTCTCTTGCCTAATACAAAGTGTAGGTCATCCATGTTGATCATTTGCGTAATATATTCCAGAGAAAATATTCTCATAGGAACAGAATTTGGTAGCTTATATGGTGCAATTTCACAACCATATATCCTAATTTTTGTATAGTTCTGGTATAAATACCAGTCACCAGTCTTGACCTGATCACTTAGGTGTAAAAATATTTTTACTTCTTCACCAATCTGAGGCTCTATCTGAATGCTGAGGAGATGTTCCACTGGGTGTATGAATTCATCTATGAAGTCTGAGAAATTGAATTTTGTTGAAACAGTTATGACTATCTCAGTCCAATGGATAATGATTGATTCACTCCTTTTTCATCTTGTATGTTGAGTGTGATTGGCAGCAAATCTCCTTACTGAAAACGAAAAATATGAATAAGTACATATTTGTACTTGACCACTCCTTGTGTAGTCAAATTCATAATTTTTTCATGTATATTATCAGCCAAAAAATTACTGTAATTGTACATGAAATTAGGTTGATCATATTTGTAAATAATGGAAAATAATCCAAGGATGGATTCATCAACAGTTTTGTCATCTAGATAGCGTAATAGGTAAGAGAGCAGATAAATATAATGTCTGGAAGCTTTAGGAAATATTGAAGATGGGTAGGGTGGATTTCTTTTTGGAAATTCAACATCTTCAGGTAAGAAGGTCTAAAAAATCTGGGCTCTTTGGGGAAAGGTTAACTTATGGTGCAGATCAATAAGTGTTGCTAGTGAAACCTAGCTCATGGAGTCTGATTGGGGATTTAAGAGAATTTTATTAATGGTTTCAGCAGAAATGGTGATCATAATGTCTCCATTATGAGCCACTACTGCCCTTTTAACAGGGTCATATCTGGTTTGGCACCAGATAACTAGGCCAGGAAACTCATAGGTTTTGGGAAAGCTGAAGAAAGGTAGGAGTGATTCCCAGAATCTGATGGGATCTTGCTTGTCGAGGTATTTTTGCTTCATCCATATGTGTAGTTCATGGAAATCGAACTCACACTCTGTGTGAGATTTTTTATAGAAGGAGTCTGCGAGAGGGACATGGTCAAGATCGACCGAGGTGACAATAGCAGGGTTTTCTTCTGAATCTTTTTTCTTGGATTTTCCCTTTAGAGCCATGATGATAGACAGAAGGGAAAGAAATGGCTAATACGATGATTAGATGATCGGATGACAGAGGGAAACGAACTCAATCTGTTGTGGGGTCAATTTGACTTGCTTGGTGACTATGCGCAATATAAATTTAAACCTACAACAAACAGTAGATGATCAGATAAAAACGATAAACATGCGAGGTTTGTTTTATTTATAGCATAAAAGGTTTATGCTAACGGTTTGATATGTGACTATAGCATCTTAATGGTCTAGGAGCGGAGTAATGACATGGCGGTTAACAGTTTGGGAGTGGGGATACAATGGACGAATAGGATGAACGGATAGGAACAGATAGGCAATGGGTAAGTGAGGTGGCAACGTTTGGTTGGATGAAGTTTAACGGTGAAAGCGTAGGGTCAAGATTCATTGGCAGAAGGAAAACCACATGCATATTTGGGAGGGGGTAGCGGGTGATTTATCGTTTCGCATGTGGGGGGTGTGAAGTCATGAGAGAGCGACATGTAAGGGTGGTCTGCCTGCCATTGAAACTGCTTTTCGGAACACCCCCCCGCGCGTTAACAAGAATTGGACGAGGGGGGTGCGAAGTTTTTCCCCGTTGTTGATCTTGGCGGGGAGAAGTTATGTCATTGAAAGATGAGCGTACTTTATTCACAAGCTGACAACATGTTTTGTCTTTTAACGACCTTGTCTTAAAACATATGCGCAATATTTACAATAAATTTTATTGTTTAATAATTCAAAACAAGGATTAATTCTTTTTTAAGGAAAATTAATCACAAATCATTGAAATTTAACATTTAATGGCACATTTAAACAAGCAACCTTTTACAAATTATTTATTTTGAAACTAAAGCATCCATTTTTATTTGAATTCCTAACATTTTTTGATGCCTTCATTTTTTAGGGCAGTCTACCTCTAACATTTTATTGATATGAATATATAAAACGAGTCATAGTCCTAACAATTTTTTATTTCTTTTCTTTTTAATTCATATC
The DNA here is from genome assembly GCA_034641835.2 of Pinus albicaulis. Taxonomy (NCBI): domain Eukaryota; kingdom Viridiplantae; phylum Streptophyta; class Pinopsida; order Pinales; family Pinaceae; genus Pinus; species Pinus albicaulis. The sequence continues at coordinate 899,004,434 of CM076581.1, forward strand.
CTAACTTACCAAAACCAAATAATGTTACAACAGTGGTCATACTTGGCCTTGATCTCTCAATCCTCTCGATACTCCTTTCTCACTTATGCTTCTACATCCATTTCGTTCTCAATTTACATAATTATAGAAAAGAGGATTTTGAACTACAAATAGTTTAGATCCACAAAATCCTCAATAAACCATGATTATAGGATCCTCTAGATCTAACTATTACTCAAGAGATTTAATTGATCCTAAGATCTCTCTAACTCATTAAACATTCTTGAAACCTCTTCTAAGAAGTAGGTTTGATTACAATATCAATCCTATTTACACAATATCCCTCTAGTTTTCCTTAAAAACATAAGAAATGCAAATAATTAAAAAATTACACTCAATTAGGGAACTAACTCCCTTGGTTATAAATGAAATACCCCTAGGTTTAGTGAAAATGTATTTTGACTTGGAGGTACGGTGCTCCTTCATCATACTCCCAAGGTGAAAAAATTTCATGGTCTCATGACCACGTGCTTTCATATGCTAATGAAAATACTCTTGGATCCCAGTCTTTAGTTTGTAGATGTAAATTGGCTTTGTTGCCTTGATACTACTATGTTGCCTTTATTTCTCTAGGCTTTCACACTTTATGATATTGTTTACCATTTTCCTTTCTAATGAAAAGTTCTTGTAGATATTATACCAATGGATTCAATCCGATCATGTAATGTACTAAAACAAGATACTGAATCCTTCTACAATATTTGCATAATATAAAACATGATTGCTCAGTCACATGCAAGTAAGAGAAAGAAGTAAATCAATCGCACAACACAAGATATTCCCGGGGAAAGAAACTACTCAAAAACCCTCTATCTCTATTGTATAATAAGCCAAGGAATCATGAAACAATACAATGCATTCTTGCTCACAATAATCTGTTGCACTCTACCAATCGTCTCACACTGATCTAGGAAAAATTGGACAAACACTTAGCCAATTCCTTGCCTTCCTCTAGCTTGCCTTTCTCACACAATTCCTAGAGAAATAAATCCCTATTAAATAGGAATTTCTACCTTCCTTGATTGTGAAATCCATCATGGGCTTCCTATGGCTTTATAATTGCACCCGAGAAATTTTCTAATAATAAAACTAATAGTTATATTCCCTTTAGCCTCTGCCCCAACTAGGTCTTCATCAGAATTGAAATGCATGCAGCGATTAATAACAAATCATTAGTTATTTAATTGATCACTACTTGTGAATAAATCTAATTTAATTCACTGGACCTCTCACTAGCTCATCACTCAGTTAGAAATAGTTAAATTGATTTTAACTCAACTAATTTAAGTTAATTGATGACACTCACACCACACTAGTGCATTGACTGCAACTGGATGCCAAAAATAATAGAATCACTCTACATGCCACACTTATGACCTTCAACTCTAAATTCTTGAGCTAATTCAGTATTTATGACTTGGTTAATTGATACAAGTTGTTATGAGATGAAATTACAATTTAAATTGTCCAATTTATTTAAGGGCAAAATAAATTAGACACACATTTTCTTGTTGATTTTCAACACTCCCTCTCAACAAGAAAGTGATTATCATCTACCCCGATCAAGCCACTGTGGTATTCGAATTTTCTCTTTTCCAACGCCTTCATCAATATGTCTGCATCCTGGTCCTCCATGGGAATGTACTACAACAACATAATGCGTCTATGAACACAATCTCTGAGATGGTGGTACCATATATCATTATGCTTGGACCTGCCATGGAATATAGGATTAACCGATATTTTTATGCAACCCTAGTTATCACAATGTATCACCATCGGATTGATCGGATGACCAAACAAACCAAAAAGAATTTTCCTCATCCAGATGGCCTCGCATGCAGCCTAGCTATTTGTCATGTACTCTACCTCGGTTGAACTGAGTGCAACTGATCTTTGCTTCTTTTTGTACCAAGAAACGATTGTTGATCCTATCCTGAAGATGCCCCCTAATGTGCTCTTCCTGTCTGATGGACTGCCTTCCCAATCTGCATCGGTGAAGCCTTGAAGCTTCACTCCCTCTTTACGTCTGTACCATAATCCATACTCTGTAGTTCCCCTGAGATATCTCAAGACATGTTTCCCCGCTTTCCAAAAGAGCTTAGTGGGCTTAACCATAGCTTGACTAAGTTGGTTAACTGTGTAGCATATATTTGGTCGTGTGTTCACCAAATACATAAGTGAACCCACAAGCTGCCTGTAAATAGTAGTATCCACTACCTCACCTAAAGTAGCATCCTCCTTCCTCCAGTTTCCTGCAAGAGGAGTCTCCATGGGTTTTCTGCCCTCCTTGTGGAACTTCCTCAGAATCCCCTTGTCATACTTGCCTTGAGATACAAATATCTCCCCATTTCTTTGCCATATTTCCAAACCAAGGAAATAGTGCAAGAGCCCCATTTTCTTCATCTCAAACTCTCTTGCAAGATCCTCTTTGCAAGAAGTTATGAGTTGCTCATCACCCATCAGTTTCAGATCATCAAAATAAAGTAAAATAATCAAAATCTTACCATCAACCATAATATGATATAGGTTTGCATCCACTTCACTCTTTTTAAAACCCAACCCAGTGAAATAATTTCCAATCCTGGTGTACCAAGCACGAGGTGCTTGCTTCAACCCATATAGTTCTCTCTTGAGTCTGCACACATGTGACTCCCTACCAATGGTTTCAAAACCTTTTGGATGCTCAATGTACACTTCTTCCTCAATAAATCCATCGAGAAATATTTTCTTTACATCCATCTAACGTATTTACCACCCCATCTACGCTGAAAGTGCAAGAATGGATCAAATCGATGAGTACCTTGAAACCAGTGCAAAAGTATCCTCATAGTCAATCCCATCCACCTGTGAGAATCCTTTGGCCACAAATCTAGCCTTGTATTTCTCTACACTCCCATTTTCTTCTTACTTCACCTTATAGATCCACCTGGATCCAACTATTGACTTCCCCACTCGTCTTGGGACCACTTCCCATGCATTGTTTTTGATAATGGATTCATACTCCTCAACCATGGAATCAAACCATATTGGATGTTGCATTCCTTCCTCAAAATAGGATGGTTATATCACAATAAAATCGCTCATAAGAGCCATGTATCCAGTATACCTATCTGGGGACCTTCTCTGCCTGCGCTGTGATGTAGGTGCACCTACATTCTCTGTTGCATCTAGCATCAATTTGTCAGCCTCTCTGGTGTGCTTCCTATCGTTTCTGGTGTATGGCTATGCATGAGTGGTTTCTTACACTCTATGTTCCTCTGCATGTGTCTGCTCCACATATTGAGGTTCATCCTTTGGAACTAAGATTTCCTCTTCTGCATGCAAGTCAAGCTCCCTAACAAGGGAAAATCGCATGGCTTTCTCCACATCAAAATTTACATCTCTCGTAACAATTGTCATCCTATGTGCTGGAAAATACACCTGATAGTTGTGGGGAGTATCAGTGTACCCCAAAAATATCCCAACCTATGCTATTGGTTCTAGCTTCTTCCTAGCATCTTTGGTCACATGGAAATAGACAAATGAGCCAAAAATTTTGAAATATGAAACATCCAGTTTCTTACCTGAAAAATCCTCCTCTGGTGTACTCATGCCAAGTATCCGATGAGGACTATGGTTCTACACAAATACCGATGTGTTGCTTGCCTCTGCCCACAGATGCAACGGTAGGCCCTGATCATGAAACATAGCTAGTTTTTCTCCCACAATTGTTTTGTTCTTTCTTTCTACAACCTCATTATGTTGTGGGTTATGAGGTGCAATCAATTATCTCTGAATGCCTTCTTTAGCGCAGAAGTTCTTGAATTCATTAGAGATATACTCACCACCATTGTCGCTCCTTAGAGCCTTCACCTTCTTCCTTGTATCTTTCTCTAAAAGTGATTTGAACTTAAAAAACTTGGAGAACGTCTGATCTTTCTTCTGCATGAAGAAAATCCAACACTTTCTAGAAAAATCATCAACAAAAATCACATAATACCTATGCTTTGTTTTGGAAGTTGTTGAGAATGGTCCACACACGTTTGAGTGAAATATTTCAAGGATTGTCGCTGCTCGGTTATCCTTCTCATGAAAGGTGGCCTTTGTATACTTCCCCATATTACATCCCTTGCATTTGTCTCTTTTCACGAGTGTACCCTTTGGAAGCATTGTAGAAATATGCTCCATGATCCTCAAAGCACTGTGGTGTAGATGGCCCAACCTCTTGTGCCATAACTGACCGGTATCCTGGCTCGCCAACTCATCTGCTTTACTCGTCAATGTTGCGCAGCCATCTACATCAAGTTTTTAGAGGTTATTCACATGAAACCCAATCTTCTTTACCTATCATGTGGCTCTGTGATGAAGGAAAACCTTTCCTTAACTTAAAACCACATCATATCCAAGATCCTCCAACATAGCAACTGAAACTAAATTATTTTTCAAATCTGGTGCATGCATGACATCTTTTAATATGAAAGGTTTACCTCACTCTCTCTGGAAAGTAACTTTACCAATCTCGATAGCACTATACCTCATGTCTTCACCCATTTCGATGTGCATTTGAAGATCCTTCTCCTCCAAGCTACTAACTAGTTCTTTGTTTCCAGTCATGTGGAAAGATGCTCCACTATCCAAGTACCACATATATCCCATCAAATTTGACACCATGCATGCGATGAGAGATAAGTCCAACTCAAACTTTGAGGCCAAAGCTTCACCCGATGAAACTCTCGGAGCCTTCTTGTTGTTCTTCTTCTTTTGTGGACAATTTGTGGCATAGTTTCAATGATCATGAAAGTTGAAACATTTCACCTTTGACATGTCTCGCTTCTTGCCTTGTTTGTCGGTCTCAGATTTGGAATAGGATTTTTTCCATTTCCCCTTCTTTTCCTTACCAGTGAAGGCACAATTTTCCTTGTCATCAGTATTGGATGAGGATCCATCCCTGGTATTTTGCTAAAAATCTTCTTGTACCAAATCCCATCATAGTCGCTTCCACTTTGGTAATCGCTCCCACCCATTCACAGAGTCCTAGTAACTATGACATCTATTGGGAAGGTCTAGAAGTGATAGGCTCACCAATTCATCATCATCCACAATAATCCCAACACTTCCAAGCTCATCTTGACATTGATTGAACTTGGTCAAGTATTTCTGGATTGTGTTGCCCTTCTCAATTTTTATTTTCCTGAGCTTGTCCTTGAGTGCCAATTTCCTGTGGTCACTGTTGCTTTATAACAGATCTGTTAAGGCCTTCCACATAGCATATGGAGATTCCTTGCCATGGAGACTCGATACAATATGATATCTAACTCCCTCTAATAATATCCTCCTTGTCTTTATAACATTATTCCTCCATGCTTCATGTCGCGCAACATCTGCCTGATTGGGTTCAAGAATATCAGTGTCAATGAACTTCTTCATCCCATTATCCTCCAATATTGCCTCCATCCTGTCCTTCCATGCAATATAATTTGAATTTCCCTTGAGTGCATATTCGAGTCTCAAGCCAGTGAAAGACATCTTGGTCAACTGCTAGCTCCAAAGAATGAATCTACAAATTTGAATATTGTTCACACAAACTCAATTTATTATCTTCTATTGTGATTCCTAGCTCTCTGATACCATGTAGAAATTATACTAATGGATTCAATACGATCATGTAATGCACTAAACAATATATTGAATCCTTCTGCAATATTTGTGGAATATAAAACAAAATCTCTCAATCACATGCAATTAAGAGAAATAAATAAATCAATCGCACAACACAAGATATTCCGGGGGAAATCGACTGCTCAAACCCCTCTATCTATATTGTATAATAATCCAAGGAATCATGAAACAATATAATGCATTATTTCTCACAAGAATCTGTTGCACTCTACCAATCGTCTCACACTGATCTAGGAAAAATTGGATAAACACTTAGCCAGTTCCTTGCCTTCCTCCAGCCTGCCTTTCTCACGCAATTCTTAAAGAAATAAATCCATATTAAATAGGAATTTATACCTTCCTTGATTGTGCAATCCCTCATGGGCTTCCTATGGCTTTATAACTACACCCGGTAAAAATTTTAATAATAAAACTCATGGTTATCTTCCCTTTAACCTCTGTCTAACTTGGGTCTTCATCAGAATTGACATTCATACAACTATTAATAGTGAATCATAATTCAAATTAGGGGAATTTTGAGGTCTAAAATGGGCCTCCTAAGAAAAATGTACAACCACAATAAACTTTATAAGAACCAATCGGATTCAATATGATGATTTCAACCATGGGGGATGATTCACTATTTTTTAAGTAAAAGGGTAAAAAGATAAAAAAAAAAATTAAAATAATTACTTAAAAAATAATAAAATAATAAAACTACTTTTTCGACTCGTATTTTCAACTTATCTCCCAAATTTTTTACTCAAATTTCGAGCGGGAGTACTCTATGGATGCAAAATTTAATTCCTCATCCAAGGAGTACCCATGTTGCATACTTTCGATGGACCCTACTACATGAAAAATAAGAAATACATTCAAAAACGTGATTGAAATCACATTTTTCATGTATTTCTCTTTTTTTATATAGCAGGGTCCAACGAAAGTATGCAACATAGATGCTCCTTGGATGAGGAATTAAATTTTTAATCCAAAGAGTACTCCCACTCCAAATTTGATTAAAAAATTTGGGAGATAAGTTGAAAATACAAGTTGAAAAAATAGTTTTTTTTTATTTTTTCCCTCTAAAATTTTATGATGTAATCAAATCTTATTTTATTATTTCCACTATTATTTTACAATTTCCTTAGGAGGCCCATTTTAGACCTAAAAACTCCCCTAATTAGTATCTGATTGATCACTAGTGAATAAATCTAATTTAATTCACTGGACCTCTCACTAGCTCATCACTCAATTAGAACTAGTTAAACTAATTTTAACTCAATTAATTTGAGTTAACTGATTACACTAACACCATACTAGTGCATTAATTGCAATTGGACCCCCAAAATAATAGAATCACTATACATGCCTCACCTTTGACCCTCAACTCGAAATTATTGAGCTAACTCAGTCTTTCTGACTTAGTTAACTGGTACAAGTTGTTATGAGATGAAATTACAATTTATTGTCAAATTTATTTAAGGGAAAAATAAATTAGACACATTTTCTTATTTATTTTCAACAGTTATTTAGTAAACTACACTTCCTTTCTATCATTCCTCCTTAGTCTATGTATCTTATCCTGGATGCCTTCCTCATCAACATCCACAATTCATCAATCACTTTATCTACCTTTGTCTCTGGCTAAACTTCACTATTGTTACTCATAGGTTGTTGCATATCCTCTTCTCTCACAAGAGTTATAAAACTCTTGCCAATCTGCTGATCGCATTTTTCAGTCCTCTCCTCTTGTTTTTTAGCACAATTTCCTTTTCCTCCAACTCTATTTTTTCAAGATGAATATACGGTCTTTGGCTTTCTATCCTTTCCTCTAACTCTGTTTTTGCAAGATGAATATACGGTCTTTGGATTTCTATCCTTTCCTCCAAGAAATTCAACTCTTCATACAATTCAACAAAATCACTTTGAATATCCATTGCTGGTATCTTCTGCTAGTCATTCCTCCATGTAATATCCATTGCTGGTATCTTCTGCTAGTCATTCCTCCAAAATTTCTATCTCATCTTCACTTGTGTTGTCTTCCTTTGACATGAGACTTTCAATTAGTATTTAAGTCCCCTCAAGCATGTCTTCGTGAAGTATCTCTCCATATTCTGATGTTGCTTCACCTTCTACACTCGCATACTATCCCTGAGATAATTTTGGTTTATTCTCCTCTAAAACAAAAATCATAACAATGTTCTTTTCAAATTCACCATCTTCAAGGTCAATAAACAAATGTTTGCAAATTTTCTCCATCTCGTCCATCTCTTACAAAAGTCTCATTTCTTCATCAACCTGCATAAGCACATCATTTAAGTGTTTATCATCACCTGCAAATCTTTCAATCATACACAAAGTGTCATATTAAAAAACATAAGGCTCTTCTTTCGATGCCTTAGCTGCCTCATCTTCATGTTGATCTAAACTAATTCCATAGTCCATCAAGTTGTTTATAAATTATTCCTCAACATTTTTGGGTTCCTCCTCATACAGTAATAAACTTTGTTCAAAAACAACCATTTTATACTAAACTAGTTTGAGTTCCTCCAATTTTTCATACATCATCTGCCTTAGTTTCCTTTGCAATGGATTCCATCTCACCTTCTTCTTCATTGTCCATCCATATCTCTGGTCTTCCTTCCTTTCATGTAACAATTGTTTCAAATGATTGAGTTATACCCTTAACTTAACCATATCCTTCTCAAATTCCTCATCACTCATCCTCTTTATGCCAACTACTTTGGAATTCTTCTTCATCTAATTGTGATTTCTCCTTTTTTAACCCTTGACATGACTATCAGTAGACATTATTTCCTTCTTCTGTGAACTCTACTTGTCCACTTGTGAGCTACAACAAGTCTTCTCCATATATGTAACAAGTCCACCACTTTTCAATAGTACCAAGTCATCTTCTTGGTATCCTCTCCTTCTGGTCCTCTACAGTAGAACCTCTTCTCGAGCACTTCTGCTTCTTAACTTTCAAAGTTTTTTCCTTTTGCATCTTCATCTACTCACCTCTCTCTTCTCTCGATAACTCTATTGTCCTTTCTTCAAGTATTTAATCTTGTTGTTGGGGTTTTGTCACAACTCATCCTTTTAAGAGTTATTCTTTCTCACTCTTCCTCTATTATAGATTCATTGCTACACTAGTTGATACCAATCTTTTTTTCTGCTACCTACAAACACAACTCTTCATGACCAGAGTTAACAAAACATCATACATATTTTATAAGACTTGTACCAAGATATTATGCTCAACAATATTCTTTATTCCACTCCTTTGGACCAGTTCTCCTCCAAAATAACTTTTTTTATCTACTTGAAACAATTCTCCTCAAGACCGCATTGACTCTTTCAACTTCCTGCAATCATATCCAATTTGCAAAAACGACTTATGCTTTATAATTCCTAAAAAAATTCAATGTTCTTCCCTTTTAATCTCAACTCAATTCCTTAGTATTCAATAAAACTAAAATGAAACATGTTTACCTACTATGCTTCTGAATTTTTGCATCATTATTCAATACAAACCTACTGTGATTTTCTTGTCAAGGGTTGTGTACCTTTAATTGTGCTAGTTTATCCTTCATCATTGTAGTCCTCTAATTTTATTTTAACTCAAAACATTATGCTCTCCTTCATCCCAAAATATCTAGTGGTTTTCCTCAAAGCTTTTCCCTATGGTCATCAATATTCAAACTCAATATGAATTGCAAAACAAAAATCAAATTTACCTCTTAAATACTCCTCCAAATCTGGTCCTACTATAATTCCTTGCTCTACCAGTTTTGTGTTTAAAACAACTCCTCTGTTGTTATCTCCTTTGTTGGTTTGCTTCCTATACTGCCACTATTTCTTTAATCATTCAAATAATCAGGTTTAAAACCTTCTCTGATACCACTTTTGATGCAGGGATGGCTAGGATTTGACCAACATCCCTATTTCTTTCTGAATCTGGAAAGTGTTTCCGTCGACTCCTTATGTGAATAAATCCTTTTTTGTCTAACTTTCTTGTTTTAAAATTTCAGTGGGAGGAGTCGCAAGAGTATAATAAAAAAAATTTTCAAAACCACTAAGTTTAACCCATTTTCAAATATATCCACCTGAGCTAAGATCCTTCATATATATGCATGCACAAACCCATATTTGGGTAGAACCACCGTAGCAAAAACTTGCCACATATACACAAACACATGTTTATAATATTTATCTTTTATTCTTGTGTTGTGCAACCAATTTATGTCTATTGTCACTTAAAAATTCCCCCCCTCCTTCACATGATATGACCAAACTCAAGACTTGGGTCCAACCCTTTTAACTTAGCGCACAAATATTTATCTATCTATGACACATCGCTGCATTCGTTGGTTTTCACCAACCAACGCGCCATATCCATGTCGCCACCCTCTACACATTAGCCCAAATATGTTGAATCATCCCGCAATTTTGTTTGTTACAACTCTCAACACTCCCAAAAGACAAACTCCTGGATATGAAATTATTTGTTAACTAACGTTCCATTCCCCAACCTCTGTTAAATGATGACTACCTTTGACTTCTCCAATTTTTTGATCTACGAGAGGATTCAACACTCCTTTGTGGGATGTGCCAATATTTCCATCCAATGCATTGGCTCCACTTCACCTGACACTTTCCACATCATTGTTATTTACACGTCATCCCAGTCCTCATCATCTTTAACTTTTCCAATGGTGCACAAGGACTTAACCTGCATGAGATGGAACCCAAGGAATAGTAAAATTATCATCTATGTATTTTAACAATTTGTTGACACTTTGTAAGCCGCGTCATTCCAAAACTTTTCTCATTGGCCGACTATCACATTCATTTTCACCTAGTCATCCCAACATCCAGTCAACGCAGTTTCTCATTTGGTTGCTCATTCAACCTTCAGAGGAAGACTTCCTAGGACACGTTACCCTAATGTTGTCTCTCGACATGATTGCTCTGATAATACATTTATTTATGTTTCCCTGAGATATGTTATGTGACAAAACTTGCACCTAATTAACTAATTTTTTTCCTTTGTTCCGTTCTCATCCTTTTTTGCTTATGCTTTGTTCTTGATCTTCTGCTCACAGGCTTTAACACAGGGTTTCCAATAGTCCAATTAATTCCTCCATGATTCCCATTCTATTCCTTTTAACATATAGTGGATCCTCGTGCCTCTATTACGCTTACTATGATCGCTTTTTCCACATGACTATGATTCCTCCATTGTGCACTCTGATTGAATTAGATTGTTAATCCACCTTGTTGATCAATGATAAATTAAGAACTTCCTCCATAGTAAAGGGACTCTTGACCTTTTCTACATTATATCACTACTTATATAAAATGTTCTCCCTCCTGATATTTGATTTACATACAACACAATATGGTGTTCACTTGCACACAATGAGCTGAAGTTTTCCACATAGATTAACTTAGAACACTCAAAAAAAGTATCTACTTTCATCAATATTCACATAGTTTGTACATGAAATTTACATATAATGCCTTTTAGCCTTCCGAGCCTAATTTACAATACAATTGGCCCTTTTTAGTTTTTTTCCATACTTGGCCTCGCTTTCTCAATCCTCTCAATGCTCCTCTCTCACTTATGCTTCTACATCCATTTTTTTCTTAGTTTTCATAATTATATAAAAGAGGATTTTCAACTACAATCAGTTTAGATTTTAAAAATCCTCAACAAACCCCTATTCTAGTATCCTCTATATCTAGTTATTCCTCAAGAGATTTAACTGGTCCTAAGATATCTCTAACTCTTTCAACATTATCAAAACCTATTCTAAGAAGTAGGTTTGATTACAATATCAATCCTATTTATACAATATTCCTCTAGATTTCATTTATAATATAGTAAATGCAAATATAAACAATTACGCTGAGTTAGGAAACAAAATCCCTTGGTAAATGAAAGATCCCTAGGTTGAGTCAAAATGTATTTCGCTTGGTGGTAATATTCTCCTGCATCATGAACCAATCAATCATGATATAACAACACCTGACCACTATCAAGAAATTCACAGTGAGGTTGGCCAAAGAAAGGTTTTGAGATGGAATGAGAATGTTGTTGAATGTGTAGGCAGATAGAGAATCATATCAGAAACACCCTTGCACATAGACAGTGTCTCTAAGTGAAACAATGTTGAGCCTTATTGACTATGCCCATTGCTCACATATTCACCTACAATAACTACTTTCTTCTTCTTTATTAGATCATCTCCTAAGTTTAATTCATTTATACAAGCTTTGAGTAGTCTTGTAAGTAGTAGAATAAAACCGATGGAAACTTGAGTTCGAGAAACAAGTCCTAAAGGTTAAGAAAATTAAGGATTCTTGTTAAATACTTAATGATCCCTAAGCAAGGAGACTATGGAAATTGAATCAAACCAATCCCAATGCAAGGGGACCACAAAATCAAATAGGATGAAGGGAAGTAATGAATGATTATTCTTGGATGAAATCACAAACAATCCTTCTCAAATCACTCTCTTCAAACCCAAAAAGGAAAGAGACTTGCTAAAATACCTAGGGTTGAAACTAGGGTTTCAGACCTAGGGCTAGCCAAATCTATCAAACTAGCCAATAAATCCGAACCCTTTTCAAGGGAAATTATTAGCCAGGGAAGGTTGAATTTAGGGCTAATTTTCTTGTGAAAAATTAGACCTCTATTCTAAGATACGAGGTGTCATATACATGTTTTCCAAACCCCCTTTTTTTTTAATGATTTTATTTTTAGTTTGGGGAAACAATGGCTTTTGACATTTCTTTCTTTCTTGCATCAACCTCTTTGAGGGATCCTTTCCCAAATGGCTCAAGGTTCATTGAATACTTCAATGGCTAACCAATCCAGGGTGACACTAGTCTTTAACCTTAGGATTTGAGGATCTTTGTAATGAGTAGAAAGTGGTAGGTATGGTCTAGATATGGGCACACTTTCATCACTCCAAGTATTCCACTCATGATCATCCTAAGAGAAACATAACCTTGACTCAAGGTCACACTTGCTAGAATCAAGGGATAACCACCAATGTGAGGAACAAGGAACCAAACTCTAGAATTATGTAATGGTCATGTTAAAGTGGATTAATGATGGATTTAGGAACTATATTTTCTTCTTAGGAATCATCCCATCCATGAATTATAGTGGCCCAAGGAATATTTCTCTAGAGCGACTTTCAAACTTGTTTATTGAGAAAACAATTCCATTGATGAGTCAACTAAAACACCTATAGAATAATAGGAAGTCTTTCTATCCTAACAAGGTATAAAGGGAGGGGTATTTCTCCTCTCATATAAGAATATACGAATCTCAAAGTATAGGTTTTCTACCATCATTTAAATTAGATGGAGAGACTTGCATAGAAATCAACTACCTACAACTGAAGAAGGATGACTATTTTCCACCTAACCATAGGCTCAACTATGCCTAACTATTTCTACAAAAAATTATCATTTCCATAACCAATTATTGTCTTAAGGATTACTTTATTTTTATTGAATTATTCAACTCTTCTTAATTGATTGTATTCAGATCTCTTTAGTCTCCAGATTTCTCATTTTCATAACCAATTAATAGCTCCAAAGCTAACCTTATTTTACAACTAATTTTTCCTACTTGGTAGGTATTTGGATTCCTAATACCAACATTCTCATTTTCATAAGATAAAAAATTTCACATTCACACAGTGTACACTATATCCTCAGATAATGAAATATTGAGTACTAAAATCTAGTTTAAAATGATGGATCAAATTTGCACATTAGCATGTTACAAGCCATCAATCCACTAACTGCTTCTCTCATTCGATGGACTGTAGGTACAACCAAACAGGTACTTGAAAATTTGTCTTCATCGAGCGAGGGAATTTTGAGGTAGAGTGGACAAAATTTAGAGATCTATTATGCATAACATACATAAATAATCAACTAGACGTGAGAAGATCAGAAGAAGTAGACGCATGGAATATTTTCTTGTTGAAGGGGGGGAATGTTATTATGATGCTAAGAGCATATACGACATCGAGGTTCCCTAGAGGTACAAACATCTATTGAAACAATGGGTACCCAAGGATCTTCCTCAAGTAAACAGTGATTTTTTTCTCATTGAGAGGATATATCACATTGTTCCATAATTGCTACATGGTTTGGGCTATTTTCCATGGATGGAATAAAGTTTTGTTATGAAATATTAACTAAATTGATGGAGTATGTTAGCCCCTGTTACAATTACAGAGATTGAATGCAGTTGGTTTGATATATGCGTGGTATGTGAAGATTCGAATTGGATGCAAATTATATACAACTAAGAGACAACAATAAAAATAAAGGAGCATATATTGATGGAAGTACTAAAGAATTGGGGAATATTACATGGTTTATAAATAGTACACAACCTAAGACAACAGATAAGCAACCCAATTTCATATTTAAGGGACATGAAGGAAATTGTGTATTCGTATGTGAAATAAAATCAATTTATGCAAGAAAAGAGTTGTTGATCAATTACAACTTGAATAAAATAGATACAAACATTGGTATTATGGGGGCGGTACATAGCCTCTCATTAAAGATTCTTATATATAGGTGGTCCAACATGTCCTCATTATTATGTCCCTAGTTGTATTTTTAACTTGCTATAATGCATTCATATAAAAAATATGATATGAACTTGTTATAATTTATTCATGTAAAAAATACTTATGAACAATATTATGACATTACGTTATTGGCATCACCATTGTCCCAGTGTGTCAAGGGGAAGGAACCAACATTAGAGCAGTCCACAAATCATCCCGAGGAAGTGATTATGGATGAAGAAATATATTCCTCGAAAAAACTATTGCAAACAAAAAAGAAGCTTATGAGAAGACCAAACAAAAATCTCACTTAATTGGTTGATATTCGATCAAAGACACAGTTGACAAAGGATAGAATAAAAAACTTGATGTAGAAGTTTCATCACTATGGCATAAGCATGAATATTATTAATTATCAAATTTATTTATTTACGATTTTAATTTGTATACTCTTACAAGTCATTTATAAAAAAAACTATTTTTTTTACAAGATTTTTTGGATGAGATTGATCCTCAACGTATACCTACGGAGGTCGGTGTTGGTACCAGCTTCGTTCCTACACCATTGCAACATCATATTGGTACCCATTTTCAATATCTTCCTGTGAGTGACATGCCAACAACTTAGACCAATACACCGCTCAAGGTCGATGTCATTACTACACCCCCTGAGAAACACAGGTCAGAATTTGCATTGGATGCTGATAGTGACATTGCACATTTTGAAGCATGCTTTCCTAGATCTACCCATGTCATTAGCATGGGATAGATACTGGTTACTTTTTTGGTAGAAGATGAAACATCCCTATGAAAATAGAAAAGGTTCTAGGTATCTAAGAAGTGTTTTAATTATTATGTACAATCTAATTGAAATTTATGTATAATGTGTGATTATTTTAAACTAATGATAAGATTGTTTTGTAGGAAAAGATACATTTTATAAACAATTGAATGACCCAAATTTGGATATATTTGGTCCCACCATGTGCTTAGAGTGGAATTCCCAAAGTTCCAAGTTAAAATATGAGCTCATTAGTAAGTTGGTTTTTATGTTGAGTGACGGTTACTTTTACACTCGACAAGCCAACCAGAGTCATCCAGAGTCTCCTCAAACAGAAGAAAATATTTAAAATATATATAGTACCAATATAGTGTTCATCTTGAAGAGAACCCTAAATATGGGCATCTTCCAATGATTCCAAAGAGGGAGTGGAAGGCCCTCGTGGATGATGCAAAGGAGAAGCAGGACGAAAAACAAGGAAAAAACCACCCTGCTCAGGAACATATCTAACACTTCTAATAATGGAATTATAATGCTTTATCGTCATTGAAACATCTAATTATTTACTTGAAACTTTTCAATATGTGCTCCCTAATTCATTCAAATACACAAAAGCCAGAATAAAAAAACATGGGAAACACAAACTTGGCCTGAGTGGTTACTCCAACTAGTCGCACAAATTGTAAGTATAAAAAAATCAATTGCATCCAAACAATAAATTGTTAACAAATTTAATTTAATTGCACAGAGGAACCAAAATTCATGTTTTTATGAAAAATTGTAAGGGTTGGAGTTCAACAAATCTCCAACCAAAGGAAGACCTCGAGCTTTCTTACAAAAACGGCTATAAACCCATAAGTTGAATTCAAAGAATCTTGGGGAAAACACAATCTTTTGACACTCCCTTCGACACACAAGTAAATACAATGAATGAATAATACTTATAATTTATTACTTGTACAACTTATTGATTATTATTTTTGGGCATAAAGTAATGTTTTTTTTTTGTTTTAAGTAGGAAAGCAATGAAGAGATACAACCTAGTGTGAATGGAGTGGCACCCAATGAAGATGGTATATAACTCAGTAATGAATTTATTTCACGTGCTATGAAATATTGTAGTATGTATTCAATTAAGAATATTTAATTTCAAATGGTGTATTAATTATAACCTTTATTGTTTCAACTCCAGATCATTTACATGATAAGGCTTCACGAGAAGAACATATGGCTGCATCTAAATTACTCCACTATCCCCCGCTACTGAAGTAGGTAAATAACACTAATGTTATTTTTATTAATGAAACACGTGTAATAATAATAATAATAAAATATGAATTTAACATTTCTTTTTTGTTGCAGTTGATGATTCGCCCCTCTTGCGGCAGCCTCGACGACATCGTGAATACATGACCAGGTCATCAATGAGAGCTACAAAGGCCATAAGAACCAAATGGGAAGAAGCAACCGGTGAAGTCATTTCTGAATTCTTTTAAAAAATGAAGAAAAATAAAAAGAAATTATTGTACTAGTTATATCATTAGAAACATCACATACCATATTATAAGAACATGTCTTTGATGATAAAATTTATTGAGATAAGTATTTTGTGTTTATGATTAATGAATAAATGGATGAATGAATGTTATAGGTTAATTAATTATTCTATATGTTTATTTATGTACAAAACCACATGTTTCTTTATGAATTTTTTTTTTTTCTAGTGTCTATGCATCAATCCTAATGTGTTGTTTTCAAATATTTTCTAGTAGATAGACTGGGTGCTAGGGTACGTGGTTGGCCCTAATTAGTAGAGAATAAATTAGGATTCGGATAATATTGGAGCAAATCTCCCTCAATCCAACAGAGCAATAACAAAGTCAATGTTGACTTCATTGTTGCTTCGTCAAATAAAGGGATGTTTGCTCCAAGATTATACTACTCCAATAAATTATTCTCGAAACCAAGAGGATCTCACTTGGGTGATCATGCACTCGAGTATTTTTAATCAATATTTAGTTATAAAAATGTTTGTTAGTTTATTTTATTATTTTGATGATTATTTATCTACCTTTAACTCAATTTATGTGAATTGTGGGAATTTTTATTCTCAATTTATATGTTGTCATCCCAAGTTTGACATAAAATCATTTTAGATGGAGATTTACTGGTGCATTTTAGGTATGTTATAGAAATCAAGTTAGAATTTTATTGTTTTGTCATGAAACTTGTCTAGAATCACTTTGCATATATCAATTTTGATATTCAAATCAACTTAATTAGTATATTGGTTCTGAATTTCCGTTTTTTTTTTTTTCCCATTGAAAACCTTGTGGGTAAATGCAATAAATGTTTCCCCATATTTGTGGATGGAACTTATATCCAAACAAATGGAATTATTCCTTGTTATCCCAAGTTTGACATCAAATGAGTTGAGAAAGATGTAATCCTTTGAGTAATAGATATAGTAGGTTTATAATTGCATTATTTACATAATCATACATATGTATAATGTTTCCTATCCTATTCATATGCCAGAAAAGGAATTGTTCGGGGTTAAAACTCAAGGTAAAAAGAATAAATGATTCGTCACTTTTGATCAATGTATGAAACCATAATAAAATGGTTATTGTCTCGGATTCTCATTCATGAATACAATTATTTATTTCTCATGTGTTCCAAAGATTAAGACACATTGAAATACAATTCTCTCCCCCAAAAACCATTCAAATCAAGCATCATTTCTTGGAGGATATAGTGGTATAAGAATTGGAATTCAAGTCCAATTCCATTTCCATTTTGATAATTTATTATTCCCACTGGAACACATTTTATTTTTTGAAGATCTATATTGTATTCTATATAAGTAACCATTGCATGAAATATTTGCATGTTAGTTTTACTTGCTTCCTTGTGATGCAATGCATTATCAATAATTGGTTTAATATGGATGAGTGTGAGAAAAGGAATGTTGAAAATATGTTTCCCAATTCCTAGTTTATTCACCTCTATTAGTTTTATCCATTATATTTTTTTTTTACATTAAAATCCATAGTACCCCTAGTAATTTTATATTGACATATTGATAAAAGTTCATTTTTATTTTTTAATGTTTAGTAATACATCATTGGTGATGGAATACCCTATTTTTTTTGCTTGGAATCATGATTGAGAGATAGTTCAACTGTAATGAGCCCATATATTTAGGTGTTTTCCCTCTTAATGTGATATAATATGGTCGATGCTTGCAACCCTTTCCAAAAATTTTAGTGGTACTCACCTTGTCTGAAAAATTGCCTAAATATTAATGACAAGTCACACACACACACACACACCCTGATTTTCATAATAATATCATTCCACAAGCATATCCCTTCACTCCGTTACCATTGTTTTATGAGCTTATTTTTGTTTAGATGAGGTCATGTTGGCTTGTGGAGGTTGAGGATGTTACAATTTTATATTAGACGATCTCATGATATTTGTTCTATTGTTTGAAAACTTTAGTCTTGTTTGATAACTCCGCAAAAATGAATTTTAGGCTTGTTTTGTTCATTCACATTTGCTCTTTTGTTTGATAGAAGGTTTATAACCATAAACAGCCTAGATTTTTTCAACCACTTTCACTGTCTTGTTTTAAAACTCTAATTAGGTGTGGTAACACAATGCCAAATATATTTTCACCTATATATGTAATTATGTCTTACATGTTATTAAAGCTATTATACGGATTTCTATAGCCCACCATTGTAGCTTCTTTGCATGTGTTCAAGTCTTGGACAATTTTAGAGGTAGTGACAAGTGTGCCCATGAAGGTAACACTTACAACAATACAAACTCTAACATTTCCTCTTGTTAAGGAGTCTGGTCTTTGCCAAATGTAAAATGTTTACTCTACATTTCAAAAGTCCCATTTTCTAGGGGTTTGATTAAATTTATTTATCTCTTACAAACCAAAGGAAACATGGCACTAGATAATTATGTCTATTTGTACTTTTAGCTCTTCAGAATCTTCAAGGTGAAAACCTTTTGTATAGGGAATATTGCATCAACAACTTGTCAAGTTATGTTTTTTTCCTTGTCAACTTCATTGGTCAAACTCATCCTACACCACTACATGAATTGTTCTATATTTCTTGTGATAATAAACTCATCTATATACGGGACCAAAACTAGTGTAGTAGATCTATCAAATAAATACTTGACATTTGAAATCAATTTTTTTGTTGTTTATTAGTTTGTCTTGCTCGTGTGGTTAGTAGTGAACCTTTTCCTGAAGAACATCCTCCCATATATATTCACATTCTATTTCATAGTGCCCAAGGCACCATACATATCATTTCTAATGTTCTTCTTGGTGATATGAGGGATCAAATGATCCTTAATCCTTTCATTTGTTCCTTTTTAGTTACATTTATTGTTTATTCATAAGTAAAAGGGAAAAAAATATTTATGTTTCTCTCTGACTTATTGCATTTTTAGTAGTGCCTTTCAAATGCATTTCTCATTAAAGTTGTTTCAGTGATAGGATAGTACTATTTATATTTTGAAAATGATATAAAATATAAGTGGTGTTTTCATTGCAGAGTGTGATTGATCCTTGAAAAGAGTTTGCTCATGCATGTTATTTGGATGATACCTAACATATTGAAGGATAAATGTGTAATTATTAATTTTCCAATGTTATTAAATTTCCCATTTTAAGCATCTAAAACATGATCGACTATGCTCTTCCATAAATATTTTATACAAACCCCTCTTATCCATTCCCCAAAGCCCTATACCTTCAAAAAGGTAGAAAAGGCACAAGGAAAATCCATATTTCCTTTGTTTTCCTCTTCCTGACAAATATGATATTCATCCATTGTAGCATCTCCATAATCCATTAGTGATTTCTGTTTAAAAACATAATGATAGACGTTAATAAAACCTGGAACTGATCTTCAAAACTTAAAAATAAAAATAAAAATTACCACAATGTCAAAATTGAAAAGCGTAATTTTGCAAATACTTCTCAAATAGAACGTTAGTATTGGTCAATACAACCTATATTGCCTCCCATCTTAACCAGTAGTGTAGGGGCATATATGCATGACTATGTTTGGAATTTGTAGATGCCCCAGATGCTACTAGTGACGAGATGCGATATTGGTTGTCTTGACCAATGTTAACGCTCTATTTGAGATGTATTTATAGAATTTTACTTTTATGTTTGATATTGTGGTAATTGTTTCATTTTTTAAAGTTTTTAAGATCAGTTCTAGGTTTTATTAACGTCTGTCATTTTGTTTTTAAACAGTAATTACTAATGGATTATGAGATGATATAATGGTTGAATGTCATATTTGTTAGGAAGAGGGAAAAAAAAAATATGAAGATTCCCTATGCATGTTCTACCATTTTGAAGGTACAAAATTTAGGGAATAGATAAGAGGGGTTTGTTTAAAATATTTAGGGTTGTTTAATTTAATCTGTTGATTTCAACTATTTTCTAGTAGATAGATTGGGTATTGAGGAATTGAGTGTGATGTGACTTGAGGTGGGAGGGGCCATAAAAGCTTCCACCTTCATGTGGTTGGCCCTATTCAGTAGAGAATAATGTAGGATTTGGATAATCTTGGAGCAAACCTCACTCGATCCGAAAGAGAAACAAAAAAGCCAATGTTGACTTTGTTGGTGCTTTTCCAAATTGAAGAACGTTTTCTCCAAGCTTTGACTACTCTGATAAATTATTCTTGAAACCAAGAGGAGCTCAATTAGGTATTCATGCACTAGATTATTTTTAATCAATATTTATTCATAAAAAATGTTTATTAATTTATTTTATTACTTTGATGATTCTTTATCTACCTTTAACTCAATTTATATGAATCACATATATTTTTATTCTCAATTTAATTGTTGTCATCCCAAGTTTGACATCAAATCAGTTGAGATGGAGCTTTACTGGTGAAATTTAGGTATGTTATATAAATAAAGACAGAATTTTATTGTTTTGTCACCAAACCTATCTACAATCAATTTACATATATCATTTATGAGCTTTGAATCAACTTAATTGGTATAGTTTTTTTTAATTGTCACTTAGTAGTTTTTTCCATTGAAAAACTTGTGGGTAAATGCAATATATGTTTCCCCATATTTCTAGATTGCATCCCTAGTAAAATTTTCAGCATAGGTTAATGTGTTGAACCCAAAGACATTAAAATTGGGCACTTGCTGGTATGGAACTAACCAAATTCCCAAAAACATTGGCAATAATCAGTTAAGCTAACCCCTTGTGCTCAAATTTCCACTTAATGTTGTAGAATTGGTCTAGGTACATTGGTCTAGGCTAATTTGGACCCTGTCTCCTTTTACAACTGTCCAAATCGTCCAATTCATATTAAATGGAATTCTTGAGACAAATGATTTCAAATCCATCTATGGATATTATCAATATCTCAAAGATTTATATTGTTTCCTTTGTAGTTAATGCAAGATACAATATAACTTCTTCTATGGTTGTCCATGTGGATCCATGTGGACTAATGCTCATGTTCGTGTGGATCCATGTGTACCAATGTCTAGTTTCCATGTATTATAGATCCTCGACCTATGTGTTAGGGTTCTATAATAATAGGGTTCATAATTTTTTAATTGACTATGATTAGTCTTTTAAATATGTACAGGCCTTGCTTTTTGCAAGTTGTTTTCCCATATTTTGAAAATAATAAAAAATGAAACGAGGGTAAAAGTCCTAAAAGAAAGATCAAAAGACTTGAAAAGAAAATATCAAAAATAATAAAAAATGGACCCCAAAGGCAAAAAAGAGATAAGAATAAGACATGAAAGTGATGCAAGTCAAAATGCCACTACTTTTACTTTTACCGCAAAAATAATGATTATGTGCAGCTTGTTCAAAATGCCATAATCCATGATGAGTTAAATAGTTTAATCTTAACTTTTTCATGCTTTGAATTTCATGTTTATAGATAGAGAATAAATATCTGTCAAATAGTTTAAACTTGACAAATCAGTAGATAATTAGAGAATAAATGAGGAGATTAACAGTTCAATATGAGCCCTCGGATGAAATAACGTTATATTCAGATAGTTTATGCTTTAAAAAGAAAAATAGATTTAGGGTTGCAAGCTTAAATGCACCCATGCAAATAATGAAAAAATGTTAGAATAATGATGGGTAGGTAGAAAGCAGTTGCAGAAAGAATGGAAAAACATCATTTGGTAAAAATTACTAATTTCCCCTCCCCTCAAAGGGTTCAGTACTCAAAACCTTCAGTTAAAAAGGCTCATAGAATTTCTCTGACTTTTGTTGGGACCAAACGCAAGGCTTAGTAACTGATTGGTAATATGTATTGAAAACCCTTCATAATCACCCTTTTCCTCAACATTATTCCCTTTTCCTAAGTTAAAACACTTTTTGCTTAGGGAAAGTAAAAAATCCCCTTTAACTAATTTCATTTCATGCAAAAAACCCACAAAATACAATTTATCCTAAATATTATGTGTAAATGTTTAAAGTGGGACCACTATTGTGCTCAAATGCCTATTTTTACACTTTGCTTAGTTTATTTGATGTATTTCCATTCATTACATTCATTTCATATTAACTTTAATTTAATATATTAATTCCTTTATAAAAACACCTTCCCGTAGATATGTTAACTCATTTATTAAAATATCCTAAATCCATTATATTAATGTTTAACCTAAGGTTTTAAAAAACCCATGTGTTAATATTACTCCATCTATCCCCCAAAGGTTAAACACATTGTATATAATAAAACCCGCCTTTGCAATACACATGAAAATCATCCATTTACTGTGTAAACCATATTACACATATCCTGGTTATAAAATTAGTTTATATGTTTAAACTATGTTTAAACGTATTAAGCCGACCCCGCCACATATAAACCCTTGGGCCCCACGCCCCATATGTCGAGAAAATCCTTCGCTCCATCGTAGCCGTTCGCATCGCCTTCCCCAGATCCGACGAACTATATTTCATATCGCAAATCCAATAGCACCCAACATAATCAATTTAAAATTTGTGAAATGGGCAGTATTGATACACACTCTCTCCTCCACACAGCCATAAGAGATTGGATCTCATTCGATCCAATTAAACCATTTACTGCTCTGAGCTTGTGTAATAAACCATTGATAGTTTTCTCCTCCCAACTCCGAAACCAAATTTTGTCCAACTTGAACCGCATTCAATGCAAAACCTTTTTAAAACATAAAACGCTATAAAACCTCATAATCATTCAATTTTTATCCTTTTTCTGAGTTTTTAGCGTGTTTAAGCCTTCTCGACTAAAAAAATAAGCGTAGTATTCCATTTTTACGCCCAAAGAAAAATAAAACACCAATAAATTGTTTCTGAGACCGCTTGAAGCCTCTAGTATACCTCCAAGGACTGCAACAGCTTCTAAAAGCGTTCTCACCCTCAAAAACCCAGTTTAAAGACCATATACCTGCAAAAATAGGTATTCTCGGAAAAATTAACCTCCTCGTCGTAAAAAGAAGTTATTTCTGTCAATGTGAACCTTGTGAGACCTATTTATCCACAGAAAAACCTTGTTTTCCCCCAAAAGAACAAATTTTCCTATAAACCCCTGATAAAATTTCTGTTTTATTATCTCTAGTTTTAAAATGAAATTGAAGAAGTTTAGCCTTTGCAGATCTAAAAGAAACTCTAAATGAATCCAAAAACCCTTTTTCAAAAAATTAAAACCCTCAGTACATGAATCTAATTGATTTTTAAGTCTAGTTTATCTAAAAGAGCAGAGAAACCATGATTATTTCATTTTCTGAGTCTGTAAAGAGTTTGAAGATCAAGTTTGAAACCAAATTGAAGTTTGAACCAAAAGAAAGCCTGATTATACCCTTTGTTGTTCAATAAACCTCTGTTAAAGCCAAAAATACCTTCTGTAAACAGTTTAAGCTTACAGAAGAGTACAAAAATCCTAATTACAAAGTTTCAAGCATCCAGAAGGCTAAAAGTGTCAAAATCAAACCCATTAATGTCTTATAAAACCACTATCATTATAAATCCTCTACAACCTCCTGTTGTAGATGTGGAGCATACACCTCTAGTTGATAAAGATTACAAGATAGTTGATCTAGTGATAGAATTCATTCTGTTAGACCTCCATTGCTAGAGTCTAGAAAAACCATTAGATCAGGGAGATGAAGTTCATATTTGGGAGTCAAATATACCCAAGTATGTATTTCCACATACTCATTAGTGTCCAGAAGTCATTAGGCTGTGTCAATCCTATTATTTACCTCACCAAAGAGTCATAGTTAATGTTAACAAAGAAGTATGGTTTACTATTAGTATAGAGTCCATTAACCTAATGCTTCATCTGAAACCAGATCCCAATGCAGTCCCATTATCCATAGAAGCACTCACAAAGCTCTATATTCAGTTAGACTTCCCTAAGAGATTTCATATTTTCCAAAATTTTCATGCCTACCTATGCTGAAATCCGAAAGATACACCCTCCTTATTCTACTTCCAAATTTCCTGAAGGGTCAAGGCATTTCATTTCTATGTTATCCATTATACTAGGTTATTTTACTGATGAGCATACAAATGAGTCTATTCTAGGCTTTCTATCCAATTTTGTGCCAGGTCAACCTCCTTCTGTTATCTACAATTATGTTAAATACATAGCTGATAATATCCATGATCAAATTGTGAAATTGCCCACTGAAGGAGTTTTCAGATATTCATCCTTCCTCTTTCACATGTTCCTTTATTTCCAAGCAGAAAAATTCCCTATAAAACTTCAGAAATTGGATGTAGAAGGGAATCCCCTATCAGTCATATTTTGGACCTCTTTAACCAGAAAATAATCAACAGAATTCACTTATGTGGCTTTTATAGATTGTTTTGTTCATCCATTGATAAACATGTTGACAAACAGTGTACAGCCAAGAATCAATGATGAGATAAAAGAAAGTATTACAGTTGTCAGAACAAAGTAGAACTGGAGATTGGTACCTTTACAAAAATCATACAGAGATCAGAGTTTTTGGGTCAAATATTTTACCCTATAAACTACCAAAATACTTGCCAATGAGAGTTTTTGCCTTAGAGTACGTCATGAAAATACTAAATTCAAATTCTATCAACTTCTTGGCTACCAAAAAGAAGACTCAATTCAAGTTGAAGAACCAGGAAGGACCTTTCATTTGCAATCACAGGAATGCAGGTACAGAGGCAGCGAAACAGTTGCTGGAATACCAATTTGAAGAAATTTTCTTATGGAATTATGATCCTCAGGAAATTCTAAGTAAAATGAGGGTAAAATGAAAATTGACCCCTTATATCCATGATAAAAGGCCAAAGATTGAAAAGTTTGCTAATCAAGCAGAGTGCCTAGAAAATACCTTGATAGAAGCAGTAAAACAGGGTGATACTAGTCACACCTTGAAAACTGTAAATCAAGAAGACAAAGTTACTAAGAGAATCAGGGAAGAAGGTACCTACACTGTTGAAACAACAACAGAGAATAGGTTTAAACTCAGATATAACAAGAAGCCTAAGCTCAATCCAGTGAATAAGGAAAAAGAAACAATTGAAGTGCTACATGAAGAAAACACAGAAAAGAACATAGATACTACTATAGTAATTGTAAATGAGTAGGAAAAGGATACTCCAGACACTCAGATGGTTGAAAGACAGCAGAATATGGAGGCATCATAATCACAGCAAGCAGAGAATACAAGTTGGATATCAAAGAAAAATGCAAGGAAATCAAAGTTGTGAATGAAGAGTTAAAGAATGAGATTTATTCACAATATCTAAAGCAAACTCCAGGAAGTCAAAACAAATTATTATCAGCTTTTGATTACACCAACAAGAAATTTCTTATGACAATTCTACAACCAACAGAGTGTAAGCCTACAATAGTAGTAGACTACAAGAAAGTTGACTTGGAATTACCAGTTGATATCATTCATCCTTTAGATCAAATTGAGTTTCATAAGCAGAGCTCTAAAATGCTTTATTTAACTATTACTACCAAGGCAATGAGTGCCCAGAAGCTTCATAACACTATAACCAATTTGAGAGATCAAATCAGAATTGAAAAATCTTCTTCTCTTATCAAGGCCACTAGAACCAAGTCCTTAGAATAATTGGTAATGGAAGTAGGGTATGACCCAGCAAATGTAAAGGCTGCAAAAGAGATGATAAAGAAGAAAAATGTTGACATAGCATCACTAAGAAAACAATTGAAGCTTCCTCCAATAGAACATCCACAGAATAAGGAGATTCTGCAGGAGGAAAATCAGAAAGATGAGATGATGAGTGTCATTCTTCAAATGACAACACAAATTAAGGAAATGGAGATAGAAATGGAGAAACTTGTCCAAGAGAAAGAAACAACAAAAACTCAAAGTGCTACTCCCACAATCATCCCTATGGTAACTATAACAGTTCCATCAACCTTAGAAGAGGAATTGGCACCAAAAGCCCCATTGGAAACAATTGTGCCAGTGACATCTTCCACTACCTCTGTTACAGAATCTTCTACATCAACAGTGCAGCAAACATATGAAGCTAGCAAGCTTATTAAATCTATGGAAGATATGTCTATACAGAGTAATGAAATCAACAGGTTGAAAGAACATATTAAAAACTTGGAAGATGCCAAGAAATTAGCCCAAATCAATGCTAAAAATGAGGAACAGAAAGCCAAAAGGGCAACTAAACAGTTGAAGAAATTTGAAGCAGAGTTAAAATTAAAGGAACCAATGACTTTTATAAAAAATAAGTTGTGGTCCAATATCATTGAATCAATCAATGATACTTGGCCTTCGATTCAAGTCATTTATGAACAGAAAGACTTGGTTAAAGCAGCCAAAGAGGAAATTGTGAAGACAAAGGAAGAGCTTGGTGTCAAACATGAAGAGGCCCAAGAAATAATCAAATTTCTCAACACCAAGAACAAACAAGAATTGGATGAGATAGGCATAACTGATAGAACTGACACAATTCTTGAGGTGAGAAAAGTAATTACAAAGAAAAATTTGATGAAGCAGCTTGAAGAGAAGTGCCAAAACATGGATTTGGAAATAACTAAATTTATGCTAAAATTTGATATATTGAGGTAAAAAGGCTTGCTAAACATTCTTGTTCTAAATGAAAAATTAATGAAGCAAGAGGATTACAATAAGAAAATCAGAGATTTTTCCAAATAACAAGTAAATAAAGCAGATTGGCAAGGAGTGCCTACAGGAAAAGTCTTGTACAAAAGAATTGAAGACTTGTTTTATTTGCAACATGAAATAAATTATCTCTTTGTGGTTAAACCAACATTTTTTAGGTACACAGAGGCTGATGAAAACAACAGGAAACTTACCAATATTAAACTACCCAATGAAGAATTTTGGCAGAAACTGACTGATTTGTTGTAAAAGACAATTTTACAGTAAAAGAAGAAAAAAGACAGATTGATGTTTTTACACAATAAAAACAGAAATTTACAGCAGTAAGGAAAGTTAAAACAGTCCTCAAGTAGATGAAAGAGTATCAGAGATAAAGAGTATCATATGAAAGAGTATCAAATAAGAAGATAAAGTTTCAAAACAGATTAAAAGATCTTTTGCCAGCATTGGAGACAACAAGGCAGCTAGCTGCACCCAATCCAAAACAACGTTTCTATTTTATTTGGATAAATAGGACAACTTACTAGTTGTTAAGCAACTGTCACTATATTTTTGTAAAAGATATTTTTATTTTCCTTAGAAAAATCCTATGGGTATTCTAGGATATTTTGTAAACATTTTTGTATAAATACTTCAAAATTTGAAGTATTATTGTGGAAAAAATTGCTGAAGATTTCTATAGTCATTTTTGTTGTATCTGAAGGGTTTCTTGTAGCAAGTTCAAGTAGAAGACTAGATCAAAACCATAAAGCATCATATTTCAAGATTCATGTGATGAGCCATTGAAGCGAAGTACTTTCTACTGTCATTGTTTATCTTCTTATGTTTTACATGCATCTATATATGTGTTCTAAATTTGAATGATAAATCAAGAATATTATTACAGAATTTGTTAAAAGCACTTTGTCTTTAACTATTTATCATTTATATGTTTTCTATTGATTTCCATCGTAGGGAAACCTTAATTTCTCCCGCTTTCGAATGACCCCTTTCTTTTCCTTCCTTATCCGGATCAAAGAATTCTTAACTGCTCTTTATCCCAATTAATCCACTTCACCAATCAACCTTCAAAGATATTTAGTGACTTGTCTATCTTGCCCTAAAAATATTTGTCTTTTAATCTTGATCTTGAGCTGTCTGCTTGACATATTAACTCCTTTTGCCCAAAGAAAAACTATATCTATTACTATCCATCTTTTTAAGTGATTTTTCCCACCAACCAAACCAAAACTTAAAACCAAACTGTCCTTATAAATAGCCTAAAATAAAACATTAAAACAAAGTTAAATCTTACAAAGTACCCTCTCTAAACCCTAGGAAGGCTAGATCCTAGAGTTTAAAAGTAGGTTTGTGGTTACCTCTAATATTCTTTAAACTATAAATCAAAATCTCACAACTTGGAGAATTATTAGAGTGATAACATACTAGCGACCATACTCGGGAACTAACCAATCCTCAGTTTTAAATAGGTCTTTAAGGAAATATTTTTCATTATCCTTTTACCTTAAGACTGTTTTATAAGTTGAGTATCATTTCATAAAAACTGTAATTATGGCTTCTAGAAAAAACTACTATACCAGGTTGAATCCAGATCCTAAATTGCTGCTATAGTAGATAATCCAGACATAATTGGAAAAAAGAATAAACAAGTAGCAGATTTAGGTAAAAAAGTTTCCTTTTTTAGATCAAATTCCCTTCCAAAACAGTTATAAATTGTACAAGACATTGATTTTGACTTAAATTTTGAACATTATTTATTCAGAAACAAATCAGAGAGTGATTTATACAGCACTGTTATAGATCCTAATTTTATTTCATCTCTTGAAATTAAATAGGAAACTGTTTTAGTAGATTCTGAATCAATTTTTTTTGAGATTTATGATAAAATTTATGAATTAAATGCTATTGTACTTAAGGAAATAGATGAAGCCCTTTTTTAGCATTTATTCAAATTAGTTGCTTTATCAAAATATACATCTAAGCCCTCTACTTCTCACTTAGATCCCAACCTTGTAGAATCTGTAGGTTCATCTCTTTTTACCACTACATCATCCATAATATCCACACTCTCCATTCCACAGATCCCTTTATCCCAAAGCAACCATTCCAACCTAGATTATTATTTCCATCTTCACCCACCTCAACATTACCCATTATTTTTCCTTCTACATCTTCCAGTATATCATTCTCATTCCCAATTACTTCTTCATATATTCCAGTTTCATCTTCAGCCATCCCAACTTCACCTTTTAGTTCTTCAGCCACATTTTCTAATACATCATCTTACGCTCCAATCTCATTAGCCACTTCTTTAAGTGCATCACCTAGTACTTCTAGTTCTGCCCCAAGCGCTTCCAACTTACCTCCTACCCAAGCTAAAATTCAAGCCATGGCTGCTAGGTATGCCCCCTTAGTCCTTCCAGGACAGTTACATGATATGCCTCAGGATTATCAGAGTAAAATACCTCAATTTGATGTTACCACTCATTAAACTGCCCAACAACACATTAATAAGATGAAAAAATATTTTGAACTCCATGAAATAGATGATTTTGATGTACAAATGAGACTCTTTGCTTAGACATTAACAGGGGAAGTTAAAAAATGGTTTAGAGGTATTAATTCTGGTAGTATAATTGATTTAGCAGTTTTTCTTAGATTATTTTTGAACAAATGGGAAAAGAAGAAAAATCCACTTCAGATATTATCTAAATTTGATGCAATGAAAAGAGCTCCCAATGAAACAGTCCAAGATTATTGCACTAGATACAACAGTGTTTATAATTCAATCCCTACTAATCTCAAACCCACTCCAGACTCTGTCCTGCTCAAATTCCATGATGGATTTGATGCAGACATGGCATATCAATTAAGAGAGAGAAATGTTGATACTTTGTAATGAATGCAAACAGATTTTGTTAATGTAGAAGTAAATATTCTGGCTAGAAAAGCTAGATTAAGGAATGAGAGGAGAGTAACTATAAAAGAAGAGACATCTAGTTCAGATGGAAAAATAGGTCAATTAGCTAAAAATTTAGAGAGAATTATGGATATATTAGACAATATAGAAAGAATACCACAATGGTATAACCAACAGCAAATCATAAATCCCAACTTCAGGAAAAATACAAGCACAAGAAAATCTAAAGAATCAGCACCTGATCAGGCAATAAGACCTCCATTTCAAGAGAACTATGCTGAAAGTTCTCATCAAGGTGAAAATGATGAAGACACCACAAATCTAATGGGTATAAATGATGATAACGCTATCTTTCTCACACAAGAAGATCAAGAGTTATTTGAAATGCAACAACTTCAATTAGATTCAGGTGAATCATTTGACTACAAACAAGGTTATGATTTTTCTATCAATGAATTACATATGCAATATAACCTTAGAAGCAAGAAAAACATAGAGCCTTCTACTAAGAAAACTGCCCAAACACAAACTAAGAAAACAACAGAAGCTCCTACTACAAAAGTTCTGCAAATTTTCCCTAGGGAAAACAAGCAAAACTCTAACTCATCCTAGAAAATTTCCAACTCTAAAATTTCACCCAGTCCCAAGATTGTTGATATAACAAATGAGGTTGTCCAAACATCAACAGATTCACAAAAATCGGTTGTTGTTAAAACACCTAATTCTACTAAAAAGCAATTTTAGATTCCAAAACACCCACTACTGATCCAAAATCAACAGATCCAAAAGTTGCCACTGCCAAAACAACTTTTGATAATACAAAATCTAAAAAAAAAATTACTGCTTCTCAAACCATTCCTAAAAAGAAAACTAAGAGCAGTAAGACACAAGAAACACAAACTGAAAATGAGAAAACATCTATAGGAAAAGAAGATAAACCTACTTAAACTACAGTTACTAAAGAAGAAATAATTCAGCTTAGTAAATCACAACCTTCATTTAATATACAAGCTGAAATTGCAAAATTAAAAATACCAATTCCTTTGACAGAATTGGTATAACATGATTTGTGCAAAACACCTATCACTGAAACCTTAAACATGAATGATGGAGAAGACTCAGTAAACTTAAGTGATGATCAACCAGAGTTAATTTTTGGTCATGATGTTAATGGAAAACACCAAGATGGATCAGTTCCACCATTTTACACTAGCTTAAATGTTCATGACCAAATATTACACAATGCAATGTTAGATTCAGGAGCTTCACACAATCTAATGCCAAAAGCAATAATGGAAACCCTGAATTTAGTTATCACTAGGCCTTACAAAGATCTCTTTTCATTTGATTCAGGCAAAGTGAAATGTTTAGGATTGATTAAATATTTGTGTGTCACATTAGTTCAATATCCTGGTAAAATCATACTCATGGAAATTGTAGTAGCTGATATCCCTCCCAAATATGGAATGATCTTATCTCGCTCATGGGGAGCCAAATTACATGGATCTCTACAATTGGACATGTCATATGCTACCATATCAGTTTTTGGCCAACCAAAGAAACTCTATAGGGAAACATTGATGAAATATATGGTGAGTAGTGTAGAAAGACTAAGAAATTATTCAATTTACACTACACCTACTGACCTAGATTCATTCATCTTATGCAATTCTGAAACTGATACTGAAATCAAAACTAAACTAAAAGACAAAAAAAAAACACCAGACAATGAAAATATCTTTCATGAATCATTATGGCATTAAATTTTGATGGTTCAGTCAATAAACAAGGAGCAAGAGTAGGAGTTTGGATAACTAATATGGAAAATAATCATGCAGAGGGCCATGCTTTCAGACTTAATTTCAAATGTACCAATAACATGGATGAATATGAAGCTCTCATTTTAGCACTGCAGATTATCAAAAATTTAGGAGGTAAGAGGGTATCAATTATGGGAGATTCAGAGTTGATTGTAAAACAAATAAATGGAGAATATTCTATTTATAATCCAAGATTAAGCCGATATAGAGAAACCGTGTTATATTTAATAGATGAACTGTTAGAATGTAATTTTTCTGCAATACCAAGAAAACAGAACATACAGGCCCACTCCCTAGCAACTTTTGCTAGTACATGTAATCTTCCATTTCATCCAAATCATAGGTATACTGCAGAAGTCAAACACATACCAATAATTCTAGATAATCTTAAATATTGGCAGATTTTCTCACAAGATCAACAGATTTTCCATTTTATGAACAATGAAGGTGAATTTCAGAATTGTAAAATAGACACAAATAATGCATTAGATCAGAATTTAGATAGTGAAATTGATTTGAATAACATAGATGTCAATAAATTAAAGTTTTCATAGTGAGGGAATTTTTCCTTAGTAGACTTCCCACCAAGAAGTTTCTTTTCTTATTTGTTGATCAACAACAAAGAGGAGCAGTTCAACATTAGTGGTAGAAATGGTAGCTCACGGGCTATGATATCAGGATCGGTTGGAGGGATCCTCCAACTACGTGATTTGGAAGGTGAGAATTAAATTCCTTCTATATGAATACAATCTCAATGATTTGTTGGAGAGTATGGTAGTTGTGCCCGCAAATCAAAATCCACTGAAGAAGTACAAGCATGAGATGGCAAAGGCTAAGAGGCTTCTCCTAGATGGATTCAGGGATCACAAAGTGTCCCAGATAGCTAATAAGGACACAGCTAGGAAAATGTGGGAAGCCTTAGAAGCATTATACAAAGGATCTTCTGAGCAGCAGAAGATGTACTTAGAGCAGAAATTGAGGCAGACATAGATGAAGAAGGGGGACCATATAGATCTGTTTCTCTCGAGGCTTCGAGAAACTCATGTTCAATTGGCAGTCGTGGGGTCCACACCTCAACCTACCGCAGTGGTAAGGTTTGCCTTCAACGTAGTCACAAAGGAATAGCAGGTCTTCGTCTAGATTATTTTGGATATAGAAAGACTGTCAAGCTGGGAGGAGATGTGGGCTGCTTTTCAGCAAGAAGAGCTAAGGAGGGACCTATTCAAGTGTAAATTTGATGGAAACAATGGCAGTGGGTCGAAGATGAAGGAGGAGGAGGAGAATGCATCCCTTGTATCTAAGGGACAACATGAGAAGCGAAGGTGGAAGAAGGATGTCTCGAAGATTAAATGCTTCAGGTGTGGTTAATTCAGTCCTTATGCAACGCAATGTTCTTTGAAGAAGAAGTACAAGAACGAGAAGCATGATCCGAAGGTTGTGTTTGCAAATATCGAAGAAGATGAGTTTTCCATGAGATGGGGCGATATTGAACTTTGGGTTCACTAAAATTTCAGTTGGGCAGGATCCTTGAGAAGCCCACCTCTTAGATTGTGGCCTTGCTATAGGAGCCCAAGATCAGTAGTAGTAGGCTAGAGGAGTTTCTATTGGTGCAAAGGAGCGTTGGAGCAACAGATGCAGTAGCTAGAGCGCTAAATCTTAGCAGTGCAATACAGTGTTGCAACAATGCAGAGGGGCACAATGCAATAGCAGCAGTAGTGCAATAGCTTCAGATCAGAGTTTCATCACCGAGATGTATCCATACTTAACACTTTTTCATATTTGGGATGATTTTCAGTTGCTTCTCTCAACAACTAAGTTGCAGTGCAGAGTTAGCAGTGGCAATGTTAGCAAAAACACATATGCAGCACTTGAGAGGGAGTTGTAGTACGGATGCAGTTTTGGCAGTGTCAGGAGCAGTACAGGTGCATAGGCAACACAGTAGTTGGTGGAAATCATGTCAGACATCATTAGCGCAAAGGGAGATGCTTCAGAGTCAGAGAAGTATGCAGTAGGGTATATTGCTAGATCGCATTCCTCGCTAAGAGGGGGTGTTGATTTGGAGTAGCATCGGATGTGTTCTAAATCTCAAATTTTTTGGAGAGGATTAGACACATGTATTCCAGATAACGCAGAAATCGTTTGGGGAAATTCCACCCAGAGAAAATTTTATTTAATAAATTATTTATTTTTAATGAGATCGTAAGTCTAAACTTAGGAAACTAAAATAATTAATGGGTATTAATATAAACTATTGGTGTAACTTCTATAATAAGACAACTATTAAGCCAAAATTATCTTAGTCATTGATTAGCTTCTAATTTGGGTCGTTGAATTTCAATGAGAAAATTATTTAAGGAAGGCTTGAGGGCCATTTGGAAACACGCCGACAGGATCAAGTGATCGAATTTTCTAAAGTGAGCAATGCTCAGAAGAAAACATTGATCAAGAGATTCTCACGCAGAGAGGGGAAGGGACAATTTTTGGTCAAAGGATATTCTCTGAAGCCAAGAATACACAGCAGAGAGGCAGAGATATATGCAGAGTGTAGAAATTATACAAATAATGTGTATACCAATGGATTCAATCGAATCATGTAATATACTAAACCAAGATACAGAATCCTTCCACAATATTTGCGGAAACTAAACACGATTGCACAATCACACCAAGTAAGAGAAAGAAGCAAATCAACCACACAACAAAGATATTTTTCTTGGGGAAAGCTTGCTGCTCAAAACCCCTCTATCTCTATTGTATAATGAACCAAGGAATCATGGAACAATACAATGCATGTGTGCTCACCACAACCTCATACACTCTACCAATTGTCTCACACTGATCCGGAAAAAGTCGACTAAAACTTAGCCAATTTATTGCCTCTGCTCAGCCCGCCTTGCTACCGTAATCCCTATAGGATTAAATCCCTATTAAATAGGAAATTCAACCTTCCTTTACTGCCCAATTCTCATGGGAAATATTATGGTTATTTAACTGCATTTGGGAATTTTGCTAAAAATACAACTGATATTTAACATCCCTTTAACCTCTATCTCAACTAGGTTGTCATCAGAATTGACATGCATGCAGCTATTAATAGTGAATCATCAGTTACTTGGTAGATCGCTACTTCTGAATTAAATCTATTTTAATTCAATTGATATTCCACTAGCTCATCAATCAGTTAGAACTACTTAAACTGATTTTAACTCAATTAATGTGAGTTAACTGATCCCACTCACACCACACTAGTGCTACAACTCCTGTTATGCAGAATTATGAATTACGGATAAAACACATTCCCTAAATGTGGTTCTCATTTAGAACAACAGATTAAAGACTTTGCAAATACTTTTTCTAATAGTAAATAGACACACATAATAGATTAGAAACCTACTTGGAGTCCAAGCGCTTCCTATTCTCCTTCTGTCGCTCTTGTTGTAGCTCCAATCCAAGCTTGATTACAAAAATATTTCCTTCAAGTATGAACACTAAACAACAAAGAGATTTCAATATACATATGGCTATTCATGTTAACCAGTTAAATCAATCAAACATGAAACATATACATCAGATAAGAATCCACAATATGAAAGACATAAGCTTATACATATACATATGTGGGAAAGTAAGCAGCAATATTTATTAATGGATAGAAGGGGGAGGTTACAACCAGTGGTTGATTTGATGTCACCAACTCCAACATCATCCTGGCCTCATCACAATGAACATCTCTCCAACAGAATATCACTCAAATCAAACCCTCAATTGAGAATCCAACAACATTTCTCTACCAAAATTCTTCCTTACGAAGCACTAGGATCTATGCTCAATTTATAGAACAGCTGAAGGTAGTTTCACAATCAATGAATTTATAATAATAGGCAAGACATGTTCCCAAGCTCAGAGGTGTCAAATGGACACATGGATTTGAAGTTTGACACATATGCACTCTTCTAGAAGGCACTGGCCAAGTGGAGATTTCGGAACAATGATAATTTCGCTCCCAATTTGACCAACGCACCCTTGAGTGTTGGGAAGTGCTTTGTAGAGAACCCTTGAATGGAGGTGCCTGCATATGCAAATTAGTTAGCCCCTTGAGAGATTGCGTTGGTGAGCTTATAGGTGATATAACATGTACTTCAAATCTTGCAAACCTTGCAATGGAAGTCATGGATGATTCGTTATTGTTCTTTGTCTTAGGGCATGTTGCAACTGAAATGATAGGGGATGATAGACCCTATTCATTGGTTCTGGGGATGATGTCCAGTTTAACCAGGTAATTGAGAATGATGCCCAAATTGACCTATAACAGATTTCCCCCTAAAGCATGAAGTCATAATAATAATAACAATATTTTTTGAATGAGATGCTTTACATTGTGATGGGATGGAGCTGAAGCAGAGTGGCGACCTGCATCAATATTACAATACATTATATTATGATATATCCTCTTGATCACGAATTGCTGAGGGAAGGAATTCCCATGCTCAGCACATAAACTATCTAATAACATGTACATAGTGCAGAAAGTCGTCTACATTGGAATTTTTCCCAATATAGACATGCCTATAGATATAGGCCCATGTTCGGATGATGATCTGTATGTAAGGTCACCGTACAAATGATGCGTACAACAATATTGAAATCGCAACCTGGATGGTTGAAACTAGATTTGGGGTCTTCTTATCTTGTTCACTCGATCGTTCGGGTACAAGTCTAGCCATGTGAATATATGATTTGTAGTCGAACATGGTAAGACATAATTTGATTGCCAACTAATGATGTGAGCTGTTAACAAACACGAGAGAACCACCATTGATGTTAATGGCCCTCAAGGTACTGTAGTACATTTTGTAAGGCGTGAATAGATGATTTGATGTCGAACACCAAAAAAAATATTTCGGTCAAAGGTCTGGAAGTGAGGATCTTGTCGATGCTGTAACAAGCCTCATGGTATTGGAAGATGATGTTTCCAAGTAAACTTCCTAGATGATGATTTTCCATCGACAGGAAGCCACTTTATTGTGAAATGGGAGTTACTGATTTTAGACAAAGTATGACTTGATATAGCAATGTTCATGGATGACTGTCATGAGAATGAAGGTTTATGAGTATGGAAGAAGGATGAGTATTCACTAGATGACTTCTCCTGAACATATCAGCGACATTGAGATGATTTGGCAGCATTAACCCAAAACCGAAGTGAAGGTATGATGAACCATAGGTATGAATGAACCATCAAGAATATTACCCAACCCAAAAAGTCACGATAATGGAGTGAAGTGTCATGTTCAACAGCGACCTACTACCGTAAAAAGTTATGTTCACTTTCCCAAATTTCCTCGGTCATTTGTCGACCAGTGCCTCTTTATTTTTTAACAAGCTTGAGGAGGATAATATATGCTTGATCTATAATTCAACCCTTTGGGTGAATAATGTATCGCTATTTAATAATTTAACAATTCTAGCGATGAATGAAACTTGATTCTTCCATGATCGATAAGCTCGTCGCTATTTTATGTTTTAACAAGCCATTAATCCAAAAGACATCCTAATGATGTGATTAATCTGAAAGACATTTATCTACATTATGGATCACAAAAGTCTTAGATCTAACAACAATTAAATTATTAAATTATTTTCTTGAAAATAATTAAAATTAAATGGAATTTCAAGTTGAAGGGAGGGGCGTACGTATCTAAACTTGAGGGAGGGTTTAAAAGAGGAGGATAGTTCCCATAAACCTAAAAGATGGAGGAAGTAGTGAAATTGATCAAACCATTTCTTGACAGAATCCAAAAGATGCCATGGTAGAGTATAGAAATGGAGGAAAATTCCCTCACCCTCAAAGATGGAGAAGGTGGCATAGTCGATCGAACCACCGCCTAAAAGATAACAAGAGATGTGACTGGACTGGGGGATTTCCCATAGTTTTCTTTCCCTTAGCGAGGTGGAAGAAGGGGGCCTAGAGAGAGAATTCCTTGGATACTAGGCATGGAGTGCATGGAGCAATGCTAGAGTTATGACTAAGCCATGTGCTCTAAAAATGTGATATCATTCCCTATGTTCATGTGTTTGAGGCCATTGGACTATGTGTGTACAAGCCTGATTTCTTATTGGGATGCTTAGTGGATGACTAAATCATTTTGGTTATGGTTATATATTCATTAACCACCTAGATAGGGAAATCTCAAATTTGAGTCCATGTGGTGATTTTTGTAGAGTTTTTAACCACATAGATAATAGAATGTAGACCCCTATCATGCTTGCTATGAAAATATAGCTAAGAGATAGCCTAGATAGTGGATTAGACCTCCTGGACTGAGAAAAACCCCATCTGGACCTTGGGTGAAGCCATGTGATTGGACTTAAAAAGGTGAGTCATTGTGGTGTTTACTACCACAGGATAGTTGATAAACCATTTGGATAGTGGACTCCATCTCCTGAGTATGTGACAAATCCTTTGGTGTGATTTCCCTAAGAAAGTATCCTCTTAAACTTTGGATACGTCTCGGGGGTGCTTGTTTGTAAAAAATTTGCGGTGGCGTTGGCCTATGGTTGGGTAGAGAGTTGAGGTTCATCCTTTAATTTCCTGCCATATCTACACAATCAGATAATCAAATGCAATGGAATATTGAGTTATGAAATTTGATATTTCATGAATTCCATATGTGTGTATGAGCTCTTGTATATTCTTGAATGTTAATGAATGTTTGAATGGTGAAGATCATTGTTATGCCCATGATTTGCATGATATTTTAGATGCTTGGACTATGCTTTCCAATTTTATTTTCATGATGGATGTGATAAATTGTATGTTTATGCTGAGGTAGATGATTTCTAAGGATTATGAATAAATACATCTTAGCGTGATTAGAGTATTTGTGATGTCTAATATAAAGATTGCATTTATTCTTGTGTAATTATTCAAGTCAATTCTTTTCATGTTAGGAAACTGATAAATCCCATGTCTTTAAATAATTTTAACCATCTCACTAGAGGTCAATACAACTAGAATTATCGATACATTACTCTATGTACAACACTGCAAAAATTTGAAGTGTGGCATTGGGGTGATGCCCTCTTTCTTTTCTCAGATACCTGTAAATTTTTAGTTGTGAGAAACTTATTTCTGTCATTAGTTATTGTGAAAAATTTGAGTTTCTAGGACCTCAGTATATTGTATCATAAACGCTTATAGAGAATTGGAACATTAGGGTGGCCACCCTTTTCCTAACAAAGCCCTAAAATATTGGCGATAAGGGAAATCATCGCGTTGTGGGAGAAAATTCAGATTTGGAGTTCCTTCGACCATTGATATAAGCAAGGGAAAAACAAGTTAAAAAGAATGCACATGGGATCAACTTGACACCGAGGAGACATTAGCGGAACTTTGTCCCAAGGAATCATGCTGAGTGACCTCCATATTGGCCTTCAATCATCGGCCTATCAACCCCAAGCTGAAAAATAACATACTTGCACAAAATGGAAGAGAGTGGGACTTGGGTTGGAACCTTGATTACTAGAACTATTGCATCGGGTTGTCTGATATTAGGAAATATTGAAAGATCCAACTTGTGGAGTGACTTGATGTCGGTGGTTCGAAATTGGGCCTTGGCCATCGGCCCCAAAGTGTTCATGTGCAAGGAGACTTAGGAAATACTGATTCCGAGACCCCGCGGTGACGTGGGTCAGCAAGCTCCACATTGGGCACACAATATAATGAAGTAAATCAAGGATCTAAAATCTCGAAACTTGGACCTCAGAATTTTCCAATTGAGATTTGAGCGTAAGGAGGTGAAGAATCTCGACATTGATACATCTAGGTGACATAGACTAGTGGGCTCCACCTTAGACACTAAGTGCATTGGATTGACGTTGCACTTTTGGAATCTTGGCACATTTACTTAAGGAAGTTATTAATGCAGGCAAGGGAGAAGCCTCAAGGCCGATATGAAAAGACAATGTAGGCCAGTAGGAGCCACGTCATACACATGGTACAATGGATGGAAGTGTGGGTGTCATGGCATGGTCAACCTAGAACACATCCACAGATGGTGTGGTGGTTCCATGTGAGTAGAGGGGAGACCATGTGGGTGTTGTGTGGAATCCTTTTAATGACATGCACTCTATTAATAAGCCAAAAATTCTAATAACCATAAATTATGATTCAGGACACGTATTGAAACAAAACTTATATCACGATAAATATCTTGATGAGATTATTATAATGGTGATATCAAAATTTTATGCAAAGATAGAAAAATTGAAGCTTTTGCTAACCCCGTGGTCGGGTCAAAAAGAACAAATAACCTTACCACAGTATGGGATGGTTAAGGGGGTGGGAGGTGGTTACATAGTTGTATCAAAGCTAAGGTTCAACATTTAACCTGAAGAGGCTCACACACAAATGATAGAATTTAATACGACACTTTAATTATTGTATATGTTTATTTTTTGTTTGTAGTTGATGTAGTTGCTAACCTCGATAGAATATTTATATGTCCTTTTTTTGTGGCATGAATAACTAACATGGGTTTTGATTTTGTGAACAACTTAATATCAACATGCTTAGTGCTAACATATTAAGGTGATAAATTACTATATCAATGACAAATTTAAGTAACAAATGTGTGTGACAACACATAAGAAGGCACAACTTCCAACAAGAAATAAAGGAATTAGCAGTAGAATGGTAGAGTGCAATGTGTCCAAATCCTATCATAATCTAGAATAGGATTCAATTGGGAAGAGATCAGAAGAAAACTCCCTTGATTGGATGGATACCTTAGGAGCTTGAGAGTTGAATTGAGAAGTTGCAAGGAGTATAATGAAAGGATTTTCAAAGGACAAGAAAGCAATAAGAGGTGAATGCAATGATTTTTCTGATCTTATCAAATCTACAAAGGAAAGAGAAACATGTGATCGATGCCATCTATCTAGGTAGGCACAAATCCAATCAAATTCCATCCTATTGGAAAATCAAGGTAAAGGTTGATTTTCCTTGCATGATAATTTCTTGTGAATTTAGTTTCCTTCTTATTAAATTATTTATGTTTATTTTCTTCATTAATCAATTATCAAAATAAATACATGAATATCACAAGAGACAATAAACACAAGATATAGGCTCCATACCAAGGAAAAACCCGACAACTGGGGAAAACCCAAACAATACTCTTCTTCCAGAATCAGATCAAAATGAGATGTCAATACCAAGACCAAGACACAATTCAGGGAAAAATTTAGGGGCTAATATTCACAGGTGGGCTAATTTTCCATGCTTTTTCTAAAAAACATTCACTAATTTCCATATTTTCTAAAAATGATTCGCTAAAATTTTATAGGATAAAATTATTTCACCCTAAAAATCGCCAAAAATTTATATAGAGACTATATAAAATTATTATAATTTTGAATATTTTTACAAAAATGTTATCAAACATTTTATAGATTGCATATGATGGACTATGAGATTCGCCAAGGTTTCTAAACTTCAAGATAAATTTCTATCCTTAAAATTTTCCCTGAGACACATTCCTCCATAAGATTCCCAAGCCAACCCTCCTTCTGAGTCACAACCAAAATCAGGTTTCTTAAAACTTCAGCCCTGTCCCCAAATTGTAGACTTTATCAAACTTTTGGTTATGTCACAAAAATTACAAGCTGCTTCAGATATTTAGTCTTGTCACAAGGGTTCAAGAAACTTGTACATTCTTTCATAGGATAACTTCACATATCTCAGACACTGCAACTCACATATTTCATCAGAAAAAATTCAATCGAACCTATATCTATTTGGTGGTAGATACACGCTTATATATAGTTGTTCGTCACTATGAAGGGTCACAACTGTTTAGCAGGGCGGCTTGACCAACAGGAAGGTTGACTTGGTCTTATGGAGGACTATTTGACTCCTTTTAAATAAAATATATGTTTTTCCTTTTTCGTACAAAGAGTACAAATGTAATTTGACTCAAAATTAATTCTTTCACTTAATAAAAAACCTAGAAGCATGAAGAAGATGCTTGACCTAGACTTGAGCATGAAACCCATGCTTAAATAAAATTATTTTTCTTATTTTACATAAAATACAAATCGATACAACTACATAAACAATTATAAAGACCGAACCTAGTTACTTTTCCAACACTCTTTCTTAACTAGGGAGGTATTCATGATTACTCAATAGGTCCATCTCAAGTTGAAATATTCTCATAAGAAGCGATCCATCTTGATAAGCATCAAAATATCATCATATCCAACATTGTCACACTACCAGGGCCTTGATAGGTATGTTATATCTCTCACAAGATCATAGCACAATGTTGGGATGAATTCCACGGGACACCAACATAGCCTCACCAAGGTACATACTCCACCTAGGATAAATAGAGTATATCTACTATCATACCATTTCCCTCAAGGAAATGTCTGTCCATCGGACCATTCTTATCCAAGTCCATGTGACTTAGGATCTCCATCCTAGTCCATCACATTGCATGACTCAAGAATGTTTTTTCAAGATGCTTACCAATCCAACATTCTCCTTATCCATGTATATTTACTTGACTTAGGGTATCAATCCTAATACGTCACAATACCTGACACAAGGAGAACCAAGCTAATTAAATCAACATTCTCCCTATTTGTGATGAATGTACTAGACTTACAGTTGTTCGCCTCGACCTAGTACATGACACAGGGATAACCAGTGTCCAACCTTACTCCCTCTCAACCTAAGAGGAGAAAACCATGCTCACTCCCTCTCAATGAGGGAGAATTCATCAACAAGCCTCAACTTGTGTAAAAATCACTCAACTACTTTTAATTATAACTCTCCTCCTACCGACCCTCTTACCACTTAATATTACTCATATTGATACTTCAAGGGCTCCAACTCTGCCTCCTAACATATCATTATCATGCAATTGATGTCTTCCCTTACATCATCTTCAAATGTGATCTCTACTACTTCCTGCACTACTTTCTACGTTAAAGATATCCCATCACACAATTTCTTCAATATACTGATTATCATAATTTTAGCCAATCCACAACTTGTCTAACCTTTCTAATAAGCCTCTATCAGTTAATATAGCCCCATAGTCTCAAATAATTTTTTCCTCTAGTTGTTATCCGAAACATTCAAGATTATCAA
Source organism: Pinus albicaulis (assembly GCA_034641835.2). Taxonomy (NCBI): domain Eukaryota; kingdom Viridiplantae; phylum Streptophyta; class Pinopsida; order Pinales; family Pinaceae; genus Pinus; species Pinus albicaulis. The sequence goes on from CM076581.1 coordinate 899,047,593, forward strand.
TTCACAAGGTCTTTAACTGGTTGCTAGCTCCATAGTCTCAAATAATTTTGTCCTCTAGTTGTTATCTGACACCTTCAAGATTTTCAATTCACAAGGTCTTCAACTAGTTGCCCCAAATCACTTATATGTTTCTCCAAATCACATAACTAGGGTTTGTAGTTTTTCCCTCATATAGTCCAACAATCTCACTGATCTAAGGGATTCCCACTTTTATAGTCAATACTTTCACTGATATAAGCTCCTTAAAATATTTTTGTTCATTACCTATGAGAAGACTTCCAATTTTGTTTCCATTAGTATGTCTTTATACCTTTAGTGTATAAGGTCATCTGCTCATTCCTTGAACATCCTTCTTTCATAGAAGACGTCCTCTAGAATAATTCATATCTGAGCCTGCAATTTTTTCCTTGTCTGCACTAAACCACAAATTTCTCATACCAACAAACCCTTATTCATGTTTCCTTGTTGTAGATCAATGCATCCTAGTCCTGGAGGTTATACAAGGTACTCAACCTCCAAAACAAGGTTTTCCTTCTACCTACACTTAAACAAAAAATATTGGTCTTCTTGACAAAGAGAATTCACTTGTTTTATACCTAAGAACAGGCCTATTGGATCTCAACCTATTTTTTAATTTCTCATGCCTAAAATATTCCTCCTTACATGCCTACACAATAATAATAAATAACATACCAACCAGGTTTATTTTCTCACCTTTACAAGGTCTCCCAAATATGTGATTATGGATTTATTCTAGGATATTTGCTGCCCTTCTAACACCCTTAAAATACTCTTCAAATTTATTCCTAAAATAGGATAAACCATCCATTAACAAAGCATCAATTCAGAGAAGGTAAACATACCTTGTTTATACACATTAATTTTTCCCTCCTTGTTGAGATTTGGTAGCTTGGGAGGTACTCAAAGCCCTAGGGTTTGGGTTTTGGAGGTTAGAGCGCCACAAAAGTACTTTTCTAGGTGTGGTATTTGAGTCCAAGCTTGTGGTTGTGAAACCACTAGTGTATTTTTACATGTAATGATTTGAGATTATAGAGGACCACGGGAGGAGAAAGAGGCAATGAAAATCACTCAAATCTGAGTTTTCTATCTTTAGATATTAATTTTTGAAGTATATGTGTGGGCTTGTTGCTCATGTTTGAGGTCGGCTAGGGAAATATTAGCCTTCATGACAATTGGAAAAGCCCATCAAGGGAATTTTTTGGATTCCTTGAGAAAATTATAAAAATATGAGAAGTGTGAGGTCATTTCACACATCCAAGTGCATCCACATCAAAGTAATTAGCTCTACAATTTGGGAAGAAAATATGAGCCAACGAAGGAGGAATTCAAGGAGCACGAAGTTGAGGAGACATCTATATAATTGGGTGTGAGTTTCTTGGCATCTAGGCCATAGGTCTGAGGAAGCCTTCTAGGTGAGTAGAGGTTGTGTCTTGGGTTTAGGATTGAATTCCTTGTTGGATAGATTTTTTGATCAAAGATAAGTTCTGGAGTATTTATACGTGCTTGTTGTGTTGAGAAATATAGGGAAACTAGATTAGGGTGATTTCTCTTGCTTTGATAAGTGTTTGTGAAGTTATTTTACTTAACTTGATATAATTTTTATTAGCTTCTTATTTCACTTTATTGTTATTATGTTCTTATCATCAAACAACAACAAAACTATGAATATCAATGAGACAAGACGGCACAAAATGTAGGTTATTAGCAAGGGACAAAACCTATCCTCTTCAGAGGAAACCCCACAAGAATTATTCTCTTCTTATAGGATTTTCAAATGATGAATTAAATTTCCTAAGGCCCTTAAAAAATACCCCAACAAGACCAAGTCAACCTTACTTCACAGGGTCTTTAACTAGTTGCTAGCTCCATAGTCTCAAATAATTTTGTCCTCTAGTTGTTACCTGACACCTTCAAGATTTTCAATTCACAGGGTCTTCAACTAGTTGCCCCAAATCACTTATATGTTTCTCCAAATCATAGAACTATGTTTTGTAGTTTTTCCCTCATATAGTCCAAAAATCTCACTGATCTAAAAGATTCCCACTTTTATAGTCAATACTTTCACTGATCTAAGCTCATTAAAATATTTTTGTTCATTACCTATGATAAAACTTCCAATTTTGTTTCCATTAGTATGTCTTTATACCTTTAGTGTATAAGGTCATCTGCTCATTCCTTGAACATCCTTCTTTCATAGAAGACGTCCTCTGGAATACTTCATATCTGAGCCTGCAATTTTTTCCTTGTCTGCACTAAACCACAAAGTTCTCATACCAACAAACCCTTATTCATGTGTCCTTGTTGTAGATCAATGCAGCCTAGTCCTAGAGGTTATACAAGGTACTCAACCTCCCAAATAAGATTTTCCTTCTACCTACACTTAAAAAAAAAATATTGGTCTTCTTGATAAAGATAATTCACTTGTTTTATACCTAAGAATAGGCCTATTGGATCTCAACCTATTGTTTATTTTCTCATGCCTAAAATATTCCTCCTTACATGCCTACACAATCATAATAAATAACATACCAACCATGTTTCTTTTCTCACCTTTACAAGGTCTCCCAAATATGTGATTATGGCTTTATTCTAGGATATTTGTTGCCCTTATAACACCCTTAAAATACTCATCAAATTTATTCCTAAAATAGGACAAACCATCCATTAAAAAGCATCAATTCAAAGAAGGTAAACATACCTTGTTTATACACATTACTTTTTCCCTCCTTGTTGAGATTTGGTAGCTTGGGAGGTACTCCAAGCCCTAGGGTTCGGGATTTGGAGGTTAGAGCGCTAGAAAAGTACTTTGTCAGGTGTGGTATTTAAGTCCAAGCTTGTGGTTGTGAAACCACTAGTGTATTTTGACATGTAATGATTTGAGATGATATAGGACCACGAGAGGAGAAAGAGGCAACGAAAATCACTCAAATCTGAGTTTTCTATTTTTAGATATTAATTTTTGAAGTATATGTGTGGGCTTGTTGATCATGTTTGAGGTCGGCTAGGGAAATATTAGCCTTCATGACAGTTGGAAAAGCTAATCAAGGGAATTTTTTGGATTCCTTGAGAAAATTATAAAAATATGAGAAGTGTGAGGTCATTTCACACATCCAAGTGCATCCACATCAAAGCAATTAGCTCTACAATTTGGGCAGAAAATATGAGCCAACGAAGGAGGAATTCAAGGAGCACAAAGTTGAGGAGATATCTATATGATTGGGTGTGAGTTTCTTGGCATCTAGGCCATAGGTCTGAGGAAGCCTTCTAGGTGAGTAGAGGATGTGTCTTGGGTTTAGGATTGAGTTCCTTGTTGGATAGATTTTTTTATCAGAGATAAGTCCTAGAGTATTTATATGTGCTTGTTGTGTTGAGAAATATAGGGAAACTAGATTAGGGTGATTTCTCTTGCTTTGATAAGTGTTTGTGAAGTTATTATACTTAACTTGATATACTTTTTATTATCTTCTTATTTCACTTGACTGTTATTATGTTCTTATCATCAAACAACTACCAAAATATGAATATCAATGAGACAAGAGGACACAAAATGTAGGTTATTAGCAAGGGACAAAACCTATCCTCTTCAGAGGAAACGCCACAAGAATTATTCTCTTCTTATATAATTTTCAAATGATGAATTAAATGTCCTAAGGCCCTTAAAAAATACTCCAACAAGACCAAGTCAACCTTACTTCACAGGGTCTTTAACTAGTTGCTAGATCCATAGTCTCAAATAATTTTTTCCTCTAGTTGTTATCTGACACCTTCAAGATTGTCAATTCACAGGGTCTTCAACTAGTTGCCCCAAATCACTTATATGTTTCTCCAAATCACAGAACTAGGGTTTGTATTTTTTCCCTCATATAGTCCAACAATCTCACTGATATAAGGGATTCCCACTTTTATAGTCAATACTTTCACTGATCTAAGCTCCTTAAAATATTTGTGTTCATTACCTATGAGAAAATTTCCAATTTTGTTTCCATTAGTATGTCTTTATACCTTTAGTGTATAAGGTCATCTGCTCATTCCTTGAACATCCTTCTTTCATAGAAGACGTCCTCTGGAATATTTCATATCTGAGCCTGCAATTTTTTCCCTGTCTGCACTAAACCACAAAGTTCTCATACCAAAAAACCCTTATTCATGTGTCCTTGTTGTAGATCAATGCAGCCTGGAGGTTATACAAGGTACTCAACCTCCCAAACAAGGTTTTCCTTCTACCTACACTTAGGCAAAAAATATTGGTCTTCTTGACATAGATAATTCACTTGTTTTATACCTAAGAACAGGCCTATTGGATCTCAACCTATTGTTTAATTTCTCATGCCTAAAATATTCCTCCTTACATGCCTACACAATCATTTAAAATAACATACCAACCAGGTTTCTTTTCTCACATTTTCAAGGTCTCCCAAATATGTGATTATGGATTTATTCTAGGATATTTGCTGCCCTTCTAACACCCTTAAAATACTCTTCAAATTTATTCCTAAAATAGGACAAACCATCCATTAACAAAGCATCAATTTAGAGAAGGTAAACATACCTTGTTTATGCATAGTACTTTTTCCCTCCTTGTTGAGATTTGGTAGCTTGGGAGGTACTCCAAGCCCTAGGGTTCGGGGTTTGGAGGTTAGAGCGCCACAAAATTACTTTGTCAGGTGTGGTATTAGAGTCCAAACTTGTGCTTGTGAAACCACTAGTGCATTTTGACATGTAATTATTTGAGATGATAGAGGACCATGAGAGGAGAAAGAGGCACTGAAAATCACTCAAATTTGTGTTTTCTATCTTTAGATATTAATTTTTGAAGTATATGTGTGGACTTGTTGCTCATGTTTGAGGTAAGCTAGGGAAATATTAGCCTTAATGACAGTTGGAAAAGCCCATCAAGGGAATTTTTTGGATTCCTTGAGAAAATTATAAAAATATGAGAAGTGTGAGGTCATTTCACACATCCAAGTGCATCCACATCAAAGGAATTATCTCTACGATTTGGGAAGAAAATATGAGCCAACGAAGGAGGAATTCAAGGAGCACGAAGTTGAGGAGATATCTATATGATTGGGTGTGAGTTTCTTGGCATCTAGGCCATAGGTCTGAGGAAGCCTTCTAGGTGAGTAGAGGATGTGTCTTGGGTTTAGGATTGATTTCCTTGTTGGATAGATTTTTTTATCAGAGATAAGTTCTGGAGTATTTATATGTGCTTGTTGTGTTGAGAAATATAGGGAAACTAGATTAGGGTGATTTCTCTTTCTTTGATAAGTGTTTGTGAAGTTATTTTACTTAACTTGATATACTTGTTATTGGCTTCTTATTTCACTTGATTGTTATTATGTTCTTATCATCAAACAACTACCAAACTATGAATATCAATGAGACAAGAGGACACAAAATGTAGGTTATAGCAAGGGAAAAAACATATCCTCTTCAGAGGAAACCCCAAAAGAATTATTCTCTTCTTATAGAATTTTCAAATGATGAATTAAATGTCCTAAGACCCTTAAAAAATACCCCAAAAAGACCAAGTCAACCTTACTTCATAGGGTCTTTAACTAGTTGCTAGCTCCATAGTCTCAAATAATTTTGTCCTCTAGTTGTTATCTGACACCTTCAAGATTTTCAATTCACAGGGTCTTCAACTAGTTGCCCCAAATCACTTATATGTTTCTCCATATCACAGAACTAGGGTTTGTAGTTTTTCCCTCATATAGTCCAACAATCTCACTGATCTAAGGGATTCCCACTTTTATAGTCAATACTTTCACTGATCTAAGCTCCTTAAAATATTTTTGTTCATTACCTATGAGAAAACTTCCAATTTTGTTTCCATTAGTATGTCTTTATACCTTTAGTGTATAAAGTCATCTTCTCATTCCTTGAGCATCATTCTTTCATAGAAGACGTCCTCTAGAATACTTCATATATGAGCTTGCAATTTTTTCCTTGTATGCACTAAACCACAAAGTTCTCATACCAACAAACCCTTATTCATGTTTCCTTGTTGTAGATCAATGCAGCCTAGTCCTGGAGGTTATACAAGGTACTCAACCTCCCAAACAAGGTTTTCCTTCTACCTACACTTAAACAAAAAATATTGGTCTTCTTGACAAAGAGAATTCACTTGTTTTATACCTAAGAAGAGGCCTATTGGATCTCAACCTATTGTTTATTTTCTTATGCCTAAAATATTCCTCCTTACATGCCTACACAATCATAATAAATAACATACCAACCAGGTTTCTTTTCTCACCTTTACAAGGTCTCCCAAATATGTGATTATGGCTTTATTCTAGGATATTTTCTGCCCTTCTAACACCCTTAAAATACTCTTCAAATTTATTCCTAAAATAGGACAAACCATCCATTAACAAAGAATAAATTCAGAGAAGGTAAACATACCTTGTTTATACACATTACTTTTTCCCTCCTTGTTGAGATTTGGTAGCTTGGGAGGTACTCCAAGCCCTAGGGTTCGGGGTTTGGAGGTTAGAGCGCCACAAAATTACTTTGTCAGGTGTGGTATTTAAGTCCAAGCTTGTGGTTGTGAAACCACTAGTGTATTTTGACATGTAATGATTTGAGATGGTAGAGGACCATGAGAGGAGAAAGAGGCAACGAAAATCACTCAAATTTGAGTTTTCTATCTTTAGATATTAATTTTTGAAGTATATGTGTGGGCTTGTTGCTCATGTTTGAGGTCGGCTAGGGAAATATTAGCCTTCATGACAGTTGCAAAAGCCCATCAAGGGAATTTTTGGATTCCTTGATAAAATTATAAAAATATGAGAAGTGTGAGGTCATTTCACACATCCAAGTGCATCCACATCAAAGGAATTAGCTCTACGATTTGGGGAGAAAATATGAGCCAACGAGGGAGGAATTCAAGGAGCACGAAGTTGAGGAGATATCTATATGATTGGGTGTGAGTTTCTTGGCATCTAGGCCATAGGTCTGAGGAAGCCTTCTAGGTGAGTAGAGGATTTTTCTTGGGTTTAGGATTGAGTTCCTTGTTGGATAGATTTTTTGATTAGAGACAAGTTCTGGAGTATTTACATGTGCTTGTTGTGTTGAGAAATATAGGGAAACTAGATTAGGGTGATTTATCTTTCTTTGATAAGTGTTTGTGAAGTTATTTTACTTAACTTGATATACTTGTTATTAGCTTCTTATTTCACTTTATTGTTATTATGTTCTTATCACCAAACAACTACCAAACTATGAATATCAATGAGACAAGAGGACACAAAATGTAGGTTATTAGCAAGGGACAAAACCTATCGTATTGAGAGGAAACCCCACAAGAATTATTCCCTTCTTATAGAATTTTCAAATGATGAATTAAATGTCCTAATACCCTTAAAAAATACCCCAACAAGACCAAGTCAACCTTACTTCTTGATGAAATTTCCTCACACATATTCCAGCAAAAAACTTCGACCTTCCAGCAACTTTGACCCCAACAAATATTTATGCAACTTCGACCTAGCAACTTCATAATTTCGACCTTGATACAACTTCACAACTTCAACCTTGATGCAACTTGCTTTGACCTAGATGAAACTTCAAAACTTTGACCTAGATGCAACTTCACAACTTCGACCTAGATGTAGCTTCACAGATTTAACCTAGATGCAGCTTCACAACTTTGACCTTGATGCAGTTTCATAGTTTTGACCTTGACGTGTCTTCACAACTTCGACCTAGTAGCTTCATAATTTCATTGTACATGAGAGAGAGAGAGAGAGACCCAAAAAATTTGATTCCAAATTCCTTCTTGAGCTTCGCTTGCATTTTAGACTTCTTCTACTTAAGATCGAACTTCTTCTCCTTGCTATTTCACAAGTATTGGATGTGTGCTTAAAATGACATTGAATGTCTCTTATATATAGGCTTCCTAGGGATCCAAATTGATTCCATGAGGCCGACTTGACCTTAGAGCATCTTTTGATACAATTTTGACTCAAATAAATTATTTTGACTTGTTACAAGTTGCCCAATGGGGTCTTTCATATATGATAATGCCTAAATTGACTTCTTGACTCTATGAAAAAACTTAGAAGAACTCAATGGGTTCTTGAACTACAAATAAATTTACCTTGAGCATGACACCCATGCTAAAAATAATAATAATAATATTTTTTCTTTATTTTTACAAAATGCAAGAATCAAGAGTAGATTTCATATTTATGAAGACCAAACCTAGTTACACATTTCAACACTCCCTCTCAAATAGGGAGGTATTCATAATACAAAAATAGTACTTGGACATTCTCATACTAAATAATTCGCATAAGAAGATTCGGATTTTAAATCCATCTCATAATCTATTTTCTGATCTTATACTAGTGTGTCTATTCATATCAACCAACATTGTCACATAGCAAGGCCTTGAATAAAAACTATATCTCTCCACAATATCAGAGCACAATGTTGGCCTGATACAATGAATGATAGAAACCATTATTTTTTTCTCTTAAGTAACATACCCCACCCAAATGGTCACAAGGTATTTAATTCTAGTATGTTTCCTATCTTGGAATAACACATCGTCAAGGAATTTCCTCTTCCACTACTCTTTCCTATTGGATCCCATACCACAACCTCAAAGAGTATCATAATCAATCTCAAATTCTTACCCAATAATCTATTATTTCTTCATACCATGAAGAGAATAATAATGTGTCTATCTCTCCCTTTAAACTAGGGAGGATATACTCATTCCTATCAAAGGAATATACCCAAGCTCCCTTTTTAACAAGGGACTTGCCCAAGCTCCCTCTCAACTAGGGACTTGTTTCCAAAAGAAGCTACTGCTCTTTGGTGGAGATAATGGTACAATCATTTGCTTGTAGGGCTCCTCTTTCGATGTCATGAACTTCAAAATTTTGAGCATGGAGCCTTCTTCATCATTAATTTTATCATAGGACACAACCATATTGTTCATAACTTTCCCTTCAACGAACCATAGTGTCAAATCAATAGTCGTGTCATCCTTATCTACATCGAAAAGTGATATTATATTCCACATCTAGCTTTTCTTCATACATCTACCTCTTTCAACTCATGTTTCTTTCAAGATCTTCCATCCATTCCCATGAATACTAGTTGTAGGTGACTTCTACAACTCTTTTCTAGTAGCCCCGTTTCAACCTAACCAAATGTTTTCAAAAATCAAAATGAACATCAAATCAAATTTTCATTTTTATGGTGGCCTTTTGTCATGACATCAGCTTCTTGCAACATCAACATCCTACACATGTATGACTCCATCTCCAATACATTCAATATCAAGGGTCTCTTTATTTTTTAGACTTTATCAGGGTCTTCATACCTTCTTCTTCCATGGAGATGTCATAGTTAATTCTTCTAGTTATAATATGTTCATCACTTAGCTTATCTTACATGACTATAGTTGCATCTTTCACGAACTCTTATTCCTTTCTTCACATATTTCTTTCCTCAAGATCTTCTTTACATGGTTATTTCAACATAGGAACCATGAGTTCCAACCACCTCATATTCCATAGGAGGTCATATTATGTTGATTTCATCTTATTAATATGTAGAAGACTTCAAGTCACATTGTCTACATGCCTTCATGCATCATTCTAATGGAAGAGATCCTTATTATTTGATCATGCTCATGAGATAGATAATTCAACCATGTTATCTACAACTGTATGATGGCATGAATTTATCTATCAAATATATGCATACCTCTTCCTTATTTTGGTCATCTAGACTTACATATATACATAGCTTCCTTTTGAAGATGAAATTACTTCAACCAATTCAACATGTTGCACTCATTTGTAAACTTAACATCATTCTTCTAAACAATGGATCCCACACAAGGTGGAATGTATACAATCAGTGACACACTTTCTTTTTCCAAGTAGAGGTGAACCTCCTCATAGATATTCTAGTGGAGGATCTCAATGATCCTCATTCTAAATTTGTTCCTTTCTAATAATGACGACGTATGATGACCTTTCTTTATCTTCTATATTTCTAGATGACTTTCCTCCAACCATATATACACTACTTCGATTTTCCTTATATGCATCCAATGGAGATTCCATGAGCTACTTTCTTTCTATCATGTATACTTCTACTTTATTTTTCCTTCCATGCTTATATCAAATGATGTCATCTCTATATTGCTACAATGAGTCCTAACATACTTGGGATGCTTTCTATTCTCATATATAACTAAAAATAACTAAGGATATTATCTCGGTCATAGTAGAGATCTTTCACTCCCTACTTCTTTGATTTCTTCTTTTCTGGTTCTTCTACTTCTTCAGTGATACAGGCTTCATGTATTTCCGTTCTCTTCTTGTTTTCCTTCTTGAGTTTACGAAAATTCCTTTTGTAGTTCCCACATTCATTACACTCATAGAATTGTATCTTTGACATATCGATATTCTTCTTTTTCCAAGGACCAAACTTTCCTTTTCTCCTAGCCATGGAAGCATATGCTTGAACTTTTTCATTTGATCCAACGCCACTCTTTTCCTTCAACCTATTTTCTTAAATTTTAAATAATGACCAAATTTCACTAAATGGAGTGGCTTCCTTATTTCCATAGATATTTGATACAAAGTTTCCCCATTCATCAGGTAGTGCATTGAGCAAAACATAGGTCATTTCTTTATTAGACATTATTTCTCCTAGTTCTTTTAGTTGATCTCGTATTTGTGACACCCTCATAAGGTATGAGGATATACCTCATTCCTTTGATACCTTCATTTTGTATAATTTGGTTCTCAATTATATGAATTCTCCTATAGTTATTACAGAAAATGATTCTACCAATTTCTCATAGATATCCTTCAATCTCTCCAACTTTGTTACATAATGGATGAGGGAATCCTTGATTGATTCTATGAGGATTCCTTGAGACCTTATTTCCCATTTAATATACTTCAATAATTCTTGATCTCGTTCTTCAATGCAATAACTACTTCAATATTCAATAAGGTTGGAGCCCTTTACATATTCAATAACTTCATTCCTTATGAGGATCAAATCTATCCTCTTCTTCCATGCAAGGAAATTTGAGGGCCCAAGCAGTTTGTTTCTTTCCTTGCATAATGAAGTCATGTTGATAGTAGATTTAGGCATAAATATAAAGATATTTACTTTTCAAGTGAATATGCTCCTAGATGATGATATCTTCAACTTGATGCATTTTTTTATGATGTTTCATTGATGATATTCAAGGATGTTTTGAGATGTCATATTTTCTTCAATGTGAGGGAGATTACCTTGATTTTTTTGATGATGATGGAAATTCTTCTTCTCGCTTACTTTGATTGTATAAATGTAGAATATGGAGACTTCAAGATTATTTAAATATGTAGTTCTTGAGGAACATGTGTCGACGTTTCGAATCCCAAATCTGCTCCTCCAAAGCACCTTCCGCCGAGACATAGTTTTTCAGGTATAAGATTCTCAGATATGTTCCCCCTCTTTTGAGTTCTAATTTGGTATAAAATTAAAATTCTAATAATTATTCCTAAGTAATTGATTTTTATTTTGGTTAAAATAAAAATTAATTAATTAAACAATAATTATTAGTATTTTCTACTTTATTCCTATATAAAAAATATCGTTTATGTAAATAATATTTATTAAATCATTAATATAATTAATTTAAACAATTAATTAATTATATAAAAAATAATTAATTATGAATATAATTAATTAAACAAATAATTAATTATATCTAACTATATATGTTTAAATTAATCATTAATCATTAATTAATTAATCATATAATTAATTAATTAATTATATTTAAACTAAAATTAATTAATTATAGTATAATTAATTAATTATATTTATGTTTAATAATTTTCAAAAATTAAAAACTAAATATTTAATTTATATATGATATTCTTAATGAACCGATTTAGTTATTCTATTATAATAAATGACAAACTTAAAAATTAAAAAACCAAAAATTTTAGTGAAATGAAATAAATAAGATTGAAAATACTATTAGAATTGTAATTATTAAAATTAATAATAAAATTTATAAAATTTATTTAATTGAAATTGAAATTATTAAATAATTAGAAATTCAAAAATTCAAAAACTTGGTCGGCTCTTTTTCAAGAGATTGATCTCTATTTAAGGTCTAAAACCCTTCTCTAAATTTCTTCATTCTAAAAGTCCTGATCCCAGTTGGGATTCGAAATGTCGACACATGTTCCTCAATACTATGGATACTCAGGAAAGCTTCTCAAAAAATGATCACCACACGAGTTTAAAAACCAAAATGTAGTTCTTCTTTATTCGAGTGGTGGTAGGGTCCTTGAGGTCTTCTTCTCTTAGTGATGATGTGATCCTTGAGATGATTACTCCTCCTTGGTGCTTCTTAGTATTCCTTAATGATTTCCTTGTGCTTGGCCCTTATGTATCCTTCTTCAATGGTGTGATATTAAAGTTGCCTCTTCTTCTTCTTGTAGTCTTGTTAGCTCTGATACCATGTTGATAAATATAGGGAAACTAGATTAGGGTGATTTCTCTTTCTTTGATAATTGTATCTGATGTTATTTTACTTAACTTGATATACTTATGATTAGCTTATTATTTAAAATTGATTATTATAATTTTCTTATCATAAAACAAATACCAAACTATGAATATCAATGAGACAAGATGACACAAAATGTAGGTTGCTAGCCAAGGCCAAAACCTCTCCTTTTGAGAGGAAAACCAAAAATAATTCTTCTCTTCTTATAGAATCTTCAAATGAATAATTCAAATATCTAAGACCCTTGACAAAGACCCCTCCAAGACCAAGTAAACCTTCCTTCTTGATGAGCTTTCCTCACACAGCTTCTAGCAACAAACTTCGACCTTCCAACAAATTTTCCAGCAACTTCAACCTAACAGCTTCACTGCTTCGAACTTTATGCAAATTCACATATTTGACCTTGCCATGCAACTTCAGAACTTCGACCTAGATGCAACTTAACAACTTCGACCTAGATGCAACTTCACAACTTCGCCCTAGATGCAACTTCACATCTTCAACCTAGATGCAAATTTAGAGCTTCAACCTAGATGTAACTTCACAACTTCAACCTTGATGTAGCTTCACATGTTCAACCTAGTAGCTTCATAATTTCGTTATACATGAGAGAGAGAGAGAGACCCAAAAAATTTGTTTCTAGCTTCCTTCTTGAACTTTGTTTTCCTTTTATACTTCTTCTACCTAAGATCGAACCTCTTCGCCTTGCTCTTTCGCATGTATTGGATGTGTGCTTTAAATGAGGTTGAATTCCCCTTATATATAGGATTCCTAGGGGTACGAATTTCTTTCATGAGGTTGACTTGATCTCTTGAAGGCCGACTTGATCTTGGAGGGTCTTTTGACACAATTTTAACTCAAATAAATTTTTTTGACTTGTTACAAGTTTCCCAATGGGGTCTTCATATATGAAAATGGCTCAATTGACTTCTTGACTCTATGACAAACCATAGAAGCACTCAATGGGTGCTTGACCTACAAAAAAATTGAACTCGAGCATGAAACCCATGCTACAAAAAAAAAAAAAAAAATTGTTTTTTCTTTCTTTTTACAATATACAAGAATTAAGAGTATATTTCATATTTATGAAGACCGAACCTAGTTACACATTTCAACATGTGTGTGAATTATATATGTAATAGGCCACGAAAGGAGGATGCTACAATATTTATAGGTTTTAACCCTGAACAGAAATTATCTACATAGGAATCTTATAACAGAAAATAAACAATAGCGAGAGCATAAAACATAAAACAGATAAACACAGAGATTTTCCCCTGGATCCCAAATCGGGATGACCAGCTTGATTTTTCATTATATTCCTTTTAGTGTTACAACACATATATATACATGCCGAAGCATACATAAACCCCAATCCATTAACCCTGGATTAGAACATAACCGTAGTTCCCTTGACCGGATCTACAAAATACCAGGGGCCGAAAACCATCATACCCCAAAACCATGCGCAAACTCATGCACAAAACATGGGTGGGTCCGCCTATGAGTGGGTCCGCATACCAAAACAAAATTGTCGGGGCGTTACGCCCGGCGCAACGTACAGCGCGTGAGGCTAGTCGTGGAAAGAATATAACACATACCCAACAACAGCAAGTTATGGAGGTTGTTTTGAGGGTGGGAGGGCTCTAGCTCACAGTTACCCAGTGTTACAAAAAAAAAATTCACCATGCTCATTTTCCCGTCCCTGATCCTGAAATGCCTAATGATGAATCTTGTGCAATGTTTCCATCATCAATAAATATGCTTACATATACCCTAGAAGATCCAAATAAGACTTGAAATATAACTGGAGAAACTTGGTCAATTTTTCATTTTCCTGGGTCAGCATCCTTCCTGGTGCCATGACCGCGCTGATGTCCTTATCCCAGTTCTGGCCCAACGCTGTCTGCGCCGTAATTATTTGTAAAATTGTGTTCATCCCCTTTCTAGAAGTGCTTCCTCAAATGGAGGAGAAGCTTCGACCTCTAGAAGCTCAAGGGCGGCGAGTTGGTTGTTAAACAAAGATGATAAGGTCAAGCTCTCTCATTTTGGGGCTTTGATCTCATCCATGGGGGATCATCCCTTGGAAAGAGGACCTTCCTCCTCCTTTCATTGGCTCCCAACCTCCTTATCCTTGCTATAAATTCGCATCTCTCATTCCCCCAAGTTTAGAGCCTGGTTGATCATTGACAGACTCCTCTCAACTCTCATCCCTTCGCATGCTTGCATCGTGATTAATCCTAAGTTCACAAGAGAAGGAATGATTTTGAGCTGGGTGAAGGACTCATATTTTCACCTAAGGACGCATCCAACATCAAGGCCTGGTTGTAAGCTCTCCTTTTGAAATTTATATATAATAACATCTTATGTTTGCTTTCATTATTTTTCCACATGATTATGCAAATATTTTGGTACTCCTTGATCTGTTAGATAGCTAGTGTTTAAGTTTATTATATATTGTATCATGTTTGTTGTTGTCTCCCGATCATCCACAAATATTCGCACACCATCAATAGCAGGAAGCGGGCCTTCAAGGATCATGGATCGAGGTCACCATCAATGGATCCAAGGATAAGCGACTAATAAAAGGTATTTATGAATCTTTCCTCTTTGCGTTGTAAGAAATAGTTAAGAAAGATTATGTTAGAAAGAATCTCGTGTAGCTAGACCCACTATAATGCTATAGAGATCGCCTCTGTCCACAGAGGGGATTTATCTTGACAACAGAACTGGCGACTCCACTAGGGAGATTTAGCCTTTTAAGTCCTCCTTCCCTGAACTGATCTTGAATCAGTTTCTCCGATTTATGAAATTTAAAACTACTTAGGTCTCTATCAGCTTGTGTAAACGTTATTTGTCACTTCATTGTCTCACTTCTGGGGTGTTTGTGAGACTCTTTTTATTTTTTCCTTGTTTTTAGCAACCAATGCCCTTTTTGTCCTCATAGTAGTGTTTTTCTATATAGTACAGCCACGCTGATTGGCCTTTCAACACCCTTTTGCTCATTACAGAAGTGTTGATCTCATCCTTGGAAAAAATTGAGTTTCCCTTCTGATTATCCCATGTGTCCTGGCCCTTGAAGGGGTCTGTGATATCTCAGTGATCTCCTTGTTGTGTTTTTGACATACCTATCTTCTTTGAGCGAGTCTGCTTCGTCTCTTTGAGTTGGTGTAAGTTTGGGAAATTTTTTCCATTTCAAACACTCTTTGTCACATTTTTCTTGTCTTGTTTTGAAGAGAGTTGGTGTATGCTTTCGTCATTTCTGCATTTCTGACCGTTTCCCTTTGGTTCAGTATCCAGCACAATATTACAGTTTGTTTGACACGCAAGTCTAGAAAGCTATGTTCGTCTAAATTCAAGACAAATTGAGAGTTACTTTATTTCATTTTTTATTTAGATTATTGTCGTTTTAAGAAGAGTGAAAAGTATTTCAGTCGTGTAGTCTTTGAAGCGATTTTTGTTTGTTCCAATTGAAAGAAAAGTGAAGATATTTTGCATTTCTTCCTTCATTCATTTTTTTTCTTTCGTTTTAAAGTGAAAAACAAAAAAAAAATTCTTGCATCTTAGTGAAAGGAAATGAATTTTCATTTTCAATTAATTTGCATTCATTGGGAAAGTGATTTCAATTTTAAAAGCATTTCATTTTCGTGACTCTGAACAAGTTTGGGGGATTTATCATTGTTGCATTGAGTGCATTCCTGTTTGTCTCTCTTCCTTGAATAGTTTATAATTCATTGAAAGTGAAATCTTATTTTCTCGCATTTAGTCTGCATCATAAGGATTCAGGTAACATTTGTTTTGAGCCTTGAAACTGAAACTTTAATCAAGCTCAAATTAAATTGAACCCAATTGACCTTAAGGAACATTGGAATTAATGAGAATATTTAGTGGTCTAGGCTAGAGAAGTGTTCCGGCATCGTTAAGCGTACTAACGGTATGTGTTACAACCCGGGGGTGATATCAATATACCTATGGAAGTATATTGATGTATGATAAGTATATTTGGGATAATATCATCGAACGGTTTCCCATTAGACAACACTACGATGGACTGGACTCCCACGTACTGTCGTGTATATTTTGGGAGACACCACTAGATTGCAAGCTTGCCATAGGTAACCGAGTTGGTCGCCTTGTAGACGTGATACACCAAACACATCATTTGGGGAGACTTGTTGTCGTACATTAAGTCCTTGGTCATTTCTCTTTCATTTGATCACCAAGGTGTATATTGCAGTTCACAAATATGTGGTAAACCTTTATTCCTAGCGCATCCCTTTTGATTTATTTATTTTTGTTAATTCTAAAAGTAACTTCCCACGAAAACATCTCATCCATGCAATTCTCCAGCTTTTATTCCTTGGTAAGTTGTGATTTTGTTCACCTCTTTCCTTTTTTATCTTCTTCTCGAAGGTCATCATGGATAAATCGTTGAAGTCACCCACTCCCTCCTCTGACGGATCTCAACAACCTCCTCCAGAGGTTCCTCGTTTTCCAGTTGCACCCCTCGAAGCGCAAGGTGAAGAGCTTGGAATTTTCATCAGTGTTCAACCCATATCATCTCGAGCACCTCCTGACGATTCTTCTTGGACCACATCGGAAGAATCTAAACCAAAAAGGATCGAACAAGATGCACAGTTCTCAGCCTTTCCTTTGAATCCGCTCTTTGATCCAATTGTTGTCTCTCTTAAGCAACCTTACAGTGCTTTCGATAAACCCATAATCCATTTTTGAGCTTCTCTAATAGTATCTCACTCTACCATTCGTAGGTTATTTTTGGATGAAATTTCGTCAAATGTTGATGACGTGTCATTCATCAGTGCTCCTCAAATCACTCTTTAGGAAACTTCTGGCTCGTATATCCCGGAAGCCTCTTCGTTGATTTTCCTCTCCAAGGGAGAATTGTTCAGATCCACGCCTCATGATTTGGGTAGTGGAACTGAAATATTTTCTAGTTATGTTGTGTCTATGCTCCCGCACGGTTATACCTCATTGGGAAACCTCATTTATGGATCTTCCAGTGGTACCCCCTTATTTCTGGATCCTATTTGGTCAACATGCATTCCTCTATATTTCGACCCATTTGTTTTGAATGTGGCCACAGTGTCTGAGCCTTTTTTTCAATTGATGGTCACCATTGGTCAAATTATTGTGTCGTTTGGATCTTCTACCCCCTATTCTCCATCTACGATTATTGCAGTTCCAGTATTGAGTGCGCAATCCATGGTTTCTTTCATGCCTAGGGGACAGTCTAACCCTCTCTTTGTACCTCCCCTCTTGGGTGGGAGGCAGCCAAGTTCTGTAACTAAGCCTGGGGTGATTCAGTCGCATGTTCAATATTCCCAGGTTCAACAACCCTTTCTGCAACCGAACCCAATATATTTGTACGTTAAACAACCTAACATTCCTTATGTTTAAAGGTCGAATGTACAATATCAGCAGTACGTCCAACAACCCTAGATTTCAGTTAGTTATGTTGTGACCAATCCTTAGTTTGGTTCTTACACCCAAGTTGGTCTGAATATCCATCTAGGTCAATCTGGTCCTTTCCCTCATTAGTCTGGTACTCAGTACCGGCCTTTTCCTCAAGGTCAGTACCAGCAACCCAGATTGGGCCTCAACCTAGTGCCTCATATTAGCAAATTCCTCAGTACCAACAGGCTCAACCGGGACCTTAGGCTGGACCCTATGTCCAGCAAGGACCTTAGGCTGGACCTCATGTTAAGCAGGGACCACAGGCTAGACCTCATGTTTAGCAGGGACCGCAGGCTAGACCCTACTTTCATCAGCGGCCGCACATTGGACCTTATGTTCAGCAGGGACCTTATCATGGACCCCATGTCCAGCAAGGCCCATAGCCTCAGTTCCAGCAGGGACCATATCAACAACCCTAGCCAATTCCCCATCAGTAATATATGCAGCAAGGTCCTTATCATCCATGGGGGAATATGCATATATGGGTCAGAATACGCCCTTTTGGGTTCATACCCTTATCAATCAGGTTCAAACCCCCGAAATTTCTCGCCTCATTATCCCCTTTACCTTTCTTGGCTACGTTGGAATTGTCGGATGTGTCAAAGCTCACAAATGACCCCATCCAACATCAACTGTATTGGCCGCAAATTCCAACTAAGATTCCAGGACATTGTTTAAATTTCAAGGAAAAATTTGGGGAAGACCCTCAAACCCATGTTATGACATAACATTTATGGTGTTCCTATAATTCTTGGGTTGACAATTCCATTTGTCTTCATCTTTTCCAGCGCACTTTGACCGATGTTGCGACCAAATGGTACATTGAGATCCCTTGAGGAAATTTCTTCTTTTTCAATTCCTTGGCTATGACCTTCCTCACTCACTTCTAGTTGCATGTCCGATATGAAACCGACACCCATTTTCTCACATAATTGAAGCAGTCGACTGCCACACATATCTCGGATCACATCCATGAATGGTGGCATCATCGTCACCTTATCAAATTTGACATCCCTGATCAGCTATTGACCAAATGGTTCACAAAATCATTCGTTCCCAAAATTGAAAAAGATCTTGCAAAGGGAGGGTGTGTCACAGAAGAGCAGATCATCGCTAGAGCTCAATACCTTGACTTCGTTTATTCCCATTCCGGGACTCTATATGATTTATTACCTAATGCGTCGCATCCTTCGACTAATCCTTCGTCATCTCAGTCTCCTGTTGCACCTTTGGTGGATGATGTTATTGGGACAGTGGCTCATACTGATAGTAGTGCACCTAAGGCTTCTTCAAAGTCAAAATACATTATTGTCGTTGCGCCCTCTCCTTCTCATAATAAGAAGAATCTTGGTAAAACCTCAGAGGTAAATGTTGTTCAGTCTACCGCAGCAGACAAATCCTCGAAGGGTAAGAAAAAGGGTAAAGGAAAGTCTAAATCTGAGAACCCTAAACAGGATTCAAAGAAGTATTATGTTCGTGATTATTCATCACATAAGCCCAAATATCCTTTTCTAATATGTGATGACGATCATTACACCAAGTATTTTCCTCGTCGTACCAAAGTTACGCGTCTTCTGAAGGGCACACCCAAGACTCTAGCAGTTTTAAAAGAATCGTTTCCTTCCCAGAAGATACAAATGGTAGACCAAGCTCAATCATCTAGTAGATATGAGGTGTTCATGGCTGGAACGCAATCTATTGCCATCACCATGAGAATGAAAGATTATCCCAATCCATCCAAGGATCTTGTGGAACCCAAAGTCCCATATCACTCTTCCTCTTCCATGCCTCCTACCTCTAGTTCTCTCTAGATCGAGAGACCGAGTAGTGACTCCATCATCCAACCACCCCCAAAAGGTGTTCTTTGGAAATCATCTTACAATCCAAATGCGAGAGCATCACAACACTACAATATTTTATAATATTTGTCTCAGGCGCCTTCAGCGATGTTCGCTTTAGAGGTCCTTCAGTCATGCCCATCAAAATGGAGGGAATTACTCACTGCCATTAGAGGGATTGATCCTTCATATTCTAATTTGATTCTTTTCAATCTCGATAATTTGTTTCCTCGCCTCCCATCTCAGGTAGCTTTTTTTATTCAAGTTACCATTATGGAAAAGATTATTCATCAAATTCTCCTTGATGAAGGCACTTCGACCAGCATCATATTTTTCACATGTTGGAAATCCATTGGCTCTCCCCCATTGAGTCAGTCCCCAAATACCTTAGAAGCTTTCGATGGTCGAGGTTCTCGGTCGTACGGAATTCTCAAGGAATTACCCATCATGATGGAGGGGAAAATCATGAACATGGAATTTGAGGTGGTAGATGCCAACTTGAACTACAATCTCCTTCTTGGATGTAGTTGGAAAAATGTTATGGTTTTTGTGGTCTCTAGCCTCTTTCATCTCCTCCATTTCCCTCATAAAAGGAATATAATTATTGTTGATCAGTTGGATTTCTTCCCCTATGAATCTTCATCAGCAACATTTCGTAGGTTGGGAAGGTCGTTACTCCTTATGAGAACATTGGGTCGATTCTTTTCAAAGACTCGTCTATTATGTGAGTTTTTCTGATTTCGCCTCCATTAATATGATTTCGTTTGGTCACGATCCATGGATTTTTTCCAATCCCGACCATATCGAGAGATTTGGTGACTTTATGCATCTTAGCCCAGCTGAGAATATGTATCAAGATATCTTAATGGCTTCTGAGGCTTCATCTCAGACCAATACTCATTTGGTTTTGTCCCTAAGAACTTATGCACAGTCTCCCTAGTTTAGTTCTTGGGACTCTGATGATCCCTTGAATGAGACTTTCCCCACTGATGAGAGTATCGTGGAGGTCATGTCTCTCGAAGAAACTCCATGGGATTATGGACATCAACGTTCCTCGTTTCTCCCAATCCCAGGTGACATCTCTGCCTGTCTAGGATCCCATGCTTTGTCGGTACCAACTTACCCACTTTAGAATCAGGGTATGATTCATGAAGTGTTGTCCGAGGGCAACATGGGAAATATCACTCTGACCATTCCATTCGACATCTCTGTGATTGTTGAGAATGTATTTTTCCAGGTTTCTTGGTCTCCCCATGAGCTCAAGATTTACACTACTTTCCTCAAAAAGCATCACCCACCCACTTCCTTCAACCCTGTTTTTACCTTTTGGTCATTTACCCTTGGGGGAATTATTTCCATGCTTCGTAACCCTTACTCAGCTAGGGGGCATGGACACTTCATTGCTACTATGAATTTTCTCACAAAATTGGCCAAGGTAATTCCTACACGCAGTATCAACTATCAAACTATGGTCTTTTTATATTAATCATGAAAAAATTCTGTCATCTAAGTTCATTTTTGAACTCTATCTGAAGAAATATTACAATTAATATTAAGTGTGATAATTTTTTTACATTAGTGTGTTATTCATTAGCGAGTCTTAGATGAATGAAAGTGGAATTATATCTGGTTAGAGAGGTGTTATCTTTCCCCCCCTTGATATATTGGCCCCCCTAACTATAGTTTTCTTTCTTGAAGGTCGTACTTATTCCATCCATTTCATTTTTACCTTTGCACCAGCCCTAACATACCTTTGCACTAAAATACTTGGGAATGCCAAGGAAGCGAGCGTAAACTTGTATTGAACCATAGATAACACAAAGAAAACACAAATATCGGATGAAGCATGCGTTTTGAGTTGTTTTTGGTGTGATTTCTTGGCTTGCAGACATGTTTCCTCTGCTCACCTTGTGTTCCACTTCGTTTGCAGATGTCTTCGGATGAATACGTTGGTTTTGTTTATGGTCCTTTCCGTAGCACACGGAACATGTCTTCCGCAGCATGGGCACTCTTCGCTTCCCATGGCGAGTTGATTAATTTACAAGTAATTTGTTTGGGTCAGACAACTAACAATGTTGTCGAATATAGTGTGGTGATCAAGCTATTATCGAATGTCATTGATCTTGGGATAAGAGATTTGGTTGTTAATTTGGATGCACAAATCGTTGTGTTACAACAGAATGGGTGTTATTCTGGGCGCAATCCTCAAATTTTGTGTATGCATTTACGTGTTAGATTATTGGAAAGGCATTTTTATTTTATCACATATCAACACATTCCATGCCATTTAAATACTTTAACAGATTCATTAGCAAACCATGTATTAGATATACATTTGCGCATTTTGTAAATCAAGACATCATGATGATACACATACATATATATATATATATATATATATATAATATATATATATATATATATATATATATATATATATATATATATATATATATATATATATATATACTTGGTATGTAAGCCTTATTACATCCAAAAGATCAAAAAAAAATATGTTCTGTTACAAAACAACTCTTCAAGCCTACATCAGTACAAAAATGTATAAACAGGGTTGGTATCCGCCCACATGGTGCTCATGATAGCAGGTGACTGCTCTAATTACTCACTAGAGTAATCGATGCAGCTTGCCTGGAACTCTGACAGTGTATCTTTGAAAATGTAGTGGAATATCATCAAATGTGGGAATACTCTAGGATGTGTTGTGTGAGGGCAACCAAGTTCTGCTCCATCTCGGCTCAAGTGTCTACTCCCTCCTCATAAGTATCATCCTCTGCTAGACATGGTACCCACCATGCAATCGGGGACATGTTGGGAGGCCTCTGTGGACCCATATCTGTAAACAAATCACAAGTTTACATGTCAGAAGATATAACAAAAACATCAAAAAGTAAAAAATGACTAAAAACCAAGTTTTACCTGCATCATTCCATTGTGTGTTTGGTGGTATCGAAAGATCCGGATCTCCTCTGAAGTTGATGTCATTGGTGAGCCTTGGTATTGCACCAAGAGTGCTACAACTCCCAAGGGCTGCCCTACTTTACTTTATCAACCTGGGGTTTGTCCAAAATTTGAAGTGACAATGTTATATACACAGCAGATGCATTATGTTCATGTCATCCTCTTTCGCTCTACGAAAGTCTGCTACTTCTAGGGGTTCTTAGTGAAGTTCTTCATACTCCAATGAAACTAAACTAAATTGCACAAAGGAAATGACAGAAATGGAATTAATTTAATGTACATGAGGGAAATGACCGTAAGGAACTAAATTAAATTGCTGAAAAGAAATGACAAGAAGGAAACTAATTTAATTTGCATAAAATAAATGACAGAAAGGAAATTAATTCTAAACCACACTTAACTGGGTCAAATGGATAAATTCACTCTACTTATCCTATGATCTATCTACCATGCTCCTATCCATGCAACTAAGCTATCCATGACTCAATTCTAATTAAAACTAGTTAATTTTCAGCTTGGAGGGAAGAAAATGGCTAAAAGAGGCTAATGAGGGAGCTTAACACATGAAACGAGGTTTGGAAGCGGAAAGAGGTGGTTAAACCCTTATAAAATTTTATTATAGCGTTAGAAATGACTTTGGAGCAGAAAGAACTCAAAAGTGCGATGGCAGAGTGCAATGGAGGATAAAATTTGTGATGTGCGATGTCGCAATCGCAATATCGCAAGTTTAAAGGGATAGCGGTAAGAATTAACAGGAACGAACTAAAATGTGCGAAGTGCGATTTGTGATGCGGTAAAATTTGCAGGTTGTGATCTACGATGTGGTAAGTTCTATGAAGTGCGAAGTGCAACGAGTGACGTGGTGGAGTTATCACATCGACAAAATGAGCGGTAATTGTTATGTGAAAATCTAAATGATGTGATTTGCGATTTCGCAATATCGCAATCGCAAGAATGAGCGGTAAGTGTTTTAAAGGTAAAATCTAAATTGTGCGAAGTGCAATTTGAGATGGGTGACATGGCAATGGGACTGACAGCGGGGCGTGATCCCAATAGCAGCAATCGGAAAGAACAACGGTAAGTGTTAAGGGAGAAAGGGAAAAGTTGCAGGATGTGATTTGCAATAGGATAAGAATTGCAGGATACGATTTGCGATAGGATAAAAACTATGAGATGTGATTTGCGGTGACGTGGCGGTGAGTCTAAAAGAAAAATGGAAAATTTTTTATTTGCGATATGCGATGTCGCAATATCGCAATCACAAGAACCAACGGAAAGTGTTTAAAGGTAAAAGCTAAGAGTTGTGATTTGTGAAGTGCAATGTACAGCGGCGGGAGACTCGAGGAGCAAAGGCGGAGGTCACGTTCGAAAGGGTTTGAATGGTTTTTCATGTGTTTTGCATAAAAATGGTAAGGCAGTGAGAATAAGTGGGAAAAAATGGAGATGGAGTGTGCAACAGCAGTGCGCAAAGTGTAACAACAGAGATGGAAGGGAGATGGAAGACAAAGCAGGAGGTGCCGGAGAACTTCCCTCTGGGCTATGTTGCCCGTACCTATTATCAACCTGCCTATTTATGCAATGAAGATAGACAATATGTTCATGAAGATGCAAGAAATTATCTAATCTAATTCTAGGAAATCATAAGCAAGAAAGCATTTTTGGTCTGTGGGAAAAGGTCTACCCTCCTCGAGCTCTATTGACAGAGTTGAGAGGGGAAATATTACCTCACAAATTTATGGATTTTATCACTATTCTACCACTTTGTAAGAAGATTAAATCTACAGCAAAAGACAACAAGAAGTGAACTAAAAAATCAATAAAAATATCATCAAACTAGCTAAATGACATGAAAGAAAAGAATGGAAATAGCATAGAAGTTGAGGCACATGGGTTAGGCCCTAACCCACGAGCCCAGCTCTCTGGAACTAAATCAATAGAAATTCATCTGGATACTCATTGCATTAAGAATACAGTCTTATTACATCTCGAAGGTCTTAACAGCAAAATCCTAATAGCTTGCAGCAAAAGTTTTGAATGGAATCGAAGAATAAAATGGAATCGACAAGAATCAACCCACTGGCTAACTAACTAACTCCTTCCTAGCTCTAGCTCTTCTCTATTTATTCTACAGGGCAGCTACCAATAGCTCCCTTGAAAATAGTGATTGATTCCACTTTGCCTCCAATTAAACATAGATTGAGTTCCCTTCGTCTTCAGTTGCTTGGCTACCTCTTGGAATTCGATTTGTTGGGGACTCCAAGTGAATTATGGCTTGAGTGCACTTGGTCTTGAGTTGCTTGGCTGCCTCTAGAATTTGAATTTCTGGAGGGGGATCTCATGAGGATCCTTTGGCTACCTTTTAGAGTTAAGGAGGGTGGACAATCCCCTTGAATCTCTCCAAGATTTCTCCCTAATTCCTAATGTTGTGCTCATTTACTCTCCAATCCTGATATTCTAGTGGCAGGGAGCAAGTCCCTAAATCATCTCCTTCTCCAAATATGTATAATCTTCCAAATATTGTCACAATATTCTACAAAAATAACCAATATTAGGAAAAATATGAAACTACCTTTAATCCTTCCTAAGAACATATTAAAGCATAAGAAAACATTATTAAGTGCAAAAGGAGAGATTTAATATATCCTTTTATGTGCATAAGGAAGGTAGATGAGCCTAAGAAAGGTTATATGGGCCTTATTTTATGTCTAATTTAGAGGCCCATTAGTCGTCATAGGTGTAGTCCTCGACTATAATCAGTTGTCGCCGCAACCAACTGAATAAGGTTGTGGGGAAATGCATATGTTTCCCTCCTCCTTGTCTGGGCATTATGTCGCACCATCGCATCAGCCTCGGATCCCTCGGGGCTGGATCATGGATATCCAACCACTGATAGTGGAACAAGGGTACTCTCTCCATAAATAAAGTCAGCATAATTGACTTGTACCCAAATTGTTTCAGTCTCCATGCCTTGAATTTGGTTAACTGGATCTTCATGTTATCCAACAACCCCTCGCACCATTTGAACATCGTTGGTGCCAAGAAATCCACTACATACTGGAATTGTGATTTTGTTGCCTCATGCAATGCATGGGCTCCTGCCACTCTAGTGATACAATGAATTATCATGCGCAGGGGGAGCACTCTAATGGAAGATATTCTTACCTTCCCACTCTCTGTCTTCCGTGCTCTGGGAAAATATCTCTAGATGAGCATGCTCATGCTCTCACCCCTTGGGTGGGCTCCAGAGAGTTGGATTCTCTCTCCTCGCTTAGATAACCCAGTGATAAAATAGATGTCCATGGCATCTAGCTCAAGTTCTTGGTCCCTGATAATGAACAGTTTTCGATCCACATCCCAGATACTAATCAAGTACTGAAGAAGCTCCAATTGAGCTCTAAGGTCAAATGTTTCGAATAATTTCAATAATCCACAATTGTGCAAAGCATTGACACATTCTTGGTCTTGCAAAGCTTGGTGGTATTCCACCTCGTGGCCTCATTCTTTCAATTCAATAGGAATATTCTCTGAAAGCACCTACAAAACATGTCCAATTTGTCTATTAGGAGCATTCATGGAAGAATTTTTAGAAGTTAATGGTGGAGCTGGAAGATTTTTCCAATTTAAAACCTTCCCCGCAGCTAGCGTGACTATCTGAAATAATTCGGCGTTGGTGGAGCCCTACCCTAACGGGCTGAGCGCGACCCCGATAGCTCGAAATCACATTGGTCTAGGTGACTTTAAATTTTAAAATATATTCCTAATTCTGAAATTAAAAAAAAAAAAAAAAAAAAATTCTTACCTGGCAGAGACGGATCGACGAATGGGAAAATGGACAAAATTCTCTTCTAAAAATGGAAAGGTGAAAATGATTTTGTTTTTTGGTCTATTTGTAGATTTTTTTTAAAAGTTCGCCAAATATTTTAATATTTTTCCTTGACATCCATGATGTTTGTTGTTTATGTGCAGTACATGACTTTCACACTACTGATGATTGTTTCTGATGAAAACGAGTTGAATTTTATCTCTTTCTCTGGCTCGTTAAATGTTTACGAAAAAGGAACCCACCTAGAGTCAACTTTCAGCTCTTTTCTGACTCTCAAAAATGAAAAGATTGTCGAGCACTTGTCATTTAAAACTTGTTAAAGTGAATGAATTGACGTGATCTCAGTATACGTTTACCCCTTTTTCGGGCTGAGGTTCACTATTTATGAAAAAGGAATACCTTGATCGAACATGGTCAAGAGTTTCTCTCGGACATAGTTTTCTACCTTTTCAGATTCGAGAGACGACTTACGAAAATATACATGATGGAGTTTCTTTTTTTTGTTTCTTTTCAAACTCCTTAAACATGAAAAGTTACCGAGTGTAGCTTTCGTTGGACTCGTTAAATATTAGAAGAAGAAATACTTGTCACCCTGATGAGACTGATTTCATCCTTCCTAGGGCTCGTTAAACTTACTAGGATGGATTCATTTGAAGAATGAACTTACATGCTTAGCATATGCTACCCTATTCATGTTGGCTATAAAAAAACTCGTTAGGAATAACAAGGGAAAATTTAAAGTGAACATCCTACGTGTATTTTGAACATCTTGTCGTTCTTGAACATGACACTCATCTGCAATTCGTGTCGTGTTGGGGACATCCAACATTCATCACTTTGCCTCCATGGGTTTGGGAAATCTATTTTCCTCTCATATGATTACCAATTTTGTCAACATGACCTATGATCCTATTTGAGTCAAATGTTGCCACCTTTCGGAGTCGTGTCGCCAATATGTTCAAGAGAAGTCCTTTTTTTCAAAACACCTTCTGCATATTTGACCTCCTCTGATAGAATCCTGAATCACTCCTATCATATTAAGATATATTTTGTTTTGTGTCGATAATGTGGGAATCCTTATGGCCCTCCTTCGACGAATCACTTCCTGTCGACTTCACCTCATTATCTGGGAAATTGGTTTAGAGACTTCTTTCAGTACCTTGGATCTTGCATGCCTCAATGGCAAGTTCTTTGTGTTCGACGATAGGTTCACATCATTGGCCTTTGATCGAATGATTTAGCAAGTGTTCGAGTTCAACACATCTATTCACACTTGTAGATTGTGTTGTTGTACCTAGAGGTCCATCGTCATTATTGGTGGTCTCTCTCATGATTGTTAACAATGTTCATCATTGGCCGGTAATCATGTGATTTATACCATGTTCGACACCAACACATGTATTCACATGGCTAGATTCGTACATTGGGTTGATTGAGATCGCGGTGAAGACCCTGGTTCACTTCAAATTTTTTATCTAGGCTGTGTGGAGTTATTGAGTATTCATGATTGTATACATGATCCTAGCTATACGGATGGTTGCGTCCATGCCATGGATCCATTTCTATGATATATTTTAGATGGATGGCTGCAACCATACAGTTGGCTTCTGTGTCATTTGATGCCGAGTGCAAAATCATGTGGTTGGGCATATTTATACCATAGATTTCATATATTGGAAGTGTTTGATTTGGCAAGTTCTCCAAAGGTGGTCTATGTTCCTCGCCTTGGTTCATAAAGCATTCCAGTCATCACTCCATGTTCTGCCTTCATGCTTTATGGGGCATATGTTACATAGTAATTTTTCACCATGCTCATATTCCCGTCCCTGATCCTGAAATGCCCCGTGATGAACCATGTGCAATGTTTCCATCATCAAGAAATATGCTAACATATCCCCTTAAAGATCCAAAGAAGAATTCCTTGAAAGATACTAGGAGAAACTTGGTCAATTTCCTAGTTTCCTGGGTCATCGCCCTTCCTAGTGCCATGACCGCGCTGATGTCCTTATCCCAGTTATGGCCTAGCACTCTGAGTGCCCTAATTAATTTTAAATCCGCGTTTATCCCCTTTCTGGAAATGCTTCCTCAAATGGAAGATAATCTTCGACCTCAAGAAGCTCAAGGGCAGTGAGTTGGTTGTTGAATAGAGGTGATAAGGTTGAGCTCTCTCATTTTGGAGCTTTGATCTCATCCATGGGGGATCATCCCTTAGAAAGTGGACCTTCATCCTCCTTTCATGGGCTCCCAACCTCCTTCTTCTTGCTATAAATTCACATCCCTCATTCCCCCAAGTTTAGAGCTTGGTTGATCATTGACAAACTCGTCTCAACTCTCATCTTTTCACATGCTTGCATCGTGATTAAGCCTAAGTGCATGGGATAAGGAATTATTTTGAGTTGGGTGAAGGACTCAAATTTTCACCTAAGGATGCCTCCAACATCAAGGCCTGGTTGTAAGCTCTCCTTTCGTAATTTATCAATAATAACATCTCATGTTTTCTTTCTATATTTTTCCACTTGATTATGCAAATATTCTGATACTGCTTGATCTTCTAGATAGCTAGTGTTTACGTTTATTATATATTGTATCACGTTTTCTTTTGTCTCTCGATCATCCACATATATTTGCACACCATCAGTAGTAGGAAGCGAGCCTTCAAGGATCGTGGATCGAGGTCACCATCAAAAGATCCAAGGACAAGCGATTGGAAAAATGTATTTATGTCTCTTTCCTATTTTTGTTGTAAGCATTAGTTAAGAAATCTTATGTTAGAAAGAATCTCGTGTTGCTAGACCCACTCTAGGGCTAGAGAGATCACCTCTATCCGCAAAGGGGATTTATCTTGACAACACCCAGACTAGTGCGTAGCTAGAACAAGGATCTCTTCCATGGTTTTGGGATTTTTGTATGTCGATGTTAGTACAAGTTTTTTATAGGGTGTGTTGAGGAGAATCCTCAAGTCCTAGATCAGTTTTTGGTTACCTAGAAGTGGACAAGAAAGGATCAGAACTATGGGAGAATGTTAAACAAGTTTGGAGAAATGGTTTACGGTTAATGGTGTGCCCTAACCAGTTTTCTAGAATTGAGGTCAAGGAGGAAAAAACAGTGAGTTGTAGATGTCACCTTGTTGATTGATAGATGCTAGTTGGTGAGAGGTCTTAGATTGGAAATTTGTATTATACATTCATGGTATGTTGGAGGGAAGCTTGAAAGTGGACCAAGTGTATCCTAGTGCAACACCTTGATGGACTAAGGTGGTTGCAAAAGGAGGCAAATTTGAGGAGCTCAAGGTTTTTCCAACCAAGAAGAGAAGTTGTAGATAACCCATGTTCATTGTTGGACAAGCAAAATTCAATGATTATAGGTGGAATCCCTCCTGTCATATGTTAGTCTTCATTCGAGCAGCGCAAGAAGACTATAGTGGGAATAAAAAAAGGGTTGAGGAGC
This sequence comes from Pinus albicaulis, assembly GCA_034641835.2. Classification (NCBI taxonomy): domain Eukaryota; kingdom Viridiplantae; phylum Streptophyta; class Pinopsida; order Pinales; family Pinaceae; genus Pinus; species Pinus albicaulis. Next base: position 899,077,726 of record CM076581.1, read on the forward strand.
AACAATGGGTAGAAGTCTCAAAGTGTTGTTGCCTTGAAGGACAAAGGAGTAGCTAGTGAGCGTAAAGACCCTATGTGTTGGTTGTAGATGGAATTATGATCAACTAGAGGGAAAATTGGATAGTTGTGTTTAGTGGCCAAAAGGACTTGGTGCATTGATAGAGGCATTGTTGCAAAATGGAAGCAAAGGGCTCATAGTGTATAGGATCCAAAAAATCAGTTGTGATTGCATGTTACATTAGCTAGACTGTTAGTGTATCTTGTATCGTGTATTCTTGTACTAGTGGATGTATGAGGACCATTATCCCTAGTACGGGAGCCCTAGACTGTTGTATTATCAATTTTATAGATATAATGAAGTTGGGTTATTATACATATTTTGTAAAAAATTGTGTATATTTTGTGCACTAGTAGATTTATTTTTTTTTATATTTTGTTGTGCAAAGTAGACTTTTTGTGATACTTTGTTTGGTAGCGTCGGTGATTTAACATTCTATCTTAGACACTAGTATCGTGGAAAAAAAAAACACTATGTGTCCTTTGATCTGTGATTGTCCCTGAGATATATGACCCTCAAACTAGGGCTTATTCAATACCTGTCATCCCCACAAATCAAGTACCAAACTACCTTTACTGACTATGGCTATCATTTTATTTGTATTCTATCTATTTTGCTTTAATCCAAAACACTTTCCAACCTCATGTTGCTCCTTTTGGTCCTTAAGATGACACCTACAACAGCTTGATCATGTGGTTGGGTTATCATAATATGTTTGGCCTACAAAATTAAATAACTATCATTAAAAAATAACATAGAAACTATCCTCCCCTTCACTGGCTGCTTCTTCTCTCTTCTAGCTCAAAACAGAAGAGGAAAATATCTTAAATGTTGCACAAGATTGCCCAATTTTTTTCTCCAACTCATTGACCTGCAATATATGAGACTCGACCTTCAAGTTGTCATAGAAATTGTTATGAAAATAAGTACATTCCTCTTTACCACAAAAATTTTGAGAGTATGATTTTTGAAGAGTTCAGATAGGTCTCCATAGAAGATGAATAATAGAATTAGTTGAATTAGATATTTGTACAGGTGTATCATCTTAACTCAGATCTATGAACTTAATTTTCTTTACTGAACCTTAGAGAATCTTGGATCACAAACTCACATGCAAAGAACCTGCATCATTGTTTATCTACGATACTTCATAAATCATGATATAATATTACTATTGTTATAGATTTTGAAGCTAGAATTTTGGCTCCATAGATCTTGATCTATAAATACATACATGCCATAGTGCTTCACATTATTTCCAAATATTTCTAGAAGTCTAAATTTCTTATAGGTAGTTTTGTTCTTTATAGATATATATTGATGCCTTTGGTATAGTACTCAATGAAGAATATTTCTCATTTTATCATATGACAAGAAGAGTGAGGTATGCCACATAAATCTGGATGTAAACTAGAACTATATATTTAAGTCTAGAAAGGTTGGATCTCAAAACTTGCATCAAAATACCTTCATATATTTAGGCTTGAATTGAATAAATGTTCTCGAACTTTGTATCTTTTTCATATTTGGAGGAGATGACTTGAAATTTTTTGTATTAGGTAATATTGAAATCAAGCTAAGTATCTCACATTAAAATTCAAGAAAGAGTATCTCACATCATTTTTAGGTCATGAATTTTTCATTATGACGAAAAAAAGTTGCATCAGACCACAAAAATTTGTATTTGGATCATAAGGGAAGTAAGTCGGGTTGCTACAAAACTTTAGAGGGAGAGTTCGTAGGCCAAAAGGTAATCTTCAAAAAGCTTGAATTATTTATTCTGAACGAACTACCTTATAAATATTCCAACAAGAGTGATATTCGCACTTCCTTTTAACATCCTTAGCTTTGATACCATGTTGGAAAATCAAGCTAAAGGTTGATTTTCCTTTCATGATAATTACTTGTGAATTTATTTGGTTTCTTATTAAATTATTTTTGTTTCTTTTCTTCATCGAGAAATTATAAAAATAAATACATCAAGATCACAAGAGACAATAAACACAAAATCAAGATCAAAATGAGATATCAAGACCAAGACAAGACGCTTTCCTCCATAAGATCCCCAAGTCAGTTCTCCTTCCAAGTCACAGTCAAAATCAAGCTTCTTCAAACTTAAAACCTATCCCCAAATTGCAAACATATTCAGACTTTTGGTTATGTCACAAAAATTACAGGTTGCTTCTGATATTTGGTCTTGTCACAAGACTTTAAGGAACTCTCACATTATTTCAAAGGAAAACTTTGTATATCCTAGCCACTGTAACTTGCATATTCCATCATAAAAATAAAATTGAACTTCTATATTTTTGGTGGAGGATACACACCTATATATAGTTTTTCATCACTATGAAGCCTTCACGAATATTCAACAAGGTAACTTAACCAATAGGATGGACAACTTGGTTTTATGGAGGACCATTTGACTCCTTTTAAATAAAATATTTATTCTTTCCATTTTTCTTACAAAGAGTCTGAATGGACTTTGACTCAAAATTAATTATTTGGCTTAATAAAAAACCTAGAAGCATGAATAACATGCTTGACCTAGACTTGAGCATGAAACCCATGCTTAAATATATATAAAAAATATTATTTTACATAAAATAAAAATTGATACAAGTACACAAATAATTATGAAGACCGAACCTAGTTATTTTTCCAACACATCAAAAATCTGGAAGTAGGGATCGAAAACCAATAGGCAAAAAGGAAGGAATTCAAGGAAAAGGCATAAGCAATAAACTAAAGATACAATGAGAGGAGAAACCCAATTCATCACTTTAGAAAGAGAGTCAAGCAACCATGACCAATTTTCTAGTCCTACAACCAGAAGCAACCACTAGCAAAGGAGAAGTGAGAATAACTCAATGCTAGAAGAGTTCAAGAAATAAAATCCCCCTACCTTTGATGGAGAAACAAATAAGGTTGAAGAGGTAGAAGCCTAGCTATTGGGATTGAAGAAATAATACAAATTCAATGACTACTCTGAAAACATGAAGGCTCGAGTAGCCATTTTCAGCTTGAAGGGAAAAGTTGATATATGGTGAGAATATTTGAGAAATGTTAAGGGAATTAGAGAAAAGGAACTACCATGGAGAAAATTAGAAAAATATTTATGTGAGAAGTACCTATGTGAGAGGTGTTTTCACAACAAAATTAAAGAATTTCGTGAACATAAGCTAGAAAAACTTACCTTGGATACTTATACCAACATATTTTTAGATATGTTAAGGAATGTGTCATATATCAAGGATGAGAAGGTGAATATCCATAGATACCTCAGTGAGTTACCATAGTCCTATCAAGATAGGATTTATTTTGATGAGAAAAGGACTTTGTCGGACACCATCTGATAGGATAAGTGTTGTTGTGATTAGTCTAAACATAGTGTTGAATTCTGAACAAAATAGAAGAAGAAGGATAGAAGCACTTTCAAAGGAAAAGGACCAAAATCCTCAAGACACAAGAAAGTAGGGAAAAATGTTAAGTTTTATATTCCAGACAAGGGTGAATTTCAGCGAAATTTCACTACTACCAGTATATACCAGCCTAATAAACTAGCAATAAAAGAGACCGAGGAGCACATCAAAGGTCATTACAATGTTGGGGATGTGGAGAAAACCACAAGTAGATGAATATTCCTCTCCAACAAAAAAACAACAAGAATTTGTACCATCTCCAAGAGCCAGTGATGGTGAACGATGTGGCTCAGAGCATACCTTGGATTTATGCACCATTAGACAACAAGAAAACAAATAATCAAGCCTTGGTAATAGGTGATAAAGATGGAAGGTATGGTTACCAACAATCACATTTCAATTTTAATTGGTCCAAGTTCTAGTTTTAGTTATATTATCCCAAAGGTTGTATAGATGTGCAACTTGCAAATAAATCCCCATACAAAGTTTTGGTTGGTCCAACTATCCACAAGAGCCAAAAAGAGGGTAAAAGAGTTAATGGAATCATGCCCCCTCAAGTTAGGTCACATGCCCACAACAATTACCCTCAATATACTGTCGTTTGGATCATATGACACTTTAATTGGCATGGACTAGTTAGCAACCCACGGAACCAAGGTGGAATAATATAATAAATCGTTGGAGTGCCTCAAGGATGAAGGCAGGAAACTATGTTGCAAGAAAAGAGAAATATTGTCTTGGTTAAAAAAAATTGAGTGTTGCAACTAAAGAAATGCAGTCATAAGGGGTATGCCCTACTCGTGATCCAAGTAACCAATGTGACAGAATAAATGAAATTAGAATTGAAGAGCACCCTCTGTTGAAGAAATACAGTGATGTATTGCCTGAAGAAGTGTCGGGAATATCACCTAGGAGGGAAATAAACTTCTCCATTGTGTTGATTCTCGATGCAATGCCAATTTCAAAAGCTCCATATTGTGTGAGCATACCATAATTGGTAGAATTAAATTTGCAGCTAAAAGAGATACTAGAGAAGGGGTATATCATACCTAGTGTGTGGCCCTAGGGATGCCCAACACTATTTGTAAAGAATAATGTTGGCACGTTGCAATTGTGCATTGACTACCAGCAGCTAAATAAATATATAGTGAAAAAAAGGTACCCACTAACTAGAATTAATGATCTATTTGATCATCTGAGAGGTATTGTAGTGTTCTATAAAATAGATTTGAGATCTCGTTATCATCATGTCTTAATTAAAGATAAATACATCCACAAGGAAACATTTAGGACAAGATATGTACACTATGAGTTTGTGGTGGTGCCATTTGGGGTCACAAATGCACCACCACATTTATGTGCCCGATGAAACAACATTTTTACCCCATATTTGGATAGGTTTCTATTGGTTTTTATGGATTACTTCCTGGTTTACTCAAAAAACTAGGAAGGACATGAAGAGCATTTGAAGGTAGTGTTGCAGTTGCTAAGGGGACACAAGATATATGCCCAAACTCATAAAATGTCAATTCTTCCCATCACAGGTCAAATATTTAGGACATTTAATTTCAATAGGATGTGGTTGTGGATCCCAAAAATATTAAGGCCATAATGGTGTGGCCCAGTCCCTAAAATGTCACAGACTTAGACCCTTTATGGGATTGGTTGGATATTACTAGTGGTCATTCAAGATTTTCCCAATATTAGGCATCCAATCAATTCCCTACAAAGGAAATGAGTCAAATCTGTGGACATCAGAGTGCGCATAAGTTTTTGAACAAATCAAGAAATTTCTCACACGTGCACCTATTTCAAGGATAGCAGATCCTGAAAAGGACTTCCTAGTCTGCAAATATGTTTGTAAGGAAGGACTGGGTGGAGTAATGATGAAAGAAGGAAATTTGATCTATTATGAGACAAGGAAATTAAATGAGCGCGAGAAGAACTATGTCACTCATGACTTAGTTGGAAACAATTGTTCATGCCCTGAAGATATGGAGACACTACTAGATTGGAAAAAGATTTGTATTGATGTCAAATCATGGAGGACTAAGATATTTGTTTGATCATCCCAGGATAAATTATAGACAATACATATGGTTTTCTTTAATTAGTGAATTTTATTTTCAAATAAAACATATTGAGGGAAAGTAAAATTGGGTAACATATGATGTTAGTAGAAGTCTACAAGTAGTGAAAATGGCAGCTATAATAACTTGTGAGTTTGACACAAAGGAAAGCATCAAAGAGGCATTGACATGTGATGATCATTTCTAGCATGTGAAGAAATTATTACAAGAATATCCAGGGGGATCATTGAGAAATAGCTACAAGCTCACTGATGATGGTATGTTGATGTTCAAATACGTGGCATATGCCTAGTGTGAATGACTTGAAGAAGCTCATAATGGATGAGTTTCATAAAATACCTTACTCAAGTCATTTTGGATATTAGAAAATGATAACATCATTAAAGAAATCATATTATTGGCTAGGGATGATGAATGAAGTTGTTGAGTACATCGTCAGGTGTCTAGAATGAAAACACCCATCAAGAATGCTACAACCAATCCCAATCCCTAAGTGGAAATGGGAAGTAATATCATTGGACTTCATTACAAGATTACCAAATACAACCAAACAACATGAAGTCGTCATGGTGGTAGTAGATAGTCCACCTACAAGGCCATCAACATAGCTCAAAATTTCATGAAACAAATATTCATATTGCATATCATACCTAAGAATATCATCACAGATTTAGATTCCTATTATATTTCTAAAACCTAGCTAGCTAATCTCACAATTTTAACCAAGCAAAGAAAGAAAATATGAACTTTAACTTATAACCCAAAAATATATTGACTTTTCTAACTTGCATGCAGGAAAAAAAAAAGGAATAGATGAAGACATGCACACCACAAAAATAGTATACAATAAATTTACCCAGGAAATCCCAATCTGGGGAAAACCTACAATCTTAGTGTTTTATTATTCAACTTAGAAAAATATTCTGAAGGAAAATATTACATTCAAGAGGGAAAACTTCCCTTTCTCTCTCTGCGAGCCCTCTACTCAGTTGCTTATGCATTGCAAACATGCTCTGCCTCTTTTTTTCACATTGTTACGGACACACACTACTTATACAATTTCCTTTATATATTTATCTTGGCCCATGGAGAGGTATGTGAATGGTTGGAAGTGATTCTAGTTGAATCGACCTCCTTTCTCTACCTCTTTCATGATGATTCAAAACCCTAGTGATAAGTTGAACCCTTCTCTATCTCGCTAATTTGAATCACCAATATGCTTATGCATTATGACCAAGTTATGCACACTTTTCCCCTCTTAGAATTCAACTTGGGCCCACCATTACGAAGAATGGTTGAGATTAAATCTCCTTGGACGGTTGAGATCGATCTAATTTTTCACTATAGGAAAATTTAAATTTTCCTAACTCAAAAAAATAAATATAAAAAGGTAAATTACACCTTGACCCCACTTGTGGGTCCCTCCTCCAAATTAGTGCACCTGATAAATATGACAGAATGCTTCTTCCTCTAACTTCATTTAACACTCCCTCTTAGAGAGGAAGGTGTTCTGAACAACACCCAGTTTGTACCTAAAATAGACAAAGATCCCTTTAGGTAAAACCTTAGTCAATATGTCTGTTGTTTTATCTATTATAGGAATGTACTAAATTTTGATCCTGGCCCTTTGAACACAATCCCTAATATGATGATAAATGATTTCGACATGCTTGGAGCGGTCATGAAACATTGGATTATCAGATAGCTTGATGCAACTCTGAGTATCACAGTGAATGCTTGTAGGCTCCAACCTCTTATTGAAGATCACAACAAGCAGCTTCCTCAAATAGATGGCCTCACAATATTCCAAACTGGCAGACATGTATTCAACGTTTGTTGAGCTTAGTGTCATTTGTATTTTCTTTGTGCTAAAGCGGGAAATAGTTGTTGACCCAGCTCTAAAGGCGCAACCTGGAGTACTCTTTATGTCTGTGGAAACCCCTCCCAAATTTTCATTCTTGAAGGCTTCCAACTTCACTCCATAAACTTATTTTTACATTAACCCATAATTCATTCTTCCCCTGAGGTGTTTGAGAATATGTTTAGAAAAAACCCATTGTATTCTTCTAGGATCTACCATGAAATGACTCAACTAGCTTACTGAATAGAAAATTCCAAATTATGTCTTCACCAGATACATCAATAACCCAATAAGCTACTTGTATAAAGTGGCATCCACTCGCTATTCTCTACTATTATTTATTGTATTCCAATTTTTCAGTAGATGTGGGGCCATGGGCCTGCAATCTTGCATGTAGAACCTCTTGAGAATCTCCAGAGCATACTTTCCCTATCCCAAGAACATTTTTCCATCTCCCTGCCAAAAATCCAAGCCAAGGAAATAGTGCATGATCCCTATATCCTTCATGTCAAACTCTGTCGCAAGATCCTTCTTGCAATCACTGATGAGCTTCTCATCTCATGTAAGTATGAGGTTTTCTACGTACAACACAAGAATGAAATGTTCTCCCCAACCATAATGTAGTACAGGTTAGGGTTAGGTTCACTCTTGGTGAATCCCAGTCCCAGAAGATAGATGTCAATGTGATAATACCACACTCGTGGGGCCTACTTGAGACCATACTCGAGGGGTTTTTTGATCCTTGTGCTTAGGAGCTAACAACTCCTCCACCTATGTTGTAACCTACTCATACACTAACAAATTCATGAGAGCCCTTTCCTCCTAAAACATGAAATCATGATTTTCTTCCTCTATGTTGGTACGTACACACTGTACGCCTTAGATGTCTCACTATATCCCACAAAAATACATTTTTATGTTTTAGGCTCCAGCTACTTCCGTCTCTCTCATGGTACATAGCACTAAACCACACTACCAAAAATTCGTAAGACTGAGACATCCGGCTTCTTGATGGTGAATGCCTCTTCCGATGTAACTCATCCAACCACCTTATGTGGACTCCCATGTTGTAGATAAACAATAGTGTTTCATGCCTCTACCCAAAGGAATAATTTCAGTCCTCGATCATGCAACATGGCTCTAGCCACTCCAAAAATACTCTTGTTTTTGTGCTTTTGCACCCCATTCTGATGAGGGTTATAGGGCATGGTGAGATCTCTCGTGATGCCCTATTTGGCGCAAAAATCCTTGAAGGCATTGGAGATTTACTCCACTTCATTATCAAATCTCAAAACTTTTACCTTCTTTCCTATTTGGTTCTACACCGATGCTTTGAACTCTAGGGACTTCGAGAACACTTTGTCTTTATTCTTCATGAAGAATATCCATGTCTTCCTCAAATGGTCATCAATGAAGGTGACATAATATCAATATCCTATGAGGGATGGAGAAGAGAATGGACCACATGCATCTTAATGAACCAGGTCCAAGGTGCCATTGACTTTGTTTTCACTGATAGGAAAGGACATTTTGGCATTATTTCAAAGTATGCAACCCTTGCACACAACGTGTTAATCTGTATTTCACTATGAAAACCCTATGGATTTCTCCCTGAGGATTTTTCAACACTCCATGGTGTAAATGGCCCATACGCTTGTGCCATAGCTCCCTAGGGTCTCGACCTTGCTCACAACCCTCCTTATTTCTACTCAAGGTCACATTTCTCTCGAACTGTAGCCTATAAATGTTCTTCATCCTCACACCAATATGCTTCATAGCTCCATAATTTAAGGGTAGGCCTTTTCTCTACTAAAAATGACCTCATAACTCTTGTCCTTTAGGGTTCAAACAGAAACAAATTTCTCTTTAAGGCCTGGCACATAGAGGACATCATTGATATGAAGAGGGTTAACAAACTCCCTCTCAAATCTGAAAGTACCCAAACCCTTGGTCAAGTACATGCGATCATCTCCTGGCTCAATGTGAAATTGCATGCCCTTCCCTGTCGACTGACTGAAATATTCATTGTTCCTAATCATATGGTTGGATGATCCACTACTAATGTACCATATGTTGTTGGATATAGAGCTTTCCATGCAATCTATGAGCGATAACTCCTTCTCAAAATTGGAACTAAACTCATCCACTTTTGTTGAATCTGCCACTTGGTCCTTCTTAGAGCCCTTCTTCCTTGGGAAATCATTGTGTTGTACAAGAAAACTCAAATTGGGTGTTCCTTCATTTGTCAAGACTAGCAGGGTGAAACATGTTAAAACACATACGCAAAATATCGACCTAACACCGAGGATTCACTCGCAAAACTTTGTCCCTGGAATCATGCTAAATAACTTTCACACTAGCCTTCAGACATCAACCTATCAGCCTCAAGCTAAAACATAACATATGTGCACAAAAATAGAGAGTGGAGCCATGGAATAACCTTAGTAAATGGACCTATGCCATCAGGCTATTCGACCTTGGGAAAAATCACAAGAGCCAACTTGTGGAGTGACATGATACCATTAGGCTAATATATGTCCTTGACCATCGGCCCCAAAGTGTTCATGTATGAGGAGACTCAAGAAATCCCAATATTTAGACCCTGATATTACGTGGTCCAGTAGATTCCACCTCAGGCACATAGTATAATGAAGCGTGGATCTTGCATCTTGAACCTTAGACCTCAGACCTCAAACCTCAACATTTTATAGTTGAGGTTGGTTTATAGCGGGGTGAGGAACCCCAACATCGAGACATAGAGATGACATGGACCAGTGGCATCCACCTTGGGCACTAAGAGAATTGGATTGATGTTGCAGATGTTAAACCTTGAACCTCGACACTTATACTTGAGACAGTTGTTGAGATGCGAGGGGGAAACCCTGAGGGTGAGACGTCGAGATGACATGGGCCAGTGGTTCAAACCTCTAACACATAGTACAATGGATGGAAGCACAAGTCTCATGGTGTGGTTAAACGGGAACCCATCCACAGATGGTGTGGCGGTGCCATGTGTGTAGGGTGAAGGCCACGTGGGTGCCACATGACGTCCTTGTGATGACATGACCTCTATTAATAGTTCAAAACTTCTAACGAGCATAGTGTATAATTCAATACTTGGATTGATACTAAACCTATATCTTCGGAAATCTCTCGACAAGTTTATCACAATGGTGGTATCAGAATTAAATTTCGCAAATATCACAAAACTTTTTTTTTTGCTAACCCCTTCTTCATAACATATATTGGAGATTCGGTAAAAACAAACAAATACCCCTCCACAACCAATTATGGTTAAGGGGGTGGGATGTGTTACACAATCTAACTGGTTTGTGTTCTATAGTATTATATTATTTTATTTATCAATAGAAGTTGGGTTTTAGCTTTACTACTATGCTCTTTGCTATATTTATCTATGTTTGTTCCATTTCATTTATTTCCTTTCGTTTCAATCCTTATATAACCCATATCGGTGGTATCTGATAATTTATTTCTTTTTTGTTACTCTGTGCATTTCCCAAATGAGGTTAGGGTACAGAGAGTTGGGTCTTGAGTTAGTTTCACTTGGGAAAAATCACTCTCGCAAATCCAAGTGGCCTCCCATGAAGAAAGAAAAGAGAGATAATGGAGCAAGAGATCTTGTGAATTTATTTCTCAAGGAATCACTCACACAACAAAGGAATGAGAGTATGGATAATTTCACCCAGATCCTTCGACAACTACCAACAGTGGTCGACGCACCTTCAAAAAGAAAAAAAATTGGAGGTATGACACCCTTAAAAGTGCAAGTTAACTTTGATATCCCCTTATTCAAAAGCCAAACAGATGCAAATGATTTGGATAAATGGATAAATATGTTAGAGGGCTATTACTATGTCCAAAATTTTAAAGACAATGATGCTCCTAAAATCCCTTCCACGTGTTAAATATTAGTGGGAAGGTTAAGGGAGAGACACAATGAAGATGAGTCCATAATATTGAATATATGACCCACTAGGTCATTTTAATTAATTTTCTTGAGGAATTCTACCTTATAGGGAACTACATTGACCATTGCATGACAAGGAAAACTATGTAACACGAGAGAGACCAAATGTTGCTAGAGTACACCATTAATTTCCATATCTTTCACTCAAATTTGGGTATGATAGACTCCAATAAACACATGGCTTTAAATTATCACAATAGCCTACATATGTACATCCAAATGGATATGGATTTCTTTGACATCTCCTCTTTAGGAGTCGCTTATTGATATGTTGTCAAAATTGAGCAGAAATTGTAGTTAGAGTTCGAGCTTGTAAATATGCTAGAATAGAAGCCTAGAAAAGGCTACCCTAACTCAGAGAAAAAGGTACAAAGCATTGATATTCAACCTCAATACAACCATCCCAAGTAGCAGGTAAAGAAGAGTAATGCGAATTCAAATAAGGACATTAGAAAGTGATGTGAGTTCCACAAAATCCCTTAGCACAACACTAATGAATTCACTCGAAACAATCATGGTTGGCCAAGATTAAAAAAGAAGAAGTGGAATATAGAATAAATTAAAATTTAAAACATTATAAAAGGTATATAATCGATTTATAACCCAATACTACCATCACAACTACAAATATCCAACCAAAAGATTGAAATAAGTGTGAGGAGGGGGAGCACCTCTTCCATTCACAAATGTGGGTGAAGGGGACCCCGCAACATTTAAATATTGATAGTGGAAGCAAAAAGAACCTAATCTCAATCGAGGTCATGAATATTGAATTTATCGACAGTGCCACACCCCTAACCATAAACCATTGGTTGGTTGATCCATGGATAAGACATTCATGTCAACCAACAATGTCGCCTATCCTATGGTATCAAGCCCTTAAAAGATGAGGTACTATGTGATGTTGCCCCACTTGAATTTTGTGATGTTATTTAAGAGGACCTTATATGTGCAAAAAACACATATTTTATGAGTCCCATCCACATAATGTCATTGTTAATCTAAGGGGTCGGATCTACAAGGTACTAGAGGTAGTTCTAATTACTGCAATTTCATTGATCTCAATAAAGCAACACAAAAGTAATCTCTTAGACTACAAAACTTTTTCTCTTCATGGTTCGTGCAAAAGGTGAAAGGAATATCACTGCAACCACCACAACCTCGGTGCAAGGGATCTCTATAGAAAAAAATTAGGTGGGTAATATTGTAGTAGCATACAAAGATATCTTCGCTTCACCAATGGGGGTGCCTTTTCACTATCATGTAAAACACTCAATTGAATTAATACTTGGTGTTCATTCACCTAATGGCCCAATATATATAATCTCTCTTAGGGATAATGAGGAAATAAAACATCTTATTCATGAGCTCATCCAAAGGGGAAACATTCAACTGAGCTCCTCACCTTGGGAGAACCCAATTTTTTTGGTGCATAATAAGGATGGGGCATCGATATTATGTATTGATTATAAAGCCCTAAAAAAATCACTATCAAGAATAGATACATGATCCCCCATATTAACGATATCCTTGATCATATTAAGGGTTCACATTTTTAGTAAGATTGATATAATTCGGGATATCACCTTATTTCAACTGAGAAAAATGATGTATGGAAGACAACCTTTTTGAGTGATTGGTTTAATTCTCTAGTAATGTTCATGAGGATTATGGATGATGTCCTATGGCTATTCACAAACTCTTTTGTGGTTGTATATTTGGATGACATCCTAATCTTTAGCAAAACTTGGGAATAACAATTACAACACATTCAACAGGTCCCAAGCAACCTACAACAACACAATTTGTATTCCATTTCAAAGAAATCTAATTTGGCATGCAACGAATTTAGTATTTGGCATACATCATGGATGAACATGGAGTGCATGTGGACCCATCCAATATCCAAGTCATATGAGATTGGTTAGTCGCAATGACCCTAACAGAGCTACATAGCTTATTGGGCCTTGAAAACTTATGTCGAAGGTTTATTTTATGGTTCTCTTATATCAATTGGCCCTTAAGCTAAGTGACCAAGGATGGAGCTAAAGTAAAATTTTCCTGGTTTAGATCACAATAGAAAACATTTGAGGATCTAAAACACTGCCTCTGCTTTGCACCATTCCTCACCCTACTGGACCTACAACAACCATTTGATATTGATACATATGTCTCCAACTATGCCATTGGTGCAATCCTCACCCAGCAAAGACATTAGGTGTCCTATCATAGTGAAACACTCCCTCATACTTTCCAAAGATACCGTACCTATGACAAGGAGATGCACTCTGTCATTTAGGGCCAACAATGAAAGCCTTATATTATTGTGAAGGAGACAGTTATCCACACTAATCACAAGCCTCTACAATACATGTAGACACAAAAAATTTACAAAATTACCACCACCAAAAATCGTCCACTTGCCTCCAAAAATTCTACTTGAACATCAAGTACAAGAATGAAGAAACCAACCATGTTGCAAACTACCTTAGTCGGCCCCTGGTTGTGGCACTAACCATAGTTCTTAATTCTTGTGGGCATGAGACCTCTATGTGGCCATAATTCCACAATAATGACTTTGACTTTGTTTCTACATAATAGATGTTCATTACAAATAAACAAGTTCTAGACTCCATCTCTAGATTGCACTCTTATGCTACCTAAGCCACCTTTGTGTTCCTTCAAGTGAATGTGCCAATATAATATGGGAGGCACATTAAAATCAGGTGGTAGGTCAATTTAATGTGGAAAAGGTAGTAGCACTACTTTAGAAGTACATATACTAGCCAAATTTTCGACAGGATGTCCACAAGTATATCATATTGTGCATTGTCTGTGAAATTTCTAAACCAATCATCAAGAAGCAGGGGTTATACACTCTTATACCTACACAAGACAATCCCATATAGTTATTATCCATGGCTTAAATTTCAATTTTAACCTCTACAAGGCATCATTTTATTTTTATTTTTTTATTTATTTTTTTTGTGTGGTTGTGATTGATTCTAAGATGACCATCCTGGCAATGTGCAAGAAAACTACCCCAGCCAAAGTCGCTACTAAACTCTTCATTGAGAGTGTTTGGGTTCATGTTTTTCTACCTTAGGCCATTATTTTATCCATGGATAGTAGGTTATTTAGTACATGTTGTTCCATCATATGTTCTCTAATCAATACCAATTTGACTAAATTGATTTCCTTTCATCCCAAACAGATGGACAAACAAAATTGGTCAACATGATGAAATCATATGTGTACATGGGATGAAATATTTCCATGATGAAATCATATGTGTACAAGAATCTAAAACCACTCCAATATGGTCCTTACACAATCACAAAGGATTTTGGTTAAAATTATTTTCATTTGAATATTCCCCATTTCCTTCACATGCACATGGTATTTAATATGGGGGAGTTGGTTCAACCATATTTTCCACCTCTGTTGGAAACCTCAGAGGTATTCAAGAAATTGGACCCAATAGAACTCAATATTAATTGCATTGAATAGGTTACAACATATCATATAATGGACACCAAGATGAAGGATACCAACTAACAAAACATACAACTCTATTGGGTTGTTAACCCAAGGAAACTTCTTCACTAAGGAAAGTGGCTCACCATAAGCCAAATTCAACAGAAGTTTTCCCATTTAATGAGGAAACTTGACACATTGGAGACTATTACTTCCTTGTGGAAGATGAGGGGTGAAGGGGGGGGGGGGGGGTACTGATCCAATTGGATACTAGTGGCTACCCACCTATTCCAATAACTCAATGGTTATCTATCTTCTTGGCATTATTTCTATGGTTTTTTGGGCCTTAGCATTATTTCTATGGTTTTTTGGGTCCAAAACTTAGGGGCCATTTTAAGGCCCTTAATGATGTTTTTTAGTGATTTAGGGGGCCATGGATTTCCATAGTATTCCTTGGCCCCAACCATAAATTATCATCTGCATATAGTTCTTTCCAATGAGCTATTGTACATGAAAAATTGACATTGTATGTAAAACATTGTGCCCTAGTA
Source organism: Pinus albicaulis (assembly GCA_034641835.2). Taxonomy (NCBI): domain Eukaryota; kingdom Viridiplantae; phylum Streptophyta; class Pinopsida; order Pinales; family Pinaceae; genus Pinus; species Pinus albicaulis. The sequence continues at coordinate 899,093,172 of CM076581.1, forward strand.
AATTGATGTACCAACTAACCACCTTGACGCTTACAAACCATTTAGTGCTTCATATTCTAGGTTTAGGGTTTTGGAACTCTATGGTTATATTATTTATGGTAAAAGGACATTCTTCCTTTTGTGATAGCTTTCGTGAATCCATGTAGCGGACATCTCACCCCCTTTACAGAGAGATACCACTATTTTAGCCAGTTTGTGTTCTATATTATTCTATTATTTTATTTATTAACAGAAGTTCGGTTTTCACTATATCAATGTGGTCTCTACTATATTTCTTTATTTGTGTTCAATTTTCTTTATACCTTTTATTTCATTCCTTGTACAACCTAGATTAGTGGTATCAAAGTAATTTGCTCCTTGTTGTTTCTTAGTGCATATTCCCAAAGAGGTTAGGGTAAAGATTGTCAAGTCTTGAGCTAGTTTCATTTGGAAATGATTGCTCTCAAAAACCTAATTGAACTCCCATGATGAAACAAAATAGATATCATGCAGCAAGAGATCTTATTAAGTTATTTCTTAAGGAACCACTCCATGAAAAAGGAATTAGATGATGGACAATTTTTCCCAAATTCCTCGACGATTGCCAACATCATCTGAGGCACCTTCAATAAGCCAAAAATTTGTCACACCCTTCAAGGTACAAGGTAAATTTGATATCCAATTATTCGAAGGCCAAATATATGTAGATTATACAGAGAAATGGTTAAATATATTATAGGGCTATTATTATGTCCAAAAAAATTCAATAATGAGAATATCACCTTTGCACTCCTGAAATCCCTTCCCCATATCAAAAATCAATAGGAAGGTTACTAAGAGAGACACAACAAAGATGAGTCTTCCATATTCAATGCAACACCCACTTGAGCCACTTTTGTTGATGTCCTAAAAGAGGAATTTCAACCTATAGGGAACTATGATGACCAATACACGAGATAGAAAACTCTACAATAGGAGAGAAACTAGAATCTATTGGAGTACACAATTAATTTCCATACCTTGCACTCAAAGTTGGGCATCACAGACTCCGAGTGAAATCATTTTGAAGTATTTTAGTGGCCTACATAGGTACATCCAAATGAATATGGATTACGTGGAAAGCATCGTCACTAGGAGTTGCTTATTGATATGTTATCAAAATTAAGTAGAAATTAAAGTAGCAAAACAAGCAGGAGTTCAATTATGAAAATATACTAAAATAAAAGCTTAGAAAATGTGGACCTAACTTGTAAACCAAGGGACAACTAAAGGATATCCAATCTCAAGAAAAGTAACCCAAGTCGTAGGCAAAATAAGCCTAATGGGAAGTCAAAGGACACTAGAATTGGTGTAATTTAAACAAAATCCCTTGGCACAACACTGATGAATGTTGCTCGAAATAATATTTTTTGGTTGAGCTTAAAGAAAAAGAGGCAAGATATGGATTATATTCTAATTCAAAACATGATAAATGAAATGAATCATTGATTCAGAACCCAGTGCTACCATCACAAGTACAAGAATCCAACTGGAATATTCAGAGGAGCTTGAGGGGGAGTTCCTCTTCCATTCACAAATGTGGGTGAAGGGAACCCCACTCATTTCAGTGTTTATAGTGGAATCTATATGAACCCAATCTTAGCCAAGTTCATAAAGAGATTGAATTTTTCAATAGTGTCATGCCCCCAACCATACACCATTGGATGATTGATCCATCAATGAGACATTTGTGTTATCCAACAATGTCATATGTCCTCTGTCATCAAGCCCTTCAAATATGGGTTCTATGTGATTTCTTCCCACTCAAATTTTGTGATGTTATTTTAGGAAAACCTTATGTGTGGAAATACCATGCCTTTTATGAGTCTCATCCATGTAGTTTCATTTCTACTCTAAGGTGTTATCTCTATACGCTACCATAGGTAGTTCTAACTACCATGATTTCATTGATCTGAGAAGAATAGTGTCTAAAAGTAATGTTTCGGGATGCAAAGTTTGTCATTTTCATGGTTCAACCACAAGGTGAAATGAAGGTCATTGCAAAAACCATAGCCTCAGCACAGAAGCTCTCTATAAAACAGAAGAAAGTGAACAAGATTGTAGAAGCATATAGATATATCTTCAATTCACCCATGGGAGTGCCACTGCACTGCTAAGTCAAACACTCAATTGACTTGATGCCTGGTGGTCCTTTACCTAATGGCCTAATATATAGACTCTCTCTCTTGGAGAATTAGGAGATAAAATTTCAATTCATGAGCTCATCCAAAAGGGCCACATTTGACTAAGCTCCTCACCTAGCAAGAGCCCAATTTTTTTGGTGCAAAGGAAGGACAAGATATGGAGACTCGATATTAATTATAGAGCCTGAAACAAAATAATAGTTAAGAATAGATACTCAAACCCTAAGATTGATGATATTCTTAACAACTTAAGGGTTCCAAGTACTTTAGTAATATTGATATGAATTCAGACTACCATCATATTATAATTAAAATTGATGCATAGAAGATATCCATAAAATCTAAAAAAGTTGATTTAGAGTGGTTGATCATGCCCTTTGGCTTGACTAATGCTCTAGAAATGTTCATGAGGATGATGGACGATATCTTGTGGTTGTTCATAAATTATTTTGTGGTTGTATATTTCGATAACATCCTCATCTTTAGTAGAACGTAGGAAGAAAATTTGCAACACATTCAGCAGGTCCTGACCACCCCATGACAACAGAATTTGTATGCCAATATGGAGAAATGTTCATTTGGAATGAAACAAAGTATGTATTTTGGATACAACATGAATGAACATGGGATGCATTTGGACCCATCCAAGATCCAAGTTACCCAATATTGGCCAACCCTGATGACCCTAATAGAGCTTTGTAACTTCTTGGGCCTTGCTAACTTATATAGAAGATTCATGTTGGGGTTCTCTCATACTGCTTGGCTCTTAATTCAACTGACCAATGGTGGAGCTAAAGCATTTTTTTCCTAGTTTTCACCACAACAACAAAAAATTCGAGGATCTGAAACACCACCTTTTCTCTGCACCGGTCCTCACCCTCCCATACCTACAACATCCATTTGAGATTGAGACAGATTCATCTAACTATGTTATTGGTGCAGTCCTCATTCAACATGGACATATGGTGGCCTATCACAATGAAACACTCTCGTATACCATCTGGAGATACCCCACTTATGACAAGTAGATGTGCTCCATCATATAGGAATGTCAAAAGTGGAAGCATTATATTCTCGGGAAGGAGGCCATCATCCACACAAATAATATGCCTTTGCAATTCATGCAAACATGATTAAAGTTACAAAATTACTATCATCATATATAGTTTGTGTAGCTATAATGGTTCCACTTTAACATTAATTACAAGAAGCATAGAACCAATAATCTTGTAGATTTCCTTAGTCAGACCTTGCTCATGGCACTAACCACAATTATTAACTCTTGTGGCATCATACTTCAAGGTGGCCACAATTATGCAATAATGACTCTGACTCTGTTACTACATTCCAAATGTTGATTGCATGTAAACAAGTTCCAGAATTCCACCCCCAGGATGCACTTTTATGCTAGCAAGACCACCTTTGTGTTCCTCCAAGCAAGCATGCCAAGATAATTTGGGAGACACATTACAGTCAAGTGGAAAGTCACTTCGGTGTGTAAAATACATGAACAATAATTTATAATTATTTCTATTGGGAAAAGGTTCAATAGCATGTCCACCAATATATTAAATCATGCACTAAATGTGTCATTGGTAAATGAGCCATCAAGAAGCATGGGTTTTACACTTCTCTACCTACTATAGACAAGCCTTGTCTGTCAGGATCCATGGACTACATCTTGGGTTTAACCTCCACCGAGCATGGTAATAATTGTGTGTTTGTGTTTGTCAATCAATTCTCTAAGATGTCCATCTAGGTACCATGCAAGAAGAGTATCACAGTCGAAGCCATTGTTAAACTCTTCTTTGGTCGTGTTTGGGTTCATTTTGGACTACCTCGAATCATTATTTCATATAGGGATAACAGGTTCCTCAATAAATTTTGGTTCAACATATGGTCTCTAATGGATACCAAGTTGACCAAATCGACTGCCGTTTATCCCCAAACATATGGACAAATAGGAGTAGTCAACAAGATAATTGTGCATATACAACTCCAAGCATTTATGTACATGGGATGAAAGCTTCCCATGTGCTTCGAACAACTATACTAGAGCCCTACATAGCTCTATTGGCCACAATCCTTTTTATATGTACTTGGGGTTTCAATCATTGGCCCTTATTGATGTAGTGTTTCCCATTGCATCTTCACTGGAAGAGTCCTCCACTGCTCAAGTTAAGGCAAATAAAGTAGCCAAATTTGTAAAATAGATACACCACATCCAATAATAGGTTCATGATATCCAATAAAAATCCAGTGCCAATTAGAAGCAATGACTAGGGAAAATTTTAGGGACTAAATTTTGCAAATGGGCTATTTTTTGGACTTTTTTAAAAAAAATATTCACGAATTTTCTTTAAAATCCACCTATTTTTTACATATATATGATTAAATGGATGATATTCGCTAAAATTTTACCAATTTTAATAGTAGATGACATGTTTTTTGTTGAATATTCACCTACATTTTTTGTATGGATTTTCAAACCAAAATAATCGCCTACAATACTATATATAGGAAAAATATTAAATCCTTAAAAAATACCCGAGAAATGACATGAACAACATTTTGTTCCACGCAAATTTCAAGTTGGTGATAAGGTGTGGTTCTATTTACAGAATGAGCACCTCACATGCACCCATAGGAAGATAGAATAATTCCCATAAGAACTTTACACAATCACAAAGGTTGTGGATGAAAATGATTTTGAATTGAGTATTCCTCCTTTCATTGGCCTGCACCTAGTATTAATTTGGAGTTGATTTGACCATATTTTCCACCTCTGTTGGACACCTCAGAAGTAGACGAGCAATTGGACTCCACAAAACTCAATCCTAACTACATTGAACAAGCTATAGTAGATCAAAGCATGGACACCAAGATGAAGGATATTTGTAGCAAAACATACAACTCTATCGGGTTGTCAAGGCAAGGTCACTTCTTCACCAATGAAATTGGTTCACAAGGAAAAAATTAAGCAAATGTTTCCCCATATGATGAGGAAACTTGACATAATGGAGATAATTGCTTCCTAATGAGTAAGGACTAATCTAGGTGGATATTCCTGACCACCCACGTTTTCCACTAACTCAATGGTTCTCTATATTCATTGAAGTTTCTCTAAAGTTTTCGTGTCCCAAACTTCCAAGTTTGTTTTGAGGCTCTGTTACCCACAAAAAGTGGGGAACATTATAGGAGAAAAATTTATCCTACTTTGGACAGTCAACCAGCCAATAACCCTATACATTTCTCAATATATGATGATATGCCACATTTCTACACGATTTGCACCTATCAAACACCTCTCACCATTTGGAATTCCTCTTAAGAAAGGAAGGTTATCACTCAACAAGTACTTTAACCATTTTGCAATCATGCACTTTTACTTTCTTTTTTTTTTCATTCTAACATGGATAAAATCTGGATGATTATTCGATATTGAATCTAATTGTGTTATCTCACCTTATCGGCGGTGTTAGCATTTGGCCCTAGTCCAGTGGGACCTCCTTTGAGGCCTTAGGGTTATAAGAGGGGCACCACTTGGAAAACTTTGATTGAAGTATTGTGTACATAAGCTTTCCATATGCACCCTCTTCACCATCCCCTAATTTTTCATCCATCCTTTGGTTTTGTTTCCATTGGTTCATTGGGATTGGCACCCTCATATCCTCATCCTTGAGTCCGGGCCAAAAAACTTTTCCCTGGAGGTTGATGCAGCTAAAAGAAAGATAAAAGCATAAAATGACTAGAATAAAGGAAAATTTAAAATTAAAATGCCAAAATATGGTTGGAACATTGATTAACACATGGGAAAAATCCTATCATGAGCTTTATACACTCATTAGCCATCGCCTAGTTCCTGAGCACATGATGCTCCATCACAAAATAAGGAACCCTTGCATGTCCCAACCTTGATGAGCGAGAATTTGACTCATCATTAAGAGTGAAATCAATGATATATCATTAAAAGAAAGCTTGGACACCTAATCTATGCTCCTTACCAAATAATTACTAAAAATAAGTAAAAGGTGCATCAGAGGGGTGGAAAAAGTAGGTCAAGGAAAGAAGTAACACATGCCTCCATAATTTCTCCCTCCACACATATATACACTCAGGATGATGGAACTCCATTAGTTGGTCCAATTACCATGGCACCTATCCATGAAGCATTTCCCCTCTATTACCACCATTATCATGAACAATTATGAATCGAAGGGTTTACCTTGGACATGTCACCTCCCCTTAGGGGTTGGAAACACTTGATAAGGTTGACCATCTAGCCACCCCTAACAAGGTAGCGAACATTTTTACAAGAATTGATCTAGTTAGATATTTCAAGGTGATCCCATTTTGAAGTCTTATTATGCTCTTGACAATTAAGTATGGTCCACTATGATGCATCTATGGTCATTGCCCCTAATGAATGGTATCTTTCACATCAGTTTGAGATATTTTTTCTACGTGATCCTTCACAGAGTAACAGAGGCATTGAGGGCACACAATACATGCCTTCACTCCACATGATGTCCAAGTCATATTACACTTTAGAGAGGAATGATGACCTTGCATAGGAAGTGTTTCCCTTCTATAACAAATCATTGGGAACTTTGATGATCATAGAAGTTTGTTGACACCTTAAATCATCCCTAGATGTTGAAATGTTGAGCTCACTTTTCTTAGTGTTATATATTCTTGATGATGTGCCCAGCAGACCTAGCATGCCCCCAGGTTGGACTTGACACTATTTGATTGGAATGGCTTCATTTTAAGTGTAGATGATGTTGGTCATCCCCAAGATGGAAAGGGAGAATGTAAGCTACCACTTGGACCCCAAACGCTTGAGAGAGAGTGTGCCACATCATCCTTCTAGCCACCTTGGAGATGATGTAGCGCACCCACATTGGTTTTGACACATGGAAGCATTTTGAGGCATGGTTTGAGGGCTTCCCCTCAAGAATTGAGTTTATTATGATGATTGGGCATACATCTTAACCATTCCATGTATTTTTGAAGCATTTATTTCCCAAAAAGGGCATGACGTCAACTTACAGGAGAGTTTCGATCCACATGTGTGGGCTCTTATGGTTTATTTTTGTTATCTTGTGCTATCGGTTGACTTGTAAGTAATTTTCTTCATGTTTACTCAAAATTAAACATGTCATAGGGATTTTAGGATAATTATTATGAGTAATTTACCTCGTATAAATAGAGGATCACTCATTTGTATTGTTTCATCATCACTCTTGGATTTCAACCTCCTTTAGAGAGCTTGACATAGCCTTCGATAAACTTGCAACTTATGAAGATGTGATATTTATGGTGTTATTGCTATTGGAGATTGGTTTTTTTCTTGGATATGCCTTTTTGGGATTGAAGGAAGGCTATTCCATGAAAGAATTGTAAGTTTTACTATAGATTCTTATTATTTTTTATGAAATTAATTGTTGCTAGGGTTTTTCTTTGTTCCATGTCTAAATGCATATTATTTATGGAAAAACTTGGTTAATTATTGTATACTAAATTTATCTTCCTTGAAATCCATAGGGGAACTCCTAGAGAGCTTCCTCTATTTAATTTCTCCCCTCACAAAAATATAGGTTTTCTACAAGTGAAAACAAGAGTTTTACCCTCTTACTCCAAGCATCTATCCATTATCTCTTTAAATTTAGCCCTAGGAACTCCATCACCCAAATAGGAACATGCACTAGCATCCTTGGTCACATCAGTAATAAATATTGAAAACATACATATTTCCCCCTTCTTTTATTTTCTAAGCCTTTCAAGGAAAGCCACTAGGGAAAATTGATAGGGTCGAATTCAATTAAGGCATATCTAGATGAATGTTGGAGGTGATATGTCTTGATCTTAACCTTGTTGGTCCATTTAAATATAGCCTCTTGCATTGTTAAATATATCCTATAAGGGTTGAATTCGTCGTTCTCTAAGTAAATTGTGCCCTAGAAAACCCTTACCCTAGCTAGGGATTCAACTTAGGGCTTAATTTGAGGGTTTTCCTTCCTCCTTTGTTGATTTCATCTTTTGTAAAAACTTTCTTTGATGCATATATTCATAGAAATACCTTTGCTACTATAAATATTGAAACCCTAGGTCATATGTGTAATCCCTCGGCTTGGTGTAGGATACACATCACCTTTACAAAATAATTGTGCCTTCATCCATTAAAGAGTGTCTTCACCTTTCCCATATATATATTTAAAAGATAAGGTTCAAATAGTCGATGAAACTATAAAATTCTTAAATAATAATACAAATTGATTTAGAATTTATAGGAATTAAAAATGAAACTATTATTATAGTTCAAGCAAGCACATTCTTTCCACAGAAAGTTTAATCATGACCAACTAGAGCAAATGTAATGATATACTTTAATTTTGTCAATAATGTAAAAATAGATTTGTAGAAGGTTTTGAGCTTGGATTTCTACTTCCATGGAATACAAAAATGTGGTTTTTCGCGTTGAAAAATATGACAAACATATTGAGGAGTAAATAATGATCAATTCGATGATGTCACTCAACCAATCAAAAGTATCATGATTTATGAGAAGTTATTCAAAGACTTCCTGTTACTATGTACTATTACCCATATACAACAAAATCTGTCATCAATGTCATATGATTTATTTACAAATATGGATACTGCTAATCTACTACCAATGTCATATGATTTATTTACAAAGATGGATACTACTATTAGAAAAATGGAAAATTGCAAAATCCTTGAAGGGAGTGATTGGTAGCTAATTATTAAGTTAAGGAGTAAAGTTCAATCATCAACATCTATGTCAAGATCCTAAATAATAGTATCCATGTCAGAACCCCCAATATCAACATCCACATTTGCATCAACATCGACATCGAAGCAAGGGAAAGATAGAAACACATAGCAAGATATCTACATCCCAACCACTAAAGCATAAAAACAAGAGAAATAACAATTTTTCCAATAAATTTAGCTTTCACTCCCATTTAAATTAGGAAATCATTATATTCAACAAAAAAACGATTAGAAGATAGACAACAACAACAACAAAAAATTCTAACAAGAAGAAGAAGGAATTGTTTCCCGATTGAATAAAAAATTTGTTTTAAAATCATCTCAATCATTTGAGTTTTCAAAAAAAAAAAAAAAAACCTAAATTGTTCATATTTTATTTTTCCACATACAATTCATCCCCTATTTAACTAGTATATTTAGTTTTATTTGTTTATCACACCAATATATATATATATTATAAGAAAGCTTTATGATATTTGCCTCTTTATAATTATTCAAAGCTTTTAATACAACTATACAAACATATAAATGTGTTCAATCATTGCCTTTATATTTCATGTCTAGTATTATTATTATATAACTCTAATTGTTTATCTATTTCATTCTTTATGTTTACAATATTTATTACTCAAGGATGCATAAATTAAGAATTCTTGGCTTTACATGTCTTACTGTTATTATTATATAATTCTTATTATTTATCTATTTCATTCTTATGTTTACAATATTCATTATTTAACGATGTTGAAATTTAGAATATTGTGATACAAAAATAAAAATAATAATAATAATAATTAAATTAAATTTTGTGTTTTCTATAATTTTGTAGAATCAATTTTATCTCATGTTTCAATAAATCACATTTTTACAAATCCTATCTTATCAAAAACAAATATTTGTTTTCAGTTTAAAACAAAATCTCTCCACATGGTGCCATTGGTTAATGATAATGCATGGTTGAGTTAATTTTCTTCCCACTTTAACCTTTTTATTTTCAATCAATTAATCATTTCAAGATGTATACTTGAAACATTTATATTTCATCAATTTACTTGAATAAGTTTACAATATTTTAAAAAACATGTGTAAAAGTTACTCCTTCTGGATATTGAAATCTTCTCATTAATCTACAACAAGGAGGGTACTGATCAATCCAAAAATGAGTAACTCCACACTTCATATATTTCCATTAATGTGTGATCATATTTATACAATGAATTAACTCGTCGTTTCATTTTGTGATGGTCGTTTCAACTTCACATTCTCCTAATAAAAATCCCAAAGGATTATGTCTAACTCCCCCCCCCCCACCCCCCTCCTCCCTCCCTCTCCTTAAGCCGAAGGGATGTTTGTGAGCCCAAGCATAATTTTGAGTTTTACAAACATCTCTTCCAAATGCTTTGGTGAAGATGTCTACAATTTGCTCATTTGTCAAACAATGTCTTAAATATGTAGTCTTGGCCTCTACCTGATATCAAATCAAATGATACTTTGTGTTGATGTTTTTGGTTAGATCATGGAATCTGAGATTCTTGATCAACTTGATTGCAGAAGTGTTGTCAACTAGAAGAGTAGAATTCGCTTGTTTCTCCTGCAAATCTTCAAGTATTTTCTTGAACCACACAAACACCTTTGTTTCTTCTGCAACTGCCACATATTCTGCGTTTTTTGTCTCTATCAAAGTCTAAATCAAAATATCCAATCAAACTAACATCATCCACGTGAATATTTGAGTCCAAAGTCTTGATTTCCTTTTAAGTACTTTGTAACTATATTTGCAGTAGGAAAATGTCCTTCACAAAGATTTTGCATAAATTTAGAGATAATTCCAACAACAAATGAAATATTTGATATGGTAGAGGTGAGGTAGATAAGACTTCCAACAAGTGGTTTATACTTGGTTGCATCCTCATATTCATTCCCTTTTTTTATGTGAGATTCAAAATATGTTCCATCAAACTCAATAGATGATTGCATTTAGCCATTGAAAACTTATTCAACAATTCTCCAATATACTTCTTTTGGGAGAGGAATATATACTTTGAATGTTTGTGTCACTCCAAAGCCCAAATATTAGTGAAGATGTCGCAAATCTATCATCACAAATCTCTTCTTCAACTCTTTCTTTATGGATGCAATATAGTTTTTAATTGTTCCCTATTATCAACAAATCATCTACATATACCACAATATATACAACAATTTTTCCAACTTATTTGACAAATAGAGTTGCATCATAAATATTAAATGTTCGAAAATCAATTTTGGAAGATGCTCAGTTAAATTTTCATACAAGGCTTGTGGTGCTTGTTTTAGGCCATATAAGAATTTGATGAGTTTACATACATTGTTCTTTTCACTCCACAACATAACCTTCCAATTGAGCCATGAAGGCATTCTCTTTTAAGTCTGCATTCAAAAAGAAGTCTTTACATCCCTTTGATAAATTTTCCATCCATTATGAGTTGCTAAGCCAAAGGAAGTCTAAATGGTGACCCATTTCACTATGATGGCAAAAGTCTCTTCATAATCAACACCTTTTTATGCAAATTTGTTTGTCATAAGCCTTATTTTTCGTTTTCACGTGAGCCCTTTGATCTATTCTTGTAGACCGCCTTGCGGCCAATTGGTTTGGTCCATAATGGAGGGTCCACGACTTCTAAGTTCCATTATTTATGAGAGCATCATAATACTCTCACATTTCATCGTTCCATTCATCATGTGAAGCATCTCCTTTAAAGGAAGTTGGTTCAAAGTTAGTAGATAACTTCAATTCAAAATCATACGAGACATACATACATATATATCACCCACATCTTTTCTAGTGGAACCTCTAGTTCTTGTCTTTCCAATCTCATCAAGATGAACACTTTCAAGTGTTTTGTTGAGCCATTTTATGGTCCTTTTTGAGATGGCCCAAATTGCGCCAGTGATTAAGATAGGGTTGCATCAAGATTTAACCTTCAAATCCTCTAAATCACATCACTCAAAGGGTATTTCTAATCTAATGAAGTGAGCAAAACTTCATGAGGGGGAGGAAGTGCTTCAAAAAGAGATTCCAAAGATTGATCCAAGATAGGGATCCCCTCTTCAATATGTAAAATCTCATTATCAAATTCATGATATGCCTTTGCATGAGTGAATCTATCCAAAAAATCAAAATTCCACTCAATGTTGTTGTTAGCGTTGGAAGATTCAATAAAAACATCTCTAGAAAGAGTAAATTTCTTGTTTACCTTGTTGTAAAATCAATATGCCTTGTTAGTATCTAAATACCCCAAGAAGATGCACTTTTGACTCCTTGCATCAAGCTCGCTTATTTGTTCCTTGGAACCAAAGGCCCTAAGTTGCTTTATTGAAGGAATGTGGCCATGCCAAATTTAATAAGGAGACTTACTTTTAAAAGCATTGAGATGAACATATTTTTTCACATACACTACACATAGAACCACATCGGTCCAAAACATCAACTTACATTTTTTTTTAAATCATTATGGAGTAAACCGCATTGAAGATAGTCAAGTTCATTTTGTTGAGGATTGTATGGAATTGTGGTTTGATGTTGAATCACATGTTAGAAAAGACCATTTTCAAATTCATTAGAAGTATTCTCTTCCACTATTAGTGGAAAGAGAGCCAATATGTGATTGTGCTTTATTTTCAATCCGTACATGAAAATTTCTGAAAGTTTCAAAAGCTTGAGATTTATGTTTCAATTAGTACACCCAGCACAATATGGTGTAACCATCAATAAAAACTCATCATATATGTATTTCCATTAGAAGAAGGAATAGGCATAGGGCCACACAAATCAGAATGTTTCAATCCAAGTGTTTTGCATGCTCTAGAAGTGGAATCATGAAAGGTTTGTTTGTTATGTTTTCCAAGCATACAAGCATCATATTGCTTCAGTTTTATGGGAATAGTAAACAAATCATAAACACCATATTTTTCAGTAAAGGAAGGTTGTCATAATTAATATCTCCAAATCTATCATGTCATAGAAGACTATATAGCAATGTACCTTCATCATTTAGAGAAAGGTATGAAAAGTTTTGTGCATTAGAAGATGTCCCTTTTAGCTTCACCATTATTTCATCCTCCATTCCAGTTATGACAACCATGTTGTCAAATCCATTCCTTATTTCAAATTTTCCATCAAAGATATGAATAGAGTGACCTTGCTAGTGAATGTGGACAAGGGACAACATATTTCTTCACAACTCTGAAAGGTAGAGTACATTATGCATAAGAAAGGAAATAATTTCGAGCAGTTAAGTCTCATGGTGCCAAGTCGTGAGGGCTTATGACTTGATTCATCTGCAAAATACATTTTTCCATCTCCATTGTCAATGAAATATTCAAAAAAGTCTCTTTGGAAGGTCATATGGCATGTTGCACCTGTATCAAGTAGCCATGCATCTCTCCAATAAGCAAATGAAATGTGCAACAAAATTTCAATTACTCCAATTTTGCAATGGATAACAATGTATTGAATAGATTCATGTGCTTTAAATTTTGTTGGATCTAGTGTTTTACCTTTGACTTCTTTCTAATTGTGTTTGTTCTTCTCCTAGGTGATTTTGTATGTTCATGTATCATTTCCATCTATGTCACGTTGAATGCAGTAAAGATCGACGCTTTCTCCTTGATGATGTTTACACCCCTACTTCTAAAATTATTTCTTCCATGTCCTCTCTTACTGTGACCTCCTTTAAGAGAATCATGTGATTGATTATTCCCTCTTTAAGCAAGGTACATTGTTTCTTCAAGAGGTTGAGTTGTCGTCTTCTTGTTCCTGAAAGCTTTCTCTCATTCTACATTTTTCTCCACCAAAGAGTCAAAAGTAATGAACTTGAGTTGGTCAGTAGCTTGCATGGATTCAAGGTAGTGTTAACATTTAGGGTTAGATTATTCTTTGTTGTAGAAAATTGCATTTATAAACTTTTTTCAGAATTTTCACATCACATTCACCCCATAACATCATTAGATATTATGTAGAGAGAATAATAACATCAACAAAGCAGAGAGTGGTAAAGAACAGTAGAAGAAAATCATGCACAATAGAGACATCAGGATTTAGGTCAAAGACCAAGGGAAAACCCCACAAGGGGGAAAACCCAACCAGGTTCTTCTTCTATTATATATTCATCAAATGTTCAGCTGAGATACAAAGTACAATAAGAATGAGATATACCAATCACATTAGGCCTCCTGGGGACAACCCAAGTCAATTCACATCTACGTTTTTGAACTGAATGGTATAATCTTCGATAATCAAACAGGTCCAAGAGAGTTGTTATCATATCATGGTCTCAAGTAGCATCATCCATGTCCCTATAATAAGGGTCATCAATATTAGGATTCTTCACTATCAAGGAACATCATCATTGTCAAGTGTCAACATTATTGTTATGTATCATAAGAGCGAGGTCATTGTCATCATAAGAGCATGGTCAATGTCATCATATATCTCACTCATTGTCATAGTCAAGGGTCACTGTTGTATATGATCTAGGTCGCTACCACATGAAGGTTATTTCCATGCCATATCAGTGATATATATATATATATATATATATATATATATATATATATATATATATATATATATATATATATATATACGTATGTCTCCAATTCAAGATTAGGTAGGTCATTGTCATGCCTCCTCCAATAAATCACTAGCATGTCTCATTGTCATATAAGTTATAGCCACATACAAATGTATCAAGGGAACTGACATATGTATGTACCAAGGTCATTGTTGTCAAGAATAAGGTTATTTCCATGTCAAAGGTTATTGTTGTCTCACAATTCATTGTTATTTACATAAGGATCTTTGGCATGCATCAAAGTCATTGTCATATCCATTGATCATTGTGTCATGTCAAGTTTACTGCCATACAAGGTCTCATTATCATATGTTGCATTGCCATTGGGTCAGTGTTATCACTCACACTAACATTAGGACACAGTTAAACATCTTTGTCATATGTGTCTATAGTTTTTTCATAAATATATATTGTAGGTATCGCATCCATATTGTCATGAGGATCTTCAACACACTCTGTGTGTGTGTGTGTTTGTGACAGCCATATCCAAAGGTACCTTGACAAATGTTATTGTCACGTAGATCACAGTCTTGCTTCCAGGTTGTTTCCATATAGGTTATGTTCATACTTCAAGTTGATCAAATTTTGAGCTACATAGATATGAGCTTCAAGTTTACTTACACGAGCCACGGAGATATGAGCCTTAGGTTTATTATAGGAGCCACAAAGATACAAGTTCGAACCATAGAGATGTGAACCTCAGGTAATGTGCGCCACAGTTGACGAGCCATACAATATATGTAAGCCAATGTTTATAAATGTGAGTCACGGATCATGAAGCAAGTCAGAAAATAATTTGATCCACAGAGATTCGATGTTAGCCATGGATATATAAAGCAATCCATAGAAGAGTTTATACGAGCGACTGAAAAGTGAGCCTATGAGATTAGCAAGCCATTGTATGTATATTGCATGCCACAAGAAATAAGCCATGCTATAAGGTATAATGCGAGCCACAAGAATGAATATATATATATATATATATATATATATATATGAACCACAAAAAAATGGGCCATATAACGTATGTGAGCCTCAGAGGAATGTATGTGAGCCATCAATGTGTGTGTTCCAAATTTGATATGCCAAGGTGCCTAAATTATAGTTGTTGCTACCTATCAAGGGTCGCGACTCTTGGGCAAGTCGACATGCTATTGAGGCCGACTTATGGAAGGAAATTCAAATTCAAATATTTACCAAATAATTGTTTGCCCAAGCTTGTTATCAAATAATACATAAAGGAGTGCCATGAACGTATTAAAAATAATTTCCTTTAACCAAATTTAATTCTTCCTTGGGGCAATTGGGCTCCTATGGGGAAAGTCATGCCATAGTTGCCCCAAATTTCAACACTCCCTCTCAACTAGGGATGAATTTCCATATGCATCATAAGTCTCATCTCATCTCATCTTATCTCATCTTGCCTCATAGAAGAAGTATAGTGGTAGGGGAGATTGATCAAATCATTCAAACCCCATTGGTCTCCAGGTCAAGTCTCATGACCTTCATCTCAGTTGAACTATGATGTCTCGATCTAAAGAAGAATAAGAATCATAGGGGAGTTTCGGCTTCCACCCTGTATCCATAGAAAATAGGGGAGATTAATCTGCCACCCTATATCCAATCGACAATATGTAGGATACAACTTACAATGAGAGGTAAGGATCACAACTATCTTATTGTTTGTTGATCTTTCCAATCAAGTGGTAGAACCCATGCATCCTCCCGTTTTTAGGGCATCTACCACTTACCACGTCTGATAAATATTAGTCCAAACCCCATGTCCTCCTCACCCTTTGGCCAGATGGGTGGCAATCCTAACAGGCCCATCTTGTGGGTAGGATGCATACTGGGGTATACTCAGTCAAGTTTTGTTCTTGACAATAGGCAACAAATAAAACTTACTATAAGCAATAAGGATCATCCATGCCTCAAGAGAAAATACAGCTTGCCACAAGTGGCAAGGATAAACCATCACTTGAGACCATACACAACTTGCCACAAATGGAAAGAATCATCCATCCCTCCAAAGAGGAGTACGGGGCAAATAAAACTTGCCACAAGTTACGAGGATCAAAATCTCCCTAGCACCTTCGACCCTAGGAGCTCTTCAGCCCCATTCCCTCCCTAGGAGCTCAAATAGGGGGGAAGAGCATAGCTCAGTGTTCTTGATCACCGATGACCACTTCCTAAAAAAGGTCACATCCATCAGTACAAGTTGCTCTCTGAAGACCAAGAACTTCCCTTTCGGAAAAGTCTTCGTGAGAATGTTAGCAACTTACTCGTCTACTGAAGCCTCAAGCCTCATTGCTTCGACTGCTCAACAAATCAATGTTAGAGCCTCATTGCTTCAATTCCTCAACAAATCAATGTCAGAGCCTCATTGCTCCCTCTGCACCACAATGATATCTAATCTCAAAATTCTTAGACCAGTCATGAAACACAAGATTCTCTAAAAGTCATATCCCACTCTTAATATTGCAGTATATCACAATCGTGCGCAGCACATCTCTCCAAAGAGCTTTTTCAACCACATTGCCTCAAAGCTATTCATGCTAGCAACAATTTACTCTACCTCATTCATACTCAAATCAATAGACTTTTGTTTTCGAGCCATCCAAGAAATCATGGTAGACCCCAAGCTACAACAACATCCAAATGTGCTTTTCCTATTAACAACATTTTTCAGTCTCAGTCAAAATTGGTGTATCCATCAAGTTTCCGGCAATTGTCTCAATCCACGATTAATAGTTTCATGTAGATATATCCGCACATGTTTAGCAACAACCCAATATACATATCCAGGCTCTATCTGGCTCATGCTACAAAGCAATAATTCATCTGACTGCCATCTCATCATAGGATCCATTAAATTTGAATCTGAAGAGTCTCTTTCAACTTCTTCAGTGTAAATCATCATGCCTAATCTTTGTCAATATACTTCTCTTGACACGAAAGTCCTCATAATCTCAATGATATACTTATTAATAAGTGGATTTATGAGGCTCGGAGTTCAACTCCCTTTGGTACTGATGAGATGATATGATCTTGTCAAAAATAAAATGTTAGCATATATATAAAACCAAACATTAAGGACATACCTTCAAACTTGAAGAGAGGTAGGGCTCTGCATCAAGTGTCCATCAATCCAAGCATGCCAAGTCCAAGGGACACGCTTGAGTCCATATGGGACTTCAATCCAAAATCATGAGTCTCTTCTTATGTGCCTCAAAGCCCTAAGGTGGCTCTAACTACACTACACCATGGAGGAAGCCAATTTTCACATACATATGATAATAGTGCATTCAACAGCAAGTGCTAGGATCTTATCACAACCCTCTCTTGTGGAGAGCATATTCCTTATCCATGTTTAGTATCGTGGAAGTATCTGACACTACAATATCTTTGTCATTGTGAATGGTCCTTGAATGAAGGACATACAACTTCTCATGTTTTCCTCATCTTAGAATATCTCATTGTTATATGACAGTATGTCATCAACCTAGGAGACTGCAATCCTTCCTTCGAGGTCTTGGCTCTTGTTCATTGCCACTTTAAACAAGGGGTAGCTCTACATCCTCCTCAATATCAAGACTTGGTTCTCACATTTATCAAATGTAAATGTAGACTCCATAACGAAAGCAAGAACAATAATAGCAAAGTAAATAAACATAATGAACGTGTACCTGGTAATGAGGCAGGATTGTCTTTCTACTCTAGATATGGGAGTGTCTTCTTCATTTTCCTACACTACTCTACATCTTGATGATCCTCAAGAAGGATCTACTTTACTTGATCTCATCCAAGAGGTTAGTGAAAGAAGCATTCAAATATTCATGTAGGAGGAATAAACAATAAAAAATAATAAATCTAGACAAGAGCAATGTCACAAAGAAATAACATGAGCCTTGAAAGTACTTGTC
Organism: Pinus albicaulis; assembly: GCA_034641835.2. Classification (NCBI taxonomy): domain Eukaryota; kingdom Viridiplantae; phylum Streptophyta; class Pinopsida; order Pinales; family Pinaceae; genus Pinus; species Pinus albicaulis. Next base: position 899,111,673 of record CM076581.1, read on the forward strand.
CTTAATGAGGATTGTAGGAAGCTCTCAACTTCCTCTTAATCTTGCATCTAGGAGCCACCATTGTCCATCAACCATATGTCAATGTTGTCTTCAAAATGCAACATTTTGAGCACCACCTGTATTCGCATTCCCAAATCCTTGATCTCCTTCATCAGCAGCCAACCTCAACTATCAATGTATACGATGATTATTGAATCTACGTCATACCCTCTCCTAGGGTTTCTCTGAATCTGTCCCAAATAACTTAATAAATTTCACTAATCATATCATATAAAGAAACTTTGAATCACATTAGGGTTTCTACCAAACCCTAACTTATATTTGAAAAAACAAAGACTTCCTATGGTTTCCTTCAAACCCTAGCATTATTTTAGGCCTCCACCATCTCCATCCATTTCACTCTTCTTTGATCATGAACTTCATCATAGGTGTCTTCAAAATGGTGATCTCAATGACTTTTCTTCAGCCTAGCTCTGATACCATGTTAATTTTTAGGGCTATATTATTCTTTGTTGTAGATAATTGCATTTATAAACTTTTTCAACATTTTCACATTACATTCACCCCATAACATCATATCATCATTAGCAATTATGTAGAGAACAATAACATCAACAAAGCAGTGGAGCAGTAAAGAACAGTAGAAGAAAAGCATGCACAATAAAGACACCAGAATTTAGGTCAGAGACCATGGCAAAACCCCACAAGGGAGAAAACCCAACCAAATTCTTATTTTATTAGATATTCATCAAAAGTTCAGCTAAGATACAAAGGACATTAAGAATGAGATACATCAATCACATCAAGCCTCCTAGGGCCAAACCAAGTCAGTTCACAACTAAGTTTGTGAACTAAACGATATGATCTTTGATAACCAAACAAGACCAAGAGAGCTACTATCATATCAATGTCTCAAGTAGCATCATCCATGTCACTACAACAGGTGTCATCAGTATCAAGAGTCTTTGCTATCAAGGGACATCGTCATTCTAAGTGTCAACATTATTGTTATGTATCATAAGAGCAAGGTCATTGTCATCATGAGCACATGGTCAATGTCATAATATACCTCATTGTCATAGTCAAGGGTCATTGTCATATATCATCTAGGTCACTGCCACATGAAGGTTCTTGCCATGCCATATTAAAGGTCACCGGTGTGTGTATGTGTGTGTGTGTGTGTGTGTGTGTATTATTGTCATGTCTCCAAGTCAATATTAGGTAGGTCATTGTCATGCCTCCTCACATAAATCACTATCATGTCTCATTGTCTTATAAGTTATACTCATATACAAATGCATCAAGGGAACTGACACACACACACACACACACACACATATATATATCAAGGTCATTGTTGTCAAGATTAAGGTTATTGCCATGTACTATCATGTCAAAAGCTACTATCATCTCACAGGTCACTGTTATTTACATAAGGATCTTTGTCACGCATCAAAGTCACTGCCATATACAATGATCACTATGTCATGTCAAGTTTATTGTCATATTATGGTCACTACCATACAAGGTCTCATTGTGATACGTCACGCTACCATTAAGTCATTGTGGTGTCACTCACACTAACATTAGGACACAATTAAACATCTTTGTCATATGAGTCTATAGTTTTGTCATAAACACATATTACAAGTATCACATCCATATTGTCATGAGGATCTTCAACACACTCTGTGTGTGTGTGTGTGTGTGTGTGTGTGTGTGTGTGTGTGTAACTGCCATATCCAAAGGTAACTTGTCAAATGTTATTGTCATGTAGATCACACAGTCTTGCTTCCAGGTTGTTGTTATATAGGTTATGTTCATACTTCAGGTTGATCAAATTTTGAGCTACCGAAATACAAGTTCAAGCCATAGTGATACGAGCCACAAAGATACAAGTTTGAACCATAGAGATGTGAACCTCAGATAATGCCAGCCACAGTTGAAGAGTTATACAATATATATAAGCCATTGTTGATAAATGCAAGTTACAGATCATGAAGCGAGCCATAGAAAATAATATGATCCACAGGGATTCGATGCTAGCCATGGATAAATAAAGTGATCCACAAAAGAGTTTATACGAGCCACTAAAAAATGAGCCTCTAAGATTAGTGAGTCACTATAAAGGTTATGTGAGCCTCACCAAAGAGATCTGTAATACGAGCATTGTAATGTATATTGCAAGCCACAAGAAACGAGCCACGTTGTAAGGTATAATGCGAGCCACAAGAAAATACATATATACAAACCACAAAACAATGATCCATATAACTAAGCCTCAGAGGAATGTATGTGAGCCATCAATGTGTGTGTTCCAAATTTGATATGCCAAGGTGCCCAATTTATAGTTGTTGCTACCTATGAAGGATCACGACCCTTGGGCAAGACGACATGTGATTGAGGCTAACTTTTGGAGGGAAATTCAAATTCGAATATTTAACAAATAATTGTTTGCCCATGTTTGTTTTCAAATATACATCAAGGAGGATTGTCATGAACATATTAAAATTAATTTCCATTTAAAACAATTTTAATTCTTCCTTGGGGCAATTGGGTTCTTATGGGGAAATTCATCCTATAACTACCCCAATTTTTAACAGATAGTGAGAGTAGGAAAGGTAGAGAGCCTTGATGAAGGTTGTAAGAGAAATGTTTATCTTCACTCCAGCAAAGTTTATATCATGCATGATGGCTCTGATTTTAGAAGTTAATCAACTCAATGTTGAATAGTTTAACCATCAGTTGAAGAAGTTTCAATTCCAAGTGTGAGTCATACAAATATTTTAACTTCTTTAATACACCATAAGAATCTATAATGGAAACAATATGATGGCTCTCCTCTTCACTTACAGAAATAGCGGTTAGGGCATAGGATTCGTTGTCCTTGTTCTTCCAAATGGCTAGCTCCTTATATGATGTAGGCTTGGAAGGTGGGCATTCTTCCTCTCCTTTTTTGTGATAGCTTCTTCATAGATGCCATTGCACAAGTCATTAAAAATGATGGTGTGTTTGATCTCTCCAGACCGCTCTTTGTAGTTTTCCTTTCCAATAAGCATTGCATTGACAATGGAGGTGAGGGCATTCATCTTCAAAATCTATGCAACTATAATATACAATGAAAATTGTAAGGTATCCCTACAAATATAAAGGAGCCATCTTACAACTTTGTCCAAGCTACACTCATTACAAGGCTTAACACACACCTTCCGTGAAGAAAAAAAAAACTTTAGGTAAGTATCTCTCAAAAAATTCAAACAACAAGTTTATCCCTTTACAATAAGTGGAATTTTCAAAAGTTCAAATGAATTAAGGCTCAAAAAATTATCAAGTATAATAATCTTGAGGTACATAACATAACCATGATAAGTGGGCCTAAAACTACTTTTGCTTGGCTAAGAGCTCATCTTCCTCAGACGCAAGGAAACATGTTAACAGCCCAAGACCTAGAGCCATCTGGTAGGAGTGAAAGCCTACCACCTTACGGATCACCAGCGGGTAATTCAAGATGGCATGGTTTTCCTTGAATAATGGTTATGAGTCAACCTGTATTCGTGGATAGTAGCCAGTGATGGGTATCTTCGCTATGGTTTGACAAATAAGTTATGATAGGTTTTCCCAGTGTAAAAAAAATCAGTGATTGAAAATTTGAGGTCTCTCACTACTTGAGGTGTCTCCCTGCTTTAGAAATCGAAATGAAGTGTCATATCCTCATAATATGCATACATACTCATAATTGTAGCCTATTGGAGCATTCATTCCAAAAAGGAGATATTACTCCTTCGGATAGAACAAAACTCGATGATCTCCACAACAACTCAGTTGTTGACTATCTGAGTAGAAACCCCACGAGTACAAACGTCAGCAAATATACAATGTCTAGGACAACCATGATGAAGTTCAAATGTGCAAGCAATACTCTTATATAGTCTTTTGTTGTTGGATACAAAAGAAAGTAGCATCTTTGTTTAAATACATGCACGAGAGAACCCACGACGGTCAAAGAGTTCAAGAAAATTCCTCTGAGGGAACCTGTGACTTTCACTCAGAAATTAACAATGCTCACTATTTTCGTTAACATCTTAAGGAGTGGAAGCCACGGTGTTAGTGTGATGCATGTAGGAGTGAGTCAAAGCATTGAGGAGCTTCTCCAAGTCACCAAGCACTCCAAGTAGTTGTTGCATAGAGCTCAACAAGGGATCAATTGTTACAAAAATATTTTCACATAGGCGTTCACGATGGTAATGGAATTGGAACGTCCTTCCAAAGAAAGAGAGAATCATGTGGATAGGAACACAATAAAACTCTAAACAAAATCAAAGCAATTTTAACAGTGCTAAAGAGATCGGATACCATAGGACTGCAAACTTGAGATGGCCTATGCTCACAGATGCACAAAAAAGTAGGGCATTGCCAAAGATACCTAACTTGAAAGGGCACACAAGAGAGTTATATCTGAGCAGGCAGAAAACCTAACTCCTAATGCCTAAGTCCATGCTCGCATACCAATGTCAAGCCAAGAATGAGTAGTTCCACACTCGATCTATTTCCTTAAAGTGCAATCAGATTTATACAAAGTACTAACCCTTTGTTTCATTTTTAGAGCATTGCTTCATCTTCACATTCTCTTAATTTTATTGATGTACATTTTTATTTACAGGACGAAAATCTAAATGATTATGTCCAACGATATTTTTCTCCATATGGTGCTTGGCCCTTCTTTCTATAAAACAGCTTAAAGCAACTTAAGGAACAACACCTCCTACTCCAATGACTCCAAAAAACCTCCTAAGCCATGTACTCCACATTGTCCACTCCCCTACATGAACATGATTGCAACCCAAGCATCCTTAAGTCAACTCGAAGGCTTCAAGCAAGCATCTGAGCTACCCAATGCTCTCTAGGCCCAATGCCCTCCCCCAACATGCAAATGCTCATTGTCCTAAGCAATGTGATCTCCAATCAAGTAACCATCTCCATGTCTCCATCATGTTAAAATGCCACCAACGCTATCTGAAGAAATCCAACACCCTCGGGAAAGATATCGCGCAAGAACCCAAGTGAGATCAAGCAACGCCTAAGGAATCCATCTCCATTGTGCAGATCCATCATGGACCATCTCTCATGTGCAAATCCATCATATACTATCAAAGGGTTGATCATACACCATGTAGCCCAAATCTCATGAAGCACCCCCAAAACATGTTGTAGACACTTTAGGAATAACCCCAAACCCTAACAATCCAAAGATTAGCAACTCCTCTTCATCAGCAAGCAATGGTTGCTCCAAGGCCTCAGCACATACTACAAGTACCTCTAATCAAAACATTTATCTTGGGTCCCTAAGAGGGATCCTCTCTTTTCCAAAACTCCCAACTTTGTTTCTATTTTGTTTCTTTGATGATAGATTGTAGATTCTAAATATATGACCTCAAATGATAGATATGTTCTATTTAGGAATTGCATTTGCATGCCCCCTATGTATTGTTTTTAATGTAGCTAGCAATGTCTTTGACCTATTTATATTCACTTGTCGAATATTAATAAAATTATATCATCTTATCACAATAGCACTCCTACCATGTTGGTCCTTTTAGTCACTAAAGTTCCATCGTTTCAGTTGCTTAGGATGCAGCAAAGAAATAGAAACTAGAAAACTGCAATCATATGCATGCCTGCTAAACCCAAACATCCATGATGCCCAGCAGAATGCCCTTGATCTATGAACAAACTAAAACAAGAACATTTCAGTTGCCTGGGATACAGCAAAGAATAGACTATCACAATGCCCCAGGAAACAGAAACTGGTAAACTGCAATCATATGTATGCCTGCTAAACTCAAACGTCCATGGTGCCTGGCAGAATGACCTTGCTCTATGGACAAACTAAAATAAGAAACACTAAGCATTCTAAATAGAAACAAGATGGGAGACATGCAAGTAGCTAAAGAAGGGTTTATCCACTATGCTCAAATCTTTCTTGCCAGAAAATTTGTTAAGGTGCAGTTAGCAATAGATTATTAGCTTTATTATTTTGCAGAAAAATATGATAGCATATCAACTGACAGCTCTCATCTTCTACTTGCTTGAATATGTCTTTGTAATATTCCTGACAATTTGGTTGGGATAACCAATATGTGATATCTGTTTGTTGCTCAACCCTTCCCATGTCACACCCAAGTTAAAGCAACCCATTTCAACATATGAGCTATCTCTCCATAGTGTTTTAGCTCTCCCTATATACCTGCTGCTCATCTAACTCCCAACATTGTCATTCAGCATTTCTATTCCTTCCCTTTTCCCATTCTTACTTTGTATTTACTTTCTATCTCGACTGCCTTCAGTCTGCCTTAGGACTAATAGCTGGTCAAAGCAAAGGGGTATATTAGCTTCTATCTCACTAAGGCATACAACATTAATTGTCAGCTCTTCAAATTTTATATTGAAAATACATCAGAAAAGTTTACTATTACTTTTAACATGTTAGCAGGTTGCGGCCATCACCATGTAGCATCAGTTGGATACAGAGTCATATATAACATAGGCCCAACTGGATCTTGTGTACCTTGGGAAAGCTTTGTATACCTTGTATGCTATGTACAGACAGAGAATCCAACAAAATTAAGACCAATTCAATGATACAAGTAACAGACTAATACATATGATATACAGATCTCATCAAGGGAGAAACCATAAAGAGAATAAGAATGCAAGTGCCTTTTAAGCTGTCGTTTATTTTGAAACCTTGAACTGTGCACTGGAACTTATTCCTGAACCAATCAAATCAACTCAGAACAATTTCACAAATAACCACACTGCAACTCATATTTCTACATCTTGCACCTGTGCACTCATATGTAAATATAGAATTAAAAACAAATCTCAAGACCTACAGGTGTCATAAATCCATTATCTAACTCAATCCGCTCACGCAAGTACTTTGTCCTGTTCCACATAAAGAGATTTGAAGATTCAAAGAAAATAAGAATGTATTGGCTTGATTTAATTTTCAATTTGGAATGGTGTGTCGTTGGGAAAATCATTTTGGGGTAAAATGGGCACAGTTTGATGGGAAGCAGCAGGTGGTGATCCTGGCATACTTGTGGTTTCTGCACTAATTTCAATATTGTTCTCACAATGTACCTCAAACTTGGTTTTGACACCTGAACATTCATTGCCAACTTCATTTTCACAAAATGCATTCCTTTCAGAGCATGCCCCCTGTTGGCAACTTTCTTTTATGGTCATCATGGAATGATTTTTTTCCATCTCACAAATTTTACCCTCTTGCAATGTTGCACCTTCATTAATAATAACATTATCAGAAAAATCTGAGATGGAAGTTAAATTAGTGGGGTCATCTGTTAACTCACAAGGACCAATCACTGGACATGAAACAGACTTGGATGCAGATAAAGAATTTGATACTCCACTACCGATCTCAACAGCCAGAGGCAAAATAGATGCATCGGGTGATCTTGACGATGCTTTCTCCATAGAAGCTTGCCTGGCATTTCCTGCTGCAGAGAGTGCTGGGGGTACAGGAGAGCTAGAGTCAATTGCCACAGGTTTCAAATGTGCATCTGTTTGGATAGCTGATGCCTCTGAAATAAATGAGGCAGCTTGAGACTTCAATTTTACTCTAGTTAGACCATGAGCACTGGTTGATGGAAAACAGCTTCCTTGATTTGTCTGGTTTAGGTTTTGTGACTGAGAAGTGCTTGTGCTTCCTAAAGCTTGAGTTGCTGGTAAAGTAGATGGTGACAAGTTAGGTCTAAACATATGTGGAAGTATTTGACCAGTTGCAGCAGCCTTCCCTGTATGACTCTTTACTTGGGTAGCAGGCAACCTTTGGACACCTGACGCTGTGCCCGAAGAAATAGGTGGTGATAAAACTGAGCCACTTCGAATATAACGCACATTTGAAACCCTTGTATTACCACCACCAACACTTGACTTAATGATATTTGTTGTACCACAAACAGTCCCTGCCTGAGTAGCATTTCCAGATTTCACCAATGAAACACCTCCCTGTCCAATATGAACTGCATTTCCAGATTGTGTAGCTTTAAATAAAGAAGCAGCAGCTGATGCAGGAGCAATTCGTGCTCCAGCCGCAACTGCAGCTGCTTGTACCATTGGATGAGGACCATTCAATGCCTTTGTGCTTCCACGGCTTAATGCTTCACTAGTACCAGGTCGACTGGCTGGAGCATTCCCACATCTCCCAGGACCATGACCTGTGGCAGGTAAAGATGCGACAGTTTTAGTTGCATTCTTTTTGGTTGTATGCCTAGATTTTGTGGAGGGAAGTGTGGCACTGACATTTGAAGGACCAGTACTCCCACGAACAATGCCTTGTTCATGGACATGCTGAGCTTGATGCAACTGTGATGCAGAGTTGTCTGATATTGGTCCTGTAGTTGACTGAGTGAAAGAGACCCCTGATCCAGTTAAAGCCACTGGCTGTACCAATGAACTGCATGATGTCATCACAGCTGTTGCTCCAGCAGAATTTGCAGTAACTGCATGACATGAATATGGTACTTTCATTTCATACAATATTAAACATGAAAAGTACCTTCAGCATCACCTGCTAATATGCATGAAAGGTTCTAAAGTACAGAAAGCAGTTGCATAAAAGTCTCAAAATAGAAAAACTACAGAACTCAACAGTACCAGCCATTGTTGGACCAGCAGTTGTAGTTACAGCAACACCTGCTATGGTGCTAATAGCTACTTGAACTGCTTGAGCTGTGGACTCTGTTGCATCTAAAGTAGCAGATAAAGTGGTTAAGTTCCCAAGATTGCCTTGATTTGGAACACCTTTTTTCTTTCTGATTAGTGACCATCTCTGAAAACATAGGAAATGTAGCAGAAAACGTCAGAGGGACTACCAGGAACAACCTTAACAAAATGCAACTCATTAAGCACTAATACGCGGGATGCTAATTATGAAGGAATAAGAAGCCACCCTGCTCAAGTAAAAGCATGTTGAAAATAATACAAACCAGCTAAAATATGTGGGTAAAATATTCAAGGCTAGCCTCAAACCTTATCCTACAGTTCAACAGTCAAATAAAACTTGCAACACTCGTAGAACTCTGAAAATGCAGATGTTGAACCATTTGGCTAACATAGAACAAACCACGGATGTTATATCTTTTCCATAAATGGTCTAGGTTAGTACAAGATATATCACATTGTGCATCAAGAAGCCCCCAGAATTACAGTATTTGAGTCAGTACAAATCCTATTATTGAAAATCCAAAACACAATATACCAAAGCATCTTGATGTTCATCTGACAGTAGACCAAAGCAGAAAGAGAGTTTTATGTCTATTCTCTACCAGCAAAATAAGTGAGAATAATCTACCATCCTAGTCACCAAATCTGATGATATTTCCTGAGATAAACATATATATAACATGCTTTGAAAGATATATAATATAATAACATGTTTTCAGTCTTGACATATGTTTTGATCAAATTTGAAGCTGTATTTGTTTTTTGTTTGAATATATGAACTTAAGACAAATTCACTTAGTTCTCTTTGTAAAACTATGACAAATCTTATTAACAATTTCTTTCCAAATTTCATTGTTGACAAATTTGAACATGAACACAAACCAGGTGAATTAGTCTATGAACTAGCACATCCATTGCCGAATGGTAGACAAAAGTTAATTTGTTCTCTTTATCAAACTATGACAAATCTTATTGGCGATTTCTTTGCAAATTTCATTGTTGCCATATTTGAACATGAACACAAACCAGGAGAATTAGTCTATGAAGTAGCACATCCATTTCCGAATGGTAGACAAAAGTTAATGCTTACATAGTCACACATCTACTACACAAAATAACCCAAACATCAAAGATATGTAAGTCCTATAAAATGTTTGTTTTCCTTGTCAGAAAAATGACTCCGAGAAATATGAAACCTATGTTGCAGGAAATGTGGGTCCAGGGTCCATTTCAACCCAGAAACGAAACGGAAACGTGTTTCACCGTACCGTACCGCCTGGAAACATGTTTCCGTTCGTACTGGGCCGTATGGGCGCGTTTTCTTCGCTTTAACTTCTTCTTCTTTTTTGCTGTTTTTGGGTTTCGTGTGTTTTATTATATTTTTAATTGTGGAAAGTGTCTTTTGGATGCTTCTAGATGGCTCTCTCAACTTATAAAAAGACACTTGTCTCATTCTCTCATCACACGAATTGAGCAAATTGTTTCAGTTGCAGCCTCATATATATAATAAAGGCTGATTTTGAGATTTTGATATATAAAACGCTGGTTTTGGATATTCCGATACTGCTATTTTCATTAAGTGTCTGTTATCATTCATGAGTAAATGTGATGTAAATTTAGAGACTTATAGTTTATGCTTTGAATGTAATAAATTATAATTTATCATGTAGTTTTATGATTTCACATAACATTTCTTAAATGTCCTAAATTCTAATAAAAATTAATATATATATATATATATATATATCGTGTTTCCCCGTTTCCAAAATTCGGGGAGGTCGTGCTTCGTACCCATACACGATTCGGAAACTCGTTTCCATTTCCCAGTTTCGTGCAACTTAGTATGAAACATAAGGGTACAAAAGGTTCAGATAAAAGGTGATGAAGAAAGCATTTGTTTGTAGATTAGTGTTTACCTCCTTAAACTGTGGTTTTGAAAATAGCCTCAAGTGAAGTCCATTGTTTAGATTGTTAACATCCTTCTTTGTTGGTCCATTAATCATAGCCTCTTAATGTGATCTTTCTCCCTCCGTGCTATTCTATTTATAAGCTGAGAATCCCAATGAATATGGATTTGATTCTTTCAGAAGCAAATTGCTCTCTTGACCACTACTTTGCTGCAGCATTAAATACATTATGCATCCTTAATATACATGAAATGTTGCATAATTGGTGAATATGAACCATACTCTCCTTTTTTAATCCATATTTTTCTTCAGAACTTTGTAGGATTTGACTCACTTGTCTGTCCACAAGTTGCCATCAACAAAGAAAAATCAACCCAACACCCAAGTTCACTTTGACTTGACTTTGTAAACCAACAACAGGACCCAGATTGATTCCAACATTTTTTTGAAGTTTGAACAATGCTACATATAAACCACTGTCAAACTCGGTCAAGTTAATTTACAGAGCTATGTCACTAGTGTTTGAACCTTGGTTATCATCATGGCAATGCCCCATCTCAACCACTAGACCACAGCCCAACTCTACTTGGTAATTCGATATATCAACATCAACAAGTCAATTTGATCGAAAAAGCATTCAACTGGCAAGGAACCCAACTCTCATGACGATGACAAGCTTTAGTTTTAGAGGTTGTAGCAAAAGTTGTGAGTTGTAACTGAAATTGATTCTCTAATTCTTTGTATAAACATCAACCCCAAAGGAAGCAATGATAATGTTAGAACAGTCTAAACATTTATTATTGAATTTAACTAGTTCTAATTCAGAAACACAGATTCTCAAGACTCTTCCTCTGAGAATCTTCTATACCTGAGGGAACCTGAGCTCCTGCCAAAGAGGCTTCAAACATTATTCCACGTTTCAAAATCGGAAACAGAGGAGATACAATGAGGGTACACCTATTAAATGTTTCAGGGACATATCAGCATTTGGAAACAGCATATCAGATTCTGGAAAAAGGAAATCATCGTTTCAAGCCAAAAAGCCTGTGCTTTTGCCCAAAAAATTAACATAAAACATTAAAAATCCCCTCTCTAATTGATTGATATGCAAACCCTTTGTCACTACACATCTCAATCACCCAAACTTCCAAAAGTGGCATGCACGAATTTGACCTCTTTCTCAACATAACCCCACACCTTTTACAGATATGACTATCACAGGTCAGCCACTTAATGGCAATGATAAAAATGCAAATATCAAGTTCTCTGATACTTACATGTCCACTGAGTATAGGCCCCCAGCTACCAGCCATTGTCATAGTCCAGTTTACTTTTGCTGTAATGTCCCCATTTTCAGTTTCCTTGTGATGCGGTTAGGATGTGCTTCCAGGGTTTGTGACAGCCAGGTCAAAGGGGTGAGATTACATCATCAAAGGGCCCGGAGGGGATTTGAAGAGTTTTATGAGGTCTGATGGAATTCGCTTGCTGTATTTCACCATCAGGGTCAGTTCCGCGCAGTTTGTTCATGGTTCCATTGCATTCTGTCGATTCGCGTAAAACGGGGTTAGTATCAAACATATTTTAATTATAAACGCTAAAGGTGTTATCTGGAGCAGATTCTTTGGAGAAACACCTTAGCGTAATAGCTCGTTGGAGGTTGGAACCGGCATGAAGAGATCTACAGGGTGGGATGGTGAAAAATGACTTTTTATGGCCAGTGAAGGCATGGAGGAAGGTTAATCATTTTCCACGATTAAAAGTGACTTTAATTAGTCACTTTACTAGAATAAACGAGGGGAAAGTGCTTAAAGGTAAAAAAAGGCCAAAAGAAGAAAAGTGACTTAAAATAAAATAAAAAGATTCACTTAGATAAATTAAGGGAGGAGCTTCTAGAATAAAAAAATAATAATAAAATAAAAATGCTTCTAGAAGGTAGAAGAGATCCATCAGATCTATAAAAACGGGGGGGGGGGGGGCAGTTAGCCTTTTGGACATTTAGAGTTATTCATTTGTCTTTGTGAACATTGGGGAAGTTGTCCTCAGAAGTTCCTTGTGCCCAAGACGAAAACCCTTGGGTACTGCTTATCTGAGAATTGGTGAGATTGTACGGAAAGCTATCTCTGCCTATCCCTTGGTGAATTCACTCAAAATTCACAGGTGCATTTGTTGGTTCCAGTTTTAGTTTTGGGAGACCCAATTCAGTACTATGGTAGATATCTTGGTGGCCATCGCCACAGCTATTTCTATTGATAGTTTGTACATAATTTGTCCCAGTAAATAAATAAAGTTGCATTTGTTGGCATTCCTCATATCATTTGTAATTGCAGAATATCTGCATTTTTCATCCTGCAAAATTTTATTGGTGTGTTACTAATTTCATGGTGCAAGCGTGTATTTGTAATTTTAAAGAAGAAAATTTATGGCATAATTGTTTTTAGCAAAACTCCGGCAAATTTGTCAAAATTAAGTTTTAGGACATTATAGCAGTATCAGAGTTGACTTTCCTACCAGCCGGAGGGTTTCTTGTAAATTTTTCAAGCCAAATTTATCAGTTGTTACAGAAGTCAAATTTGTCATCGTCCCAAAAGTTATCATAATTACGGGACCAAGCAATCCCACTTATAGAGGAGTGAAAGGACCAAGTGTATTGTTTTGCAGCTGAAGGAGAAACCCTTGATCTGAAGATTGAATTTTTGAGTAAGTTTACCATTTCAGGAGACCAGATTATCTACATCTAAAGGAGGTTGTTATCATTAGTTTCATGGAGGTCGAATTTAATTGATCCACTAGAAGGTCGAAGTCATATTCTCTTTGTAGAAATTATGATGTAGATTTGCAACTGCTCGTGAAATTTTAATCAAAATCACAAGACACAAACCCACTCTACTACTCTGCGGAATTCAATTCACAATTTAGAACACCAATCACAAACATGCAATGAGAATCAACACACATGCACACAGTATTTTCCAAGGGAAAGCAATCTGCTAAAAATCCCTTTGCCTACTTGCATCAATCCGATGATTAGAGATGTATTACAATTGTTTTGCTCAACTGAGCACAACCTGCAAGTGAAAAACCTATCTCATTGTTCGTCGAGAAGCTCTGACCCAAACTTAGTCAATTTCTGCCTCTGCTTGAGCCCCTATTTCCTTGCGTAATTCCTTGAGACATTAGGCCTCTATTATTTAGGAAATTCCTCAAATTGATTGCGTAATTCCCAAGGTTGATCATCTGACTGCATGCAACACCTGTACACTCAATACTAGTCTACAATTGATGTTACACTGCCTTGGGATCTCCACCACAGTTGGAGAACTCGAATTCTCTACATGCACTAGCTATTTTGAGTTGATTGATTAGTTAACTAAATGATCATTCAGTTTGACTGAAGTCCCACTGCACAACTGACCTTCCACTAGTTCCTCCAACAATTGGAACCAGTTTAACTGAAAACAACTTGAAATAACTGACCTTGATTGCTACAAATTAGCAATCACACATGTTTAACAGAACTCTAACTCTTGTAACTCAAATTTACTGAGCTAACTGAGTGACAAGAGGCGTGTCACCTCAGTTAACTACATCCAAGTTGTTTGCTAATGTGGAAATTCGAATTTTCTCAATTTAATCAAGGAAAAATCAAATTGAGATTTTCTCGTTGCATTTTTCAACACTCCCATTAAACATATGCATGAAAGGGATTATCAACACTCTCAACTCTCAGCATGAAAGGGATTATCAACACTCTCAACTCTCAACATGAAAGAGATTATCAACCACCCCTATCTTCCACCTGTCGAACTCGAACTTCCTTCTTGACAAGGCCTTTGTCAAAATGGCAACATCTTGTTCTCTGTCGGAATGTATTGTAGCAACATTATCCACCTCTGCTCAAAATCCCGTAAATGGTGATACCAAATATCCCTTTTGGATCGATCGTGAAATTCAGGATTCTCAGAGAGCTTGATGCATCTTTGATTATCACAGTAGATCACAATAGGATCCATCATTGACCAAACAATCCCACAAGTATCTTTCTCATCTAGATCACCGAGTTGAGCGTCGCAGATCTTTGCTTCCTGCTGTACCAGGAAACAGCTACGGACCCAACACTGAAAATTCCACCTAATGTACTCTTTCAGCCTATTGGAATCCCCGCCCAATTTGCATCTGTGAATCCACACAGCTCCACTCTGTTAGTTTTTGTAGCAACGGATGTGTTCTAGCCACGAGATTTGGCAGAGAGGCTAGAATGCATGTATTCTCCAATACACATAAATCATTTCTGGAAATCCCACCTAGAGACGACTTAATTGAATTAATTAGTCAGTTTTTTTATTTCCTAAGTCTAAACTTAGGAAATATGATAAATTAAAAGCAATTAAGTAAGTCATGGTGAGAATCTTCTAGAAAAGTACAGGAATCGATTTCTAGTTAATCATAGCCATCGATTAAGATTTAATCGTGGTCGTTGAAGTTGATGGGGCTTGGAGAAGACACACCAAATCAGTTGAGTATTTGATTCGCTGGGAAATCGATCTCCAGAGTAGCAGTGTTTTACTTTCGGAGGTGAAGTCGAAGCAGTGAAAGAGGGGCATATATAGTGAGGTCGGAGGAAGTTTTTCCAATTTTGGTGAGTACATTGCAGAGAGGCAATGAGTGCCACATAGAGGCAGCCCAGTGCTTTCATGGGGAGATTTCGTTTTGCTAGGGAGAAGGAGAGATTCAGTGTCAGAAGTTGGGCAAAGGGTCCAGAGGCAAAGAGGATCAATCTTCCAGATAGCTATTGTAGAGACAGAAAGAGGAGACTTTGTTCCAAGCTTATGGGATGCAATAACTGGGTAGGTTGATGCAATGACTGCACAGAGGGAGCAAGGAGCAGCTCAATTCAAGCTGAGGTCAGTGTCGAATCACCTGTGGAGTTAGAAATGTTCTCACTAGTTTTTTTGCCAGTTTAAGCATCCATAGATTGTACCCAGATTTCACTACTGCATAATATCAAACCCTCGGTTGTTGCACCGGTTTTCCCAAGTTGGGTTTTTTCTGGGACCTAGTCCAAAAATAACGGTGTCATATTGTGTGTGTGCATCTATTTCTTCCATTGTTTTTATTTCTTCCGCAATATTTGTTTTGTGAAGGTTGCAGTGTATTTGTTTCGATATTTTTCGTAGCACACAACAAATACCTTGTTTAATTAAATTAACAAATAGAAGAAATAATATCAGTTGTTGCAATAGGATTTGGGGATTCTCGTATTTTCACATGGTATTAGAGTGCAGATAAAAAGTCGGAGAACTGAGTAGCAGAAAGGAAGAGGAATTTCGTAGCTCTGCGTAAGTAGCAGTTCGAAACCCTCAGAGGAAGCGCAGTTCTTTGGCCAGGAGGGTCAATTTCTTGAGGAAAAATCGATTTCTCTGATGAGAACGACGGAGAAATCAGATATCATCATATCACCAGAGTTTTTAAACTGTAGTTCTACTTCTCATCATTTTTTCTTGTACCCAGATTCCACATCCTACGGGGAATTGTAATAAGTGATGCTAGTAATGATGAGTTTTGAGTCTGTAACAAGCCAAGGTAGCTTGGGACCTTGTCAACAAGTGAGTATTACACTGGGAGGTTTTTTTCACTTGGTTAATTATCATCTCCCTAACAGGACTTAATAATTAATTGATTTGTTTCCTCCAAATTTACCCCAAATTCGGAGTACGGCTTGATGGTGAGGCCTTGGGTGAATCCTAGTATCTAGAGTCAATGTATATTACCATACTAGATCACACAAAAAATCTTGTGGAAATTGGTTAGGTCTAGGTAGTCATTTTTTAAATTTTAGATTTCCCACAGGTCAAAATTTGCAATAAAAATTGTATATGTAATGTAATAAGTGATGTCTAGAGAAGTTGTATGGAGTATGAGTAATAAAATTTGAATTTTGCACCTCTCACCCTCAACTTTCTACTATGACACACTTTGAGGGGTCAAAAATGTGTTTAGGGCCCCCAAAACCCACATTTCCTAAGTTTAGTGGTAAACGTGGCAATTAATTACGCTAGAATTAAATAAAATAGAGAGATAAATTATTCCATGTGACAGAATGACGTGTAAATGACTTGGAAATTAACCTAGGTCAAAGAGTTGAGTCAAGGGACATGTGGAGGATGAGTGAGGACATTGCACCATAAATACATTAATATTTCAGCAAATCAAATTTCCCAAAGTTAATGCAACAATTGCACATGTGGAAAATCGAATTAATTAGAGGAGCTCATGCACTGAAGGAAAATACGATGAAATATTTGGACTGAGGATTGTTAACTCAGTGTTTCTACACTTAGCACTTCACTCTGGAGGATTACGAATTTCACTAGGGGGAATCACGCATTTCCTAGGGATCTATGTAGAGCTTCCTTGTGATCATCATCAGAGGTGTCAACACTTGGTTCGAATTTGATTTGGTTGATCGGAGTTATCTCTGTGCTTTGATTCACTCATGGATGTGTTCACTATGCCATATAGAGAATTTGATTTTCCTTGAGTTGCGCATATGGAATTCGATTTGCTTTGGTGTCTCTATCTTCTCCACATGGAACTCGACTTACATTTCCTTGGGATTTGCTCCAAGTTCAATTCTCACATGCATTCTTTCTTGGGATTTGCTCCCAACTCACTAGATGATAGAGCCATGGGCTCTCATATTGTATCATGTTATGAGCTATTGGACTTGAGGAAACCTTGTCATTTTGTAATTGCAACTTGTTGATATAATCAAATACTTTAGGGCAATTTTGGTGGTGTTCTCTTAGTGTTTTGAGGTGATATTTTTCCATGATTTTGTTACTATGTTTAAATTCTTTTGCATATTTGAATGATGTTAGTTTATATTTGCCATATATTTTGGATTGATATTTGCAAGTTATCTTGCACATATCCTTGATTCAGAGTAGTATTCTAGAAATGAGCTTACCAATTCATTTTTGGAGGAATGTTTGGTCTATCTTATTCATTATGTTGCTCTAATCCTTTTGCAAACTAGTACTTTTTCAAGTGTGTAGGGAAAATCTATTTGGATTTGTGTGCAGGAATCCATCTGGGCGTGGGAGAAGTCTCACATATATCAACTCACTCATGAATTCAAAGCAATTCAAGACTCATCGATTTTCACCCCAAGTCTTTCATCCAAAGAAGAGCAAAAGGGAAATTTCCTTACTCATTAGCTACTTGATCATCTATTCATTCAAATTTAAATACTTCTTTGATCTTAGAGTTCTCAAAGTTATATAAGTTATTCAAGAGCAATTTCCTAAGCTAGACAAGTATGGGGATTCACTCTCATTACTTGAGTTCGTGTTTTGTATATTAATTTGTAATTTAGTTTTGTTTATTTTGCTCTCTTTTTACACTAATATTTCGTTTTGTTTTTGTAGCCCATAGATTTGAGCATTGGACAACAAGATTCTTGAAGAGAAGTATTGGAAAACTACTAACTATTTTGCATGCAGAACCTTCCACACATTTGAAGACTAATTTTTCAAGGATGTCATGAGCACTAAGGGACAGCTACAAACTAGCTAGGTTGTGGGCCTTTTAAGGCTTGCATGTTTCAGATTTTGGAGTTTTCCATTTACCATTTTATTGTCATATTTTAGAAGGAGACTTAGCCTTGCTAAGCTCTTATTTTGTGAAGTTTCTCCGTCATCTCTTGAGCAACTCTCTTAAAGGCTTTTTCCACTCGTTGTAACCATTAATAAAAGATAAAAATTTTGCTTGTGGGAGCTTGGGACTTTTCCCATGGCATCACCCTTCCTCATCTAGAGGGAGGACCTTTGTAGGTGGATTTACTTTGCTTCTCATTTTTTCTAGCTTTCTCATACTTAATTCCATCTTTGCATGCTTAAAATTAACACAGTTTCACTCCACATTCCATATTGCTAAATTTTGTGTCTAAATTCTAACATGCATAAGTTTCAACTTTGACAAACTTGAGAAATTTCACTTTATGTGTAAACACTTTATTTTGTTGGCAAATTTTAATTGTTTCATAACTATTTGGACATATGCTTCATTATTTGGTCAATTTATGCTATATGTTTTGGTAACATTTGGAGCATTATATTTCCCTTGACATAATTGTATCTTAAGCAATTTACTTCATTTAGCTTGCCTACTTTCCATCAATTGGTGGAACACATGTGAGCTCATGTCCACTTTAGTTTCTCAAGTTTAAATCATTATTGCAATGAGCACTATCTCATTCCTCTCACTTTGAAGCATTGCATGTAGTATTTAATTGGGAAATTAACACAACTTGCATCTCATTTAAGCATATTAGCATAGAAAGGCCCCAAACCTCACTAAAATTAACCTCCAACTTAAGTTGGTTGAATAGACATTTTAGGGACCCTCTACTCCTCTATTGAATCCTGACTATGAAACCCAAATCCTTGAGCGAGGGTGAGGTCTGAGGATTGAAGAGTTCAATTGCAACCTTGTTTTGGAGGTAACTAATAAAATTAACCATGAGCATTATTCCATCACATTTACCTTACTTGCATCTTGATAGTTTCAGTTTTCATATGCAAAATCTATTCCAAGAGACATTTCAAAAGCAAGTATTGTAATTCTTTCAATTTTGTAATGAGTGCCTTCATTTCATGCTACAAGTCTAATTTCATATTGATATCTTGGTTTAGCATTTAGTGTTTTCCTTTTACATTTTCCAAAGTAGATTACTAATTGTTTAAATTTTGGCAAGAAAGTTTCACATGTTTTGATTCATAAGTTTGCTTGTCTCAAAAGCTTTTTTGTATCTTGCAATATCTTGTGCTAACAATCTTTTGTTTTGCCTTTCAAGGTTGTTTTGCTTCCTCTTTTGGAAGCATTTCATTTTACTTTAAGCAAATATATCTTTCATTGGTTTGAGCAAATTCTTTATAAGGCACCGGTTTTATGATTTTCTCATGTTGATGGTTGTCATTGTTATTTCAAATTGCTCACATCGTATTTGCTTATAAATCCTTAAGAGTAACCCATTTCACTATAACACTCTCCTAGAGCCTCACATCTTTAACTCAGTTTTTCTTTAGGGACCACCCCCCATAGTTAACCTAGGAGATAGCTTAAAAGGAGAGAGTCGAGATTAGTGTGACAAGCCATTCTCTGAGTTCCTTGCCACCAACCACACATTGTGGGGTTAAAGGCTTTTCTCACTAACTAGTAGGCTAAGGGCCTTAAGAGCCTAATCACTCATGTTTGGGTAAAACAGTGGAGATAACAAGGGTAGAACAAAAGGAGATTCCTTTTGATCTTCCTCGTGACAGTGACATGGGTTCGTGTACTACAAAGTATGAGAAATCATGTGGATACATTGACAGCAGTCCACCTCTGCATCCATGTCTAATAGCTTAAATTGATGAGCATCAGATTGACCACATGTGTTAAGAAGGCCAAGGAGAAGAGACTCGATGGGCATTGAGTGATGATCCAGCATGAAGAGGACTTAGAGGAGCACGAAACGGACAAGGAGTATGACATGCATGATGAGTCATCTTTGGAGAGCATATTGAAACCTCAAGTTGGAGCAGTGGTCGAGGGAGTTGAGCATCCATCATTGGGACCAGCCATTGACAAGGTGCAAATATATGCAGAGGCAGCGAGCAGGGCTACAATACCAAGAGGAGATTAAGCATTTCAAAACCGATTTTGTGGCGATGAAGAAGCAGGCCCAAACTCTCCCAGACACCATATTGAAGCAGATCAATGAGTTTGAGGTCCTTGGATTTAGGCGTGCCAAGACAGCTGCCAAGCTTTCTAGTGTTGGGGAACAGTTAAAATTTGTAGCAAGGTCGCAAGAGAAGTATTCTTGGGAGTTTCAAAGCAGCCCTCTTCAGGGTTACATAAACAGGGCTTGTGGCACTATGAAGCCATTTTGGCATAGTGGAGAGGAGGTTTGGTATAGGGAAGAAGGTGTGAATCCTTCAGTTTGTTTTGATAGGTTGGCCAAGATCAAGCAGTGGGCCAACATTTTAGGAGCATCCTAGTCAAAATCACAGTGGTGCAGCATCAACATGGTGGAATTGTTTCTTGTGCAGGAAATTATGCACAAGATCCAGGCCAAAGGATGGATTGGCGAGAGGCTATGAGTTGGTATTCTATTAATAGGGCGATTCTTGGGACAGTATTCTTAGTCAAGGACCTAGCACAGCAAGAGCCCTTAGACATATGCGATGATGGATGACCATGGTGGCATTAGTATCGACGTATATCCATTGGCGGCAAAAGCGGTCAGAAGTTTGTTTGGGATCTAGGTATTGAAGGATCCATACATAATTGGGTGGCATGAACACATAACATGGCACAGTGTTTTATATGGGATCCTGGCATCGGTGTGTAGATGCCTTCATAGTTGACAAATGTGGATTGTTTGAGGGAAAGCAATCTTGGGGCGGGAGGATTTGTAATGCCCCCATTTTCAATTTCCCTTATGATGCGGTTAGGATGGGTTTCCAAGGTTTGTGACAGCCAAATCACAAGGATGAGATTACATCATCGAAGAGACCGAAGGGGATTTGAGGAGTTTTATGAAATGCAATGGGGTTCGCTTGTTGTATTTCACCATCAAGGTCAGTTCTACATAGTTCGTTCATGGTTCCATTACATTCCATCAATTCCTGTAAAACAGATTTATTATCAAGCATATCTTAATTATAAACGCTAAAGGTGTTATTTGGAGCAGATTATTTGGAGAAACACCTAAGTGTAATAGCTCGTTGGTACCAAGATGGAGATATCTATAGGATGGGATGGTGAAAAGTGACTTTTAGTGGTCACCGAAAGCATGGAGGTAGGTTAATAATTTTCTGGAATTAGAAGTGACCTTAATTAGTCACTTTATTAGAATAAAAGAGGGTAAAGTGCTTAATTTTAGAAAAAGGCCAGAAGAGGAAAAGTGACTTAAAATAAAATAAAAAGCCACTTAGATAAATTAAGGGAGGAGCTTCTAAAACAAAAAATAATATAATAAAATAAAAGTGCTTCTAGAAGATTGGAAAGAGATCCATCAAATCTATAAAAAGGAGAGCAAGTTAGCCTTTTGGACATCAAGAGTTATTCATTTGTCTTTGTGAAGATTGGGGAAGTTGTCCTCACAGGTTCCTTGTGCCCGGGACGAAAACCCTTGGGTATTGCTTATCTGAGAATTGGTGAGATTGGACGAAGACCCATCTTTGCCAATCTAGTGGTGAATTCACTCAGAATTCACAGGTGCATTTATTGGTTTTAGTTTTACTTTTAGGAGGCTCGATTCAGTGTTGTAGAAAATATCTTGGTGGCCATCACCGCAGTTATTTCTATATCAAGTCATATGGAAAAGGAAGTGGTTCAAGGTTCAAATCCCCCTAATTTACCATGTGGGTCGTACATAGGGGTGCGTATGGGTTCACCTAGAGTTATAGTGGTAGTTGTTGGAATCGACCCTATGTCACACAAGTACAAGCCTGGCCCAGTTGTCGATTCCTCTGGATACCAAATCTATAGATGGGTTTTGAATGGATTACCAAAAACCAACAAATATGGGTTTACACTGAATGACCTCAAACTAATGATTTTAGATTGGATGATCCAAACCCAATAATTATGCACCTTAGACTCAATGACCCTAAACCACACGGATTCCTGCAACTCAAAAATACAAGTCAGAAAAGGTTGACCAAACAGGGGAAGTATTCCTCGTTCAGTACTAAGATGGCCACTCTCAACAGCAAAAACCTTGAGCCATCATTAGGCCAAATATTACAATCAATGCTTAATACACCTTGTGACCAAAATCAACACATTCTTGGGATTTTCTAAAACTCATATGCAACATAAATTCTTAACAAACACCAAAATTCTCCAAATCATATAATAATCCACCTTAATTGCAATTACTTCACATATAGTTTGTTGTTACAACCCAACACCCTTTGATCACCCATTCAATTCAACACAACCAACCATTGGTATAGTGCAGAAATATTTTTGTTATGCCCAGCACACAAAAAGTTTATTCTTCATAATGTATTGGAGCAACACATCCATGCACCTATTCTCTTGTGCCCAGCTTTATGGGTCTGCCTATTGTCGTTTGAATCTGCAACTATGCTTGTCTATGCATGAACAATGCAAATCATGAACCCTATGTCTCTTGCATATTTAAAGTGTGTGGCCTGCCCTCAATCTGCTAGACAAATTGTTCACTCGAGGAACTGCATCATTCTACTACATGTGCATTTGAGCATAGGAGGCTATCTACATTGTCAAGTTCTACTCATGCCTATTAGGTCTCCTCTTCCACAAATCAATGCACATGTGCACTAATGCTTCTGTAATGTTTTGAAGTCATGCTCTAGAGAGCATTGTCAAGTTTATTATGTGTTGTGTGCACACTATGCCCAAAGGTATTACTTCTCTCTTACGTGAGTCAACATCATTATCAAGTCAACTTTCTCTTTCTTATCATTTTCCAATTCTCCTCCATGATGCCCACTTGTAGCACACAACCTGCACACCGTCTGAGTGGTGCGCCTCTACTACACTACCCAATCTTCTACCTTTGTGGCTTGGACACCTCCTATGACACTGCTTCTTTGTGCCCCTCTCACATAGAGTAGAACCCTCGCACACTACATGTCTCGGTTTAAGTGTATACTCAACTCTTCTACATGCATCTAACCTTTTGTGCCCTTGGAAGTATGTTCTAAACCTGCATGGCTCTATCGTGGCCCTCTATTGTGATAATTTTCTAATACCAGATCTGATCTGATGTTCCTAGAAATTAATTTCATACTGAGGAAATGTCTCACCCAATTAAATATTTTTGTGAAAACTTTTGAAAATAAACACACCGGTTTTTTTAACTTGAAATGAAATTTGTTGTGGAAAATAAATGGAAAATTAGTCACAAAACACAACAAAAGATTATGCCCAACAAATTCTCCTCCACTTTCTATTACTTAGAAAATTTAGAGCCTCCTTTAATAAGGAAATCAACACATAGAGACTGCACATAAAATAAAGTAATGGAATCTGACAACTCATCCCCCTCAGAAATTTGGCTTGCACCTATGTTGGTTGTTTTTTACAATTCGGCCCACCTGTAGCAACTCGGCCTCTCTCCAAATCTGAAATAACCCCTCACGGCCTCCCCTAACTCACAACTTGCCTACTAGAACTTGGCCTCACAAGTCTGGTCTCCTCCTCTACACGGCACACTTTCACCCTCCTCTTGTGCGCTCAACTTGTGAACTGTGCTCCAAAATTCCTGTAGCTAAACAATTTTCACTTGTCCTCAATCTTGAGTCTCTCACTCGCTTGAGAAAATCGCTCTCCCAAGAATAATGTGTGTTCAGCTATCCCTTACGCTTTATTTATAATTTTCCACTGAGTTAGATCTAAAACACCAGATTTCCTATGTGATGGATGGCTAGGATTAGGTCTTAAGCCTCACTTGAGATCAACAGTTTAGATAAGATCTAGATCAATTAGATAATTAAATTATGTGTCTTGAGAAACTTAGCTCAGTAATCAACATTAATTAATTAATTAATTAAAGTATTTTTTCTAAGTTAAAATTAGTTAAGATATTATAAAAGTCACTTACTTCTCTTGAGCAAAAGCCTAAAGAGGCAATTTGACACTTATGCATGCTTAGCACCTAAACCATGCAAAATCTCTATCCAAGATATTAACATCAACACTCCCTAATAGCGAGGAAGGTGTTTTGCATTGTGCCCAGCTTATCCTTGTATAAAACAAACTTCCCCTTCACTAGGGACTTGTTGAGAATATCTACAACCTGCTCATCTATGGATATGTATTGAAGCTTCACAATTCCCGTTTAGACCCTATCTCTCATGAAGCCATAAATGATCTCTATGTGGTTGGACCTATCATGAAACATTGGAATCTCAGAAAGCTTGACACAACTCTAATTCTCATAGTGAATCATCGCAGGATCCAACTCAAGACCAAATAACCCTCTGAGCATCTTGCGAAGCCAGATGTCCTCACAACTCACCATTCTAGCTGCCATATACTCAATTTTTTAAAACTAACTACCACAGAAGATTGCTTCCTATTGAACCATGAGATCACTGTTGACCCCAAGATGAAACAGTACCCAGAGGTGCTCTCCCTATTCACTGCATTCTACCCCATTATGAGTCTAGATAGCCCACTAATTGCACTCTACCACTCCTGACATATTGAAGCCCATACTCCATTGTACCTTGTGTTAAATATCCTAATACCAACCTAAATTTGTTTTCTCACAACAATTATTTATTCCCATCAATTTATTTAATTAACCAAAATAAATTTTGAATTGTTGAAAAATAAAATCATTGGTATTTTAACTTATAGAAATTATATGCAATAGAATAAAAATTTGACGAGATCAATCACACGTTGCAATAGATAAATACCGACAACAATTCTCCATCATTCATTTCGAATCGACCCTGTTCCTTCCCTTCGCATTGCCTCTGTGCCTCAAGGAATTTGATCCTGTCAAATCAACCTCCCTCTCATTTCAGCAACTCAACGTTGCCATCTCCAGCAACTCGACCTCCTAGATATGCCCTCGAATCCTCTTGCACTATTCCTTCTCTGTGCTTCAATCTACTGAGTCGCTTGCACTAGAAAAAATTGCTTTCTCTTCTTGTGTCTTCAAATCTTGCTTAGGAACCCTATTCTCCCTTCTAGAAGATCTTAGAGATCAATGGTTGAGATCATTTATAAGTCACTTAAATAATTAAATTATTTATCCTTAGAAAATGACTTAATAGTCCACAATAATTAATTTACTTTAATTATTGTACTTTTCCCAAGTTAAACTTAGGAAAGAAGACATAAATCACTTACTCCACCAAGCAAGCACCTAAAAAGGCAATAAATCATCTTCACATGCTAAGACACCAAGCCTATGCAAAAGATTTTTTGAAGCTACCAAAAGCTTCAACACTCCCTCCTAGCAAGGAAGGGATTCTCCCCCACACCCAGCTTATCTCAGTACTTCACAAACTTCCCTTTCACTAGAGGCTTAGTGAGAATATATGCCACGTACTCGTCTATGGAAATGTACTACAATTTCATAGCACCTATGGACCTTGTCTCTAATGAAGTGATATTTGATCTTGATACCCTTAAACCTGTCATGAAGCACAGGATTTTCAAAGAGCTTAATGCAACTTTGATTATCACATTTAATCATTGTTGGCCCCATCTCTAGACTAAATAATCATGCAAGAATCTTGCAAAGCCACATTGCCTCACAACTAGCTATACTCATTGCCATGTACTCTGCCTCTGCTAAACTAACTACCACTAATTGTTGCTTCTTGTTGTACCACGAGATCATGGTTGATTCCAAGCTTAAACAACATGTAGAAGATTTTATGTCCATAGCACTCCTAGCCCAATCAAAACTTGTGTACCCTTGCAGCTCCACTCTACAAACTCTAACATATCTCAATCCAAAGTCCACCATACCTTGCAGATACCTCAACACATGCTTTTCTACCACCCAATGAACTTGTCTCAGCTCCACCATCAATTGGTTGTGTGTTCACAGCAAAACAGATATCTGGCCTAGTGTTGACTAGATACAACAACGAACCTATCAACTGCCTATACAGTGTGCGATCCACCAACTCGCCTTCAGAAGCACTCAGCTTCTTCAAGTTAGTGATAATCAGTGTAGACATGGGCCTGCAATCCTCCATCTTGAAACTCCTCAAGATCTTAATTGCATACTTACTCTGCCTAAAGAAAATCTCTCCTGGCAGCTACCACACCTCCAATCCCAAAAAGTAGTGCATCAAGCCAATGTCCTTCATTTCGAACTCCAAAGAAAGAACCTCCTTGCAAATCCATATGAGCTTCTTTGATCCTATTAAGAAAAGATTGTCCACATAAAATACTAGGATGAACGGCTCACCCTCAACAAGTACATAGTACAAGTTAGAGACCACCTCACTCTTGGTGAAGCCCAAACCAAGAAGATATCCATTGATCCTGGCATACCATGTGCGAAGAGCCTGCTTCAACCCATAAAGATCCTTCTTTGACCTGCATAAGTGATACTCTCTCCCATGCATTTCAAATCCCTAAGGTTTCCCAATATACACCTCCTCGTCAATCACCCTATTGACGA
The DNA here is from genome assembly GCA_034641835.2 of Pinus albicaulis. NCBI lineage: Eukaryota > Viridiplantae > Streptophyta > Pinopsida > Pinales > Pinaceae > Pinus > Pinus albicaulis. The sequence goes on from CM076581.1 coordinate 899,138,520, forward strand.
ATGCAGTCTTCACATCCATCTGATGTATCCTCCACCCCATCTCTATAGCAATGGACATAATTGCTCTAATGGATGCATATCTGGCAATAGGTTCGAATGTCTCTTCGTAATCCACTCCCTTCTATTGGGAGAAACCTCTCGCCACGAACCTTACTTTGTACTTCTCAACACTACCATCAACTACATGTTTAATCGTGTAGATCCATTGAGAAGTGACCACTAACTTTCCCTTTGGTCTCAGCACTATGTCCCATACATTATTCCTCATAATGAGTTATACTTCTCCACCTTGCCATCCCTCCAGACCTGCTCACTTGCAACCCCCTCAAAAGTAGAAGACTTGTACTTATTGATGTTGCTCAACAAGGCCAAATAACTGGAAGACTTTGTTGGTGGTCTGCTCTGCCAAAAATTGTTGCTAGGAGCCTTCACATGCTCCACGACATCTCTCAAGGTCAGGTCAATGTTGAAGAACGTCACTAGGTTTGGTCTTCATAATTGTATTTGAGTCATTATGAAATGTACTTATCAAAAGAATGAAAAAGAAAATTTTTATTATTATTAAAATGACTTATTAAAGCATGGGTTTCATACTTGGGTCATCATTTTATAGGTCAAAGTGCCCATTGAGGACTTCTAGGATTTATATTGAGTCATTAGAGTCCTTGTCCATTTTATGAGACCCTTCTTGGGATTTTGAATCATGTAAAAGGAATTATTTTTTAGTCAAATATGTAATTTCTCACCTCAACACCATGTCGGCCCTTGACTGTTCAAGTCAGCCTACATGAAGGTAATTTGAACTCCATAAAAGGCTATATATACAGTGCAGTTCGATTAATTTGGACACTCACTCACTAGTTCGATTTACAAGTAGAAAAAGTTGCAGTGTACAAAATTGCAGGAAGAGTACAAGATCGAAGTTTTATGGGTCTTCTCTCTCACACGTGTGAACTTACTGGGTTACTGCATCAAGGTCGAAGTTGTTGCATTAAAGTCGAAGTGCTATTGCATCAAGGTCAAAGTTGTTGCTACATCAAGATCGAAGTTGTTGCTATCTATAGATCAAAGTTGTTGTTGCCTCTAGATCGAGATTACTGCTAATTCGAAGTATTGCTACTATTGTTCTAGGTCGAAGTTGTTGCTGGAAGGTTATCATCTGTAAGAGAAGGGAAGGGTTGACTTGGTGATTGGAGGAAGTCTGTGTCTAATTCAAAGAATCTTGGATTATCTCGTGAAACTATTGAAGGAAGAGTTGTTGACTAGGTTTTCCCTAGATTGGATTTTTTCCCTGGTTATCTGCCTACATCTGGTGTCCTTGATCTTCGTGTTATTGTTTTGGTAATTGCTTGATGAACTAAGATAAAAGAAGAACACAACAAAGTTAATAAGAACGCAAGAAAATCTGTAAATTTTTGTAGATGTTCTATGCTTGATGCAACTTTACTTTTTATCAACAATATCAGTCAGCAATCACATAAACAAGAAAGTAAAATGCAAATAGAACATACCAGTGGATCGACAGAAGACAAGCCAAAAATATGTGTGTTGCTGCGTTACGGCGGTCAGCAGGATGCTTCAACCAGCAAAGTCTCGATACGATTAGCCAACCAGAAGTGTCACACAACCCTCTCAGACAGCTATACCAATCAACCCGAAGTCAACCAAAGTCAACGTTGTCAATGAACAGTCAACGCAAACTGCAGCAGCAAGGTCAACGCAGCCAAGTCAAAGTCAAAGTCTAGCCTTGAGAATTGTGCCAAAAAATGTGGATTCAGGAAATCAAAATATTGGGAGAGTTTCAGGTCAATTTGACCATGCGCTGGCCAAAGTCAACATTGGTCAATGCTGTGGTAGAAACCCTAGGCCGAAAACAAAATTTTATCCTTGCTGAAATTTCCCACGTGTGAAGAGAAGAGCCTCCAAGGTGATTGAACCAATCAGATGATGAGAGAGAAATGTGTGAGGATGTGATGAGTGAAAAAGTCCTCCAACGTTGACTAATTTATATCCATCAAAGAGGGTGTGTGACACATCTGCTGGGGGTCCAAACCTTCAGGCCAACCTGCACATATTTTGAATAATTCAAAATAAATGTTCTGTTCATCGGATCAAGATGATCTTTAGATCGATCTTGCACCTCTCCAAAAGAGGAGTCCAATAAAAATATTGGCATCTCCATCTGAGCATCACAACATGGAGTTTGGACATAGTTGTCCAAAATTAACACTCCCTCTCAACTAGGGAGAACTCCATCCACCTGTGCATTCCAAACTCGTGCGTCATCCAGCCATAACTTGCTTTGTTGGCTTCTTTATTTCAGAACAGAAGTGGGTCAGTCACAAAGACATCATTCCTGGCTGACAAATTAAGCCCAGAGGTCCGAAACCTCTATAGGACTCAAAGAGTCTCATACCAACCCGAAGTTGGTTTATCTGACCCGAAGTCAGTAGGAGGTCTGAAACCTCACTAGACTTGATCCAGATCAAGTGGTTGGACACGTGGCATCCTAGATAGGGAGTACGGCAATCTCTGATGCATCCATCAATATTTGCTACTAGTTTCTAGTTTTTCCCACCTCATTGGCCAAATGAGAGGTACTTCCCATGAGCCCGGGACTCAATGGGTAGGATGCATACGGGGTATAGATCATGAGAGGTGAACCAACTCAACATCATAACGATGGGGCAGAAGCACCACAATTTTCGGCAAGCCTAGCCATGTGTGTGCTTATAGCTTCGAGAAGCTATCCCCAAAGCCACCCAGAGCTCCCAGAGCTCATCGTCCAACAGGACCCTCAGAATAGGATCGTTCCACGATTCCAAGATTCTCACGGAAGGTTAGGAACTTGACCTTCCCTAGGGGCTTTGTGAGAATATATGCGACCCGCTCATCAGTTCCTATATGATCGAGCCTTAAGGCGCCTCGCTGTACCATATCCCAGATAAAGTGGTACCTGATATCAATATGCTTGGATCGATTGTGGAACACGGGATTCTCGGACAACCAAATCCCACTCTGGTTATCACAGAGTATCACAGTGGTATCTAGCACATGCCCGAATAGCTCACTGAAGAGCTTTTGCAACCAAACTACTACACAACAGGCCATACTTGCTGCAATGTATTCGGCCTCCGCGGTGCTCAAAGCCACCGACTTCTGCTTTATGCTCATCCATGATATCGAGGCAGAACCAAGTGTGAAGCAGCGTCCCGATGTGCTCTTACGAGACACCACACTGCCAGCCCAATCGACATCAGTATATCCATGGAGTGTCACGCTCCCGGCAATGTATCTCAACCCATGGTTTATCGTGCCCCGAAGATATCTCAACTGATTCTTGGCACCAACCCAGTGAAAGTGATGAGGCTCAACCATATGTTGACTCAAAGTGTTCAATGCAAAACATACGTCCGGAGGGGTGTTCACTAAGAACATCAGGGCCCCTACAAGTTGATGATACTAGGTAGGATTTGCTAGCACGGGCCCAGCAGCACTGCCACTCAACTTAAAGTTGAGCTCCGTTGGTGTTGACACGGACTTACCGTCCACCATACCAAATCTTTCCAGAAGCTTCATAATATATTTTCCTTTAGAAAGGAAAATCTCGCCAAGTCTCTGCCAGACCTCCAGGCCTAGGAAGTAATGCATCAATCCTAGGTCCTTCATCTCGAACTCAGCAGCGAGCTCCCTCTTGCACTGATGAGTGAGAGGGTCAGCACCTGTCAGAAAGAGGTCCTCCACATACAACACTAGAAGGAGATGCTTTTCTCTATCAACATTGAAGTAAAGGTTCAGATCAACATTACTACGAGTGAAGCCCAGCTTCACCAGGTAGTTATCTATCTTCTCGTACCAAGCTCTGGGTGCTTGCTTCAACCCATAGAGGGCTTTCTTCAACCTGCAAACATGGGTGTCCCGATCCTGGACTTCGAACCCCGGAGGTTGCTCCACATACACCTCTTCCTTTATTGCACCATGCAGAAATGTGGTCTTCACATCCATTTGATGAAGATTCCATCCTTGTGTAGCGCTATGATAGATCGGATGGTGGTATATCGAGCCACAGGTGCAAATATATCATCATAGTCTACGCCTTCCTTCTTAGAGAAGCCACGGGCAACGAATATTGCCTTGACACTTTCAGCACTCCAATCAGATCCATGCTTGATCTTATAGAACCATTTCGAGATGACAACAACTTTGTCCTCCGGTCTTGGAACCACATCCCAGACATCATTTTTCATAATGGACTCATATTCTTCGTGCATAGCATCCTTCCAAACTTGATGCTTTATGGCTTCCTCAAAAGATCCAGGCTCAGATTGTACGATAGTACTCATGGCTGCTAGATACCCTTGGTATCTATTTGGCTTCTTGCTTAAGCGAAATGTCCCACTAGGGGCCATATGATTCTCAGCATCCTCGAGAGTGTCCCTGAGCCATGATGGTCTTTTCCTTGTTGAAGGAGGTGGATCAATCGGGTCCATCAGTCCTTCAACATCGGGCATCGTCTCATCCTTCGATTCTTCTTGATTTCCAGGCCTTGCTTCATTATCTTCCTCGGATCTCAAAGGATTGACTACTTTCCTTAGGGAAGCATCTTCGTCAAAGGTAACATCGTGGCATATCTCCACTTCCTTTTGACCAGGCACATAGACTCTATCGGGCCTTTGAAGTTTCGTTGTAGCCCACAAACATTCCCTTCTTCCCAGAAGCATCCAACTTGCTCCTCTTCTCCTTCGGCACATGAAAATAAACAGGACATCCAAAAACTCTAAAATGTGAGACGTCAAGTTTCTTACCAGAGAAAACCTCTTCGGGAGTTTTGGAGTCCAGAGCGGAATGTGGGCATCAGTTTTGTATGTACACAGCAGTGTTCGCAGCTTCTCCCCATAGAAACTGCGGAAGACCTTGGTCACATAGCATGGCATGGGTAACTTCCACAATGGTCTTGTTCTTTCGCTCAGCAATGCCATTCTGCTCAGGAGTATAGACAGTTGTGGTCTCCCTCTTGATGCCAGGTTCTCTACAAAAGTTCTTGAACTCGTTCGTCTCATATTCAGTGCCATTATCGATCCTTAATATCTTGATTCTTCCCTGTCAAATTTTCCACCAAGGCTTTGAAGGTACGAAACCACATGAAAGCCTCATCCTTCCTCTTCAAGAAGTATATCCAAGTCTTGAGAGAGAAGTCATCTATGAATGTCATATAAGAAGAACATCCTCCCAAGGATGTCACGGGCGGCATACCAGACAGATCAAAATGTATCAATTGCAAGACATCAGATGTCTTTGTGACACTTGAGGGGAAAGGTCCCCTTGTATGCTTTCCTTCGACACAGCCCTGACATACACCTTCATGATTATTTGTGAACTCGGGCATCCCCGTCACCACCTTCCTTGCTTCGGGAAGGGCTTTGTAGTGAAAGTGTCCAAACCTCTAGTGCCATAGTTCAGTCTGTCGAATAATATCACACGTCATCGCTCCCAATGGACTTCCTCCAACCTAGTAGAGTGTATCAATTCTAAACCCAATCGTGATAGCTTCCTTGAAACTCTTCTTCCAGATACGCACCTTTCCATCAATGAATGCCACATTGAAACCTTTGTCTTCCATGGTCGAAATAGACACAAGGTTCTTCTTCAAATCAGGTACATATAGTACATCTTACAAGCGGAGGACTTGACCTTGAGACAAGTGGAGGGTCACAGTCCTTGTCCCTTTCACAGGATATTTGACATTATCTCCAAGGATAATTTTCAGATTAACATCCTTCTCAACCATGTTAGAAAGTGCTTCCTTGAACCCGGTGATGTGCCTTGAGGCACACTATCTGGAATTTCTCAACCTTTTAAAAGGTTGTCCATTTCCGCCAGAGGGAGCCTTCCTCTTCCCCTTGAACCTGTTGTTCCTTTGATTACCATTCCTCCGGTAATTGTTGTTGTCATCATCATCAGGAGAATCCTCTTTGAAAGGGCATTCTCTAGCATAGTGACTTGGCTTGTGACAAGTGTAACACTTGCCTTTCTTTCCTTGGGCCCCTGCTCCTCCTTTGTTCTTTGGACCACCCAAAATTGTTCTTCTTAGCACGAGCAGTGAGGCAGCATTTCCTTCATTTTCATATTCCTTCATCCTTGTCTCTTCTTGTACGCATCTCGATAGAACTTCGTCAAAGTCAGGTATGACATTGCTATTGAGAATGGTAGTGTTGAATACATGCCATTCGGATGAGAGACCTCCATGTGCGGTAAGAACCATCTCTCGATCAGCTATTGTCTCCCCAATAGCCAGAAGATTATTCCTGATTTCGGTCAGCTTTAGAAAATATGATTGAACAGACTCATCCCTGCCTTTCTTCAGATTCTTCAATTAGTTCTTGAATAATAGGACTTGATTTGCATTGTTGGCCTTGAACATGTTGACCAACTTATCATACATCTCTTTGGATGTGCCCAGCTTAGAGATGTAGGCAACCAGAGTCTTATGAATTGAGTCCCTGATCATCAGCTTTGCTTTGATTCTCGCCTTCCTGTACTTTGATTTGGCAGCAGCAGTTGCAATGGATGGAGGCTATTGGATTTTACCCTGCACACAGTCCATGACATCTTGGTCTTCCAACATAAGATCCAATGTCATCTTCCAGGCATGGAAGTCTTCCTTCCCAGTCAATTTGTCATCAGCTTTAAAGCCATTGTAGTTTGAGGAACCCATCCTCTTCTTTGGTGATTGCTACAAACTAGGGCTTTGTCTTCACCTTAACTCTGATACCATGTAAATTTTTGTAGATGTTATATGCTTGATGCAACTTTACTTTTTATCAACAATCACATAAACAAGAAAGTAAAATGCAAATAGAACATACCAGTAGATCGACAGAAGACAAGCCAAAAATATATGTGGTGGTGTGTTACGGCGGTCAGTAGGATGCTTCAACTAGCAAAGTCTCAATACGGTTAGCCAACCAGAAGTGTCACACAACCCTCTCAGACAGCTATACTAGTCAACCCAAAGTCAACCAAGTCAACATTGTCAGTCAATGGTCAACGCAAACAGCAGCAGCAGCAAGGTCAACACAGCCAAGTCAAAGTCAACGTCCAACTTCGGGAATTGTGCCAAAAAATGCGGATTGAGGAAATCGAAAGATTGGGAGAGTTTCAAGTCAATTTGACCATGCGTTGACTAAAATCAACGATGGTCAATGCTGCGGTAGAAACCCTAGGTCGAAAACAGAATTTTCTCCTTGCTGAAATTTCCCACTTGTGAAGAAAAGAGCCTCCAAGGTGATCGAACCAATCAGATGATGAGAGAGAAATGTGTGACGATGTGATGAGTGAAAATGTCCTCCAACGTTGACCAATTTATATCCATCAATGAGAGTGTGTGACACATCTGCTGGGGGTCCAAACCTTCAGGCCGACCTGCACATATTTTGAATAAATTCAAAATAAATGTTCTGCTCATCGAATCAAGATGATCTTTAGATCGATCTTGCACCTCTCCGAAAGAGGAGTCCAATAAAAATATTGGCATCTTCATCTGAGCATCACAACATGGACTTTGGACCTAGTTGTCCAAAATTAACAAAATCACATGTAATTATCATCGTAAAGAAAATCTTTCTGCCTTTCTGATTTTCCAACATGGTATTAGAGCTAAGGTGAAGAAGAAGGAAAAAGGCAGTCGGAAAATCTATTGAAATGAGAATAAGGAAATCTCAAGAAGTTGAATAAGGATCATCAAAGAGGATCATATAAGAAGAGAAGCTTACTATCTTGAAGAACCATGTCTAACTCAATAAAGGAAGAGAACAAATTAGAAGAAGTATCCAATTACAGTGCATGTAAGAAGAGGATAGATCTCATTCTCGAAAAGAAAAAAATATTGGATTTAGTCAAAGGAAAAGTGAAAAAGCCTACAAATGAATTTGGTGAAGAAGAGAAAGCAAAGTTTAGAGAAACAGAGATATTGGCCATGAACCTAATGGTAGATGGAACCTCATCCCATATATTTCCAACATAGATTCTGCACAATAGATGTATGAGGCCTTATCCAAATTGGCATCCTTCTTTGGATCAACAGTTCGAAAAATAAAGGAACCTTCAAGAAGTCCAAAGGGTCAAGGAAGAAGAGAGACCTATCCAAGATTGAATGTTACAATTGTCACAAGATGAGTCACTATAGAAGTAATTGTCCTAAGAATCCAAGGAATAAAAGAAGAGATAGGGATCAAGCAAACATTGTCGACGAAGGTTCACCAAAGAAGAACAAGATGGAAGGATCTGAAGTCAAAGTCCTACTTGATAGGGACTCTTACAAAATCCATCCCTTACATATCCTTCTACTCTAAGTTTTGAATTTTTTTCCCTTATGCTTTGATTTCTAGTACTCATAGGTCTAACTTGCTTTGCTAGAACATTTTTTAATTGTTTCGATAAGGTTATAGGTATCACTCAAGATTGGATTAATGTAAAATTTCTATCCCCACTCCGGTTATCAGTTTTCCCTTATCACTCCATGCATTTAGTTTTAAATCCAAGCATGATAAAAATACTAAAATCTGGAAATGAAAACAATTTCCGAAAACACAAATTTAGAGATTTCCCCACTGCTGGAAAATGCAGAAATAAAACACAGTGAGAAATATAACAGCCACACAGAAAATGACACAGTGATTTTTGGTCAATGTGACCTTGGAAAAACCCCCTACAACTCTTGGGGAAAACCAGTTTGAGAGCTCATCTTTATTTCTGAAAAACTTTTACAGAGAAATTGAAAAACACAGTGAAAATTTCAGCAACCACAAATTTAAACTTTTCTCGATTTCCGTGCTTGAACTTTGCTTCGGAAAACATGCCAACAGCAAACAGAAAAATCAATAGAAAATTAATAGCATTAAATGTTGTATAGTCTGCCTCGAAAATCGTGCCAAGAAATCTGCAGTATGGTCATACACACTGTACGAAAAAGTATAGTGTACTTCCTCGAAATCTGTGCCCAGATGCTTCAGAAAATGTGCCCAACAACCTCAAAATACCATACAATTTTCGAGGCATACCATACAACATTTAATGCTGCTAATTTCTGCTGTAATTTTCTGTTTGTTGTTGGCATGTTTTTCGAGGCAGAGTTCAAGCACGGAAATCAAGATAAGTTGTAATTTGTGGTTGCTAGAATTTTCACTATGTATTTTAGTGTCTCTGATAAAAAATTTCAGAAATAAAGATGAGCTCTCAAACTGGTTTTCCCCAAGAGTTGTCGGGGGTTTTCCAGGGTCACATTGACCAAAAATTTCTGTCATTTTCTATGTGTGGCTGTTAAATTTATGCTGTGTTTTATTTCTGCATTTTCCAGCAGTGGTGAAATCTCCAAATTTTTTATTTCAGAAAAAATTATTATTTCCAGATTTTAATATTTTTATCATGCTTGGATTTAAAATTAAATGCATGGAGTGACAAGGGAAACTCATAATCGGAGTGGGGACTGAATTTCTTCATGTGTTTTGAGATCTTCCTTGTAATAATATATGTCATTATGTATAACTCCCTAGTTAAGAGAGATTGTTAAAGAATGTAACTAGGTTTGGTCTTCATAATTGTATTTGAGTCATTATGAAATGTACTTATCAAAAGAATGAAAAAAAAAAAATTATTATTATTACAATGACTTATTTAAGCATGGGTTTCATGCTTGGGTCATCATTTTATAGGGCAAAGTCCCCATTGAGGACTTCTGTTATGAATCTAATTCATAACTAAAGTAATAAATATAGTTATTAATAGAATAAAATAGAATAAATGTAATTACTAACTAATCAGTGAGGATTATGTTAAATAGTCATTAGGTTAATGGAAAGGCATGTCTAAAAGACATGCCCATTCGTGAAAAGGTAACTGCATGGGTATAAAAGCGGGACCTCATTGTAATCATTCAATCATGTCATATCTTATCAATAAAATATTATTATTATAAATACATCTTGTGTATTTTTATAATTAAAGCTATTTCTGCTATCAAAGTCAACAAGCATACAAGTCTTCTGCTATAGTATTCAAAATTACGAATTCCGCTGCTACAACTTCAGGATTTATATTGAGTCACTAGAGTCATTGTCCATTTTATGAGACCATTCTTGGGCTTTTGAATCATGTAAAAAGAATTATTTTTCAGTCAAATATGTAATTTTTCACCTCAACACCAAGTCAACCCTTACTTGTTCAAGTCAGCCTACAAGAAGGTAATTTGAACTCCACAAAAGGCTATATATACAGTGCAATTTGATTCAATTGGACACTCACTCACAAGTTCGATATACAAGTAGAAGAAGTTCCAGTGTACGAAATTGCAAGAGGAGGAGTACAAGATCGAAGTTTTTTGGGTCTTCTCTCTCAAACGTGTGAAATTATTGGGTTACTACATCAAGGTTGAAGTTGTTGTTGCATCAAGATCGAAGTTGTTGCTAGGTCAAAGTTGTTGATGTCTATAGATAGAAGTTGTTGTTGCCTCTAGATCAAGATTACTGCTAGATCGAAGTATTGTTGCTATTGTTCTAGATCGAAGTTGTTGCTGGAAGGTCATCATCTGTAAGAGAAGGGAAGGGTTGACTTGGTGATTGGTGGAAGTTTGTGTCTAGTTCAAAGAGTCTTGGATCATCTCGTGAAACTATTGAAGGAAGAGTTGTTGACTGGGTTTTGCCCTGGCTGTCCGCCTACATCTGGTGTCCTTGATCTTCGTGTTATTGTTTTGGTAATTGCTTGATGAAATAAGATAAAAGAACACAAGAAATTTAATAAGAACATAAGAAAATCATAAGTAACTATCATCGTAAAGAAAATATTTATGCCTTTATAATTTTCCAACAATCAACCCATCTTGGCCTCCTCCTAGTAGAGCTTGAAAGAACATCTTGCTCGCCCTCCAAATTTACAGGTTGTGTCCCTGCTGCTAGTGGTACTAGTCCCTGCTCAACCTTAGGAGCCTCTCGCTCCTAATCCTCTACCCCATGCTGGCTCTCTCTCTCTCTCTCTCATGAGATCTCCTAAAGGTCTTTCCCTCACGAATATGACATCATGACTGATTATCACTTTCCTCTATCCCGGAATATAGACTCGATAAACCTTTTCTTGAAATATGTAACTAGGTTTGGTCTTCATATGTACTCTTGATTCTTGTATATTGTAAAATGAAAGAGAAAAATATTATTATTTTTTGTAGCATGGGTTTCATGCTCAAGTTCAATTTATTTTAGGTCAAAGCACTCATTGAGGGCCTCTAGGTTTTTTCATTGAGTCAAGAAATCAAAGCGTCATTGTCATATGTAAAATACCCCATTGGACATCTTGTAACATGTCAAGAGAATTATTTTTGAGTCAAAAGAGTCAAATTACCCCTCCAAGACCAAGTCGACCTGGCAGTGGAGAAGTCGGCCTAATTAGGGCAGTTCGAACTCCTAGAAGGGCTATATATAAGAGACCATTCGACCTCATTTGCTCACTCTCGCTCATTCACTCATCAGTCAAGCAAAGGAGAAGAAGAGAAGGCAAGCGAAGGAAGACGAAGTTTTTGGGTTTTGTGCACTCTCTCTCTCTCACGTGCAAAGGCAAGCCAGGGTTTTTGCAGCATCAAGGCCGAAGTGTCAATCTGGTCTCTCCTACAAATCCTAGAAGAAGATGCAGCCCAAGTGAAGGAAGGAAGAAGCCTTACAAGCCCTAAATTCTCGCACACGTACGAAAGTAGCAGCTATTGTAGGGACCGAAAATTTCAGACCTACAGTGAGGGCCACAAATCTGAAGATGGGGGTCGAAGTTCTGCAATTGGAAGAGATTTGACCTGGTTTTGACTTGGTAAGAAGCAACACATGCTCCAAAAGGTTTGACTTGGTTTTGAAAGGGTTTTGGTCTTGGTCTAGAGGTCTTGGAATTTCTCATTTGAAGAATCTATATGAAGAGAAGAGATTTGTGGGTTTTCCTCTCAAGATGAGAGGTTTTGGCCCTGGCTAGCAGCCTACATCTTGTGTCCTTGTGTACTATTGATCTTCATGTTTTGGTAGTTGTTTGATGATAAGAACAACATAATAATAATAAAAAAAAGTTAATAATCAAGATAAAAGTAAAAGAACATCACAAGCAATCACCAAGTCTAAGAGAAATCACCTCAATTGTAGCCCTATTGATTTCTCAACACCTTTGTGTTGATGTTACTGCAGTTTGCAGCATTCGGCAGACATTCTCCAACAGTCATGCTGATTTGACTAGGGGAGAATGATACATTCACCCAGGGGGCCATGCCGATCTGGTTGGGGATGAATGGCTTGGGGCAGTGTTTCTCCCATTAGCCTTGGTGTCTGGCTTGGAGAGATTGGCCCAAGGTACTCACATTGCCTGCTCTGGGATGGAGTGATCTATTTTTTTATAGAACGGGTTTGATTTGTTTATCTAATGGGGTTTTTCACCCATTAGTGGAATAAACAATTCCAGTTTAATATTGAGTTGTAATGTAGGCTCAATAAGTGAAGGGTCTCCTTTTGATGAGGAGTTGCCTAATGGGGTCTACTCTATTGGAAGAAAGTTGTCATTGATGTAAAAGGGTGAATGTGCCATTGATGAGTTGGAAGTGGCCCTAAGATGCTCAAACAAAGATAATGAGATTGCCACTGTAATTTTAGAGTAAATTTGCAACCATCAAAGCAGAAACCACTTAGCACTCTACTATTTTATTATCAAAATGAATCAAGGTTAACACCACTCCACACATGCAATTTATACAGTAGCAAAACGATTTATTATGTGTGCAAAATAACATGAGCCCTAAAACACTAACCAGCGATGAGACACTCAGAGCAGAGCTAAAAGTAACATGATGTTAACACGAATGACCAAGTCATTACATCAAAAGTTGGATCGATGAAAATGAAGGCCCGGATCTATAATTTAACATACACGGGCTACAAACTCTTTTGTAAACAGAGGATTTGATTGTCATTATGTTTCACTATTAGTGCAGTCACTTGGATATATTCTTACATCAAAATGACATTCAGATCAGAAAAGAGTGCAAATGCTGCAAAGAAGTGAAGTGATGAGACCCAAAAGTTACCATTACACAAAATTATGCAACCCATGCGACAGTATGTGACTTCAATAATATAGATCAAATTGTACAGTTATTTTTAGCATGAATTTCATTTAGAGCAAAATGATTAATTTATAACTAAACAACTTCAAGTCAGCTCCAGCAATAGACGCGTTCTCTTTAAGGGAATATTCTTATATTTTTAGGTTCAGGTCAGCCCTAAAATAGGCCTCACCTTAAAGTGTATAAATAACCTAGTCATGGCAATTCAAAAGGAGAATTTGTGGCATCAGCTTAAGAAAGCAACACACTCAGAACTCACTAGAGTAGACTGAGACTAATAGAAGGTGAATTTGGTGGCATCAAGAGCAGAGACCAAGGGTGAAGAGGTCGATTTTTTGAGGCTATTGAATAGTTCTATGCTTAAGGAAACCATGTGAGCAAAGGATTACAATGACAGTAGTATTATGCTTGGTTGGATATGCACAGAGGATTGATGGCATGAAGAAGGCTAATCTGAACCATATTTAGACAAAAGAAGAGGTCAGATTTGTTTGAAGAGCTGATGTCCAAGTTGGAGCTTGTGCCTCGGGGGGTTGTAGCCTCCTTCCCGTTGATGCAGGAAAAACCCAAGAGAGTTGTGGCTCCTTGTCAGTTGCAGCTGACAAAATCCTAGGGAGTTGTAGCTTCCTTCGAGTTGTTGCTCATAAATTTTGGAGATTGTTATCACCTCGTGTATATATAATTGATTATGAATTTATTAATATATTCTCATCATTGGGTTTTTTCATCAATACTGCTGATATTTCCAACAATTGGTATCAGAGTAAGTTACCCGCAAAACAATCTAATCATTGGAGGGAAGATCGTGAATAAATGTGGATCAAAGAAAAGCATTTCTTCAAGAACAATTCAGGTATTTGATGGAAATGATTATGCATTATCGAGCAGTAGCATGGAAACCTACGTGAAGAATTTAGGAGTGGATGTTTGGCACTCCATTGTTAATGCTACAAAAATCCAAAAACTCCTCCAATTGATCCTGATGAGAACAAATTATTTAGCTGTAATTCAAAGGCTCATCATGCCATCACAAGTGGATTGTTAAGAACCATTAAGACTAAAGTGATGGTGTGTACCATGGCCAAAGAGGTTTGGGATAAACTTAAAATTCTTTATGAAGGTGATGATAAAATCAAACAGGTCAAACCTCAATGAGGTAGCACAGTTTGAAAATCTGAAATTGGATGAAACAGAAAATATTACAACTTATTTACTTAGAGTAGATGAAGTTGTCAACGCCATTAGAGGATTGGGAGAAGAAGTCAAAGAATCTTTGATTGTACAAAAGTTGCTAAGATCACTTCCTTTGAGATATGATGCCAAGGTATCTGTCATAGAAGAAGCTAGGGATTTGATCAAAATGACAATGGATAAATTACATGGTACCCTTGCAGCATATGAAATGAGAATAGATACAGAATCTAGACAGTCAAATAGAGAAGCAGTTTCAAAGCCACGAAGGAGACAAGAAACAAAGAACTCAAGGTAGAAGGAACACCAGGCGATGAATTTGATGAAAAAGAAGCGAATTTCATCAGGAAGCTCAAGAGGGGAACCGGAAAACACAAAGGTAAGTTACCCTTTAAATGTTTCAATTGTGGCAGAATAGGGCATTATGCTAAGAGATGTCCTTTTGGGGAAAAGAAAAGCTTCCACAAGAAAAATCTTTATTCTAAAGAAGACAATAGTTCTTCAAATGAGAGTGATACAGAGGAAAGGGAAGCAAGAGAAGTTCTCTTTATAACTCAAGAAGCCCAAAATAATGATCATGATGTCAATTTTGACAAAGAGATCATTGATTCAGATGAAGAAAGAGAAGAACCAAACATGAAAACCTATTCTTTTTGGGGACTCAAAAATGATACAGAAACCGTTCAAAAAGATGAAGATCTTAAAGAAAAACTACAGAGTAATGAAAAGGAAAATGGCAAGCCTAAAAACAAAAATAGAGAATTGAAAATCCTACTTGAAAAATGTGATGAAGAAAATATCTCCTTAAAGGTCCAACTTGAAGAAGCAAAAAGAATTGAAGTACTAATGAAGATCCAGATGATGAAGAAAGAAGAAGATTGTAAGAAGCTGGAAAAGGAAGTTGTGTCATTGAGGGTTGAAGTTGACAAGCTCAATAAGAACTTGAAGAGCTCATAAGTGTTCGATAACATTCTCAGCTATCAAAGATCACCATGCGATAAAATAGGTCTTGGTTATACAAGTGCATCTTCAAGCAAAGAGGACACAAGTTTCACATCACAGAGAAGACAACAATGAAATCAAGGACAAATATCAGCAGTGGATTGAACCTC
This sequence comes from Pinus albicaulis, assembly GCA_034641835.2. Taxonomy (NCBI): domain Eukaryota; kingdom Viridiplantae; phylum Streptophyta; class Pinopsida; order Pinales; family Pinaceae; genus Pinus; species Pinus albicaulis. Next base: position 899,153,958 of record CM076581.1, read on the forward strand.
CTCGAAGGCAAAACAATTTCAGAAGATCACAATGGCAATCCTATTTTCCTAGGTATGAAAATATTTTTCTTGGTCATTGTTACTCTTGCGGAAATTCCAGGCATAAAGCAATTCATTGTAAAATTAATACAAGATGCAATTATGCAAGAACTAGGAATGACTATGGATATGCAAGAGATGACCATAGATTAGGAAATGTTCATCAATCTACTAACAGAAACTACAATCCATTTGAACCACTGATGAATCAAAACATTGTATACTACACGTGCAATAATCTCAGTCACAAGGCATAGGATTGCAAGTTTATAAAAGAAAATGCTCCAATCATAAAGACAGAGAAGCCAACTATGATATGGAAAGAAAAAGAAAGAAGGTTGCAATCTAGCATTGATTGTTGAAGATAAAGAAGATGAATGGTACATAGACAGTGGGTGCTCGACACATACGACAGGACATCCAAACAAATTTGTTAGCCTAAAAAGAAAAAGTTGCCGTGTTGCATTTGGAGATAACTCCTTCACCAGGATACTTGGAAAAGGTGTAGTAAATCTTGGAAGTGAACATGTAAAAGCAGAAAATGTTTTGCTAGTTGGGGATTTGAAGCACAATCTTCTTAGTGTCGGCAAAATGTGTGATCAAGGGCATAATCTCTTGTTTGATTCTCAGAAATGCAAAATCAGAGAAGAAGACTCGGGAAGATTGGTTGCAACAGCTACAAGAAGACCAAACAACATATACATTCTAGACCAAGCACATCAAAAGAAAATTATTGCCAAGAAAAAGATGATTAGGGACAACAAAGAAGGGAAGGATAAGAAGACAGAAGTCATGTTGAGTGTCATGTATTGAGGGGGAGCAGCCCCAAAGAAACAAGTCACCCTTTGTCATTGATGTCAAAGGGGGAGAAAAAGGAAGCGAAGCAGGGAGACAAGGAAAGCATGATGACAGGGGGAGCATGAGTATTGACATCAATGACAAAGGGAGAGATTGTTGGAAGAAAGTTGTCATTGATGTCAAAGGGTGAATGTGCCATTGATGAGTTGGAAGTAGCCATAAGATGCTCAAACAAAGATAATAAGAGTGCCACTGTAATTTTGGAGTAAATTTGCAACCACCAAAGCAAAAACCACTTAGCACTCATGCTATTGTATTATCAAAATGAATCAGGGTTAACGCCACTCCACATATGCAAGTTATACAATAGTGAAACGAGTTATTATATGTGCAAGATAACATGAACCCTAAAACACTAACCAACGATGAGACACTCATAGCAGAGTTGAAAGTAACTGACCAGGTAGTTACATCAAGGGTTGGATCAATTCATGTTAAGATTGATCTTCAATTGGAACATCACTTGATTAAGGTCGAACAGCAGGATACTCGCAGGACTTCCCTTGGGTATTCGTATGGGTCCTTGATCATGCCCTTGGGATTGACCCACACATCTATGAATTTTCAGTCCTGCATATTGTTGCAGAGGCTTCTGTTGTTGTTTTTTCATGCTCTCATCACATATAGCAGCACACAGGGGAGTCACCTCAGACAGTCAAATGAGACGTTGCATCATGGAAAGGAAAGCAACTTCCTAGTTGAGGTGTATGGTTGGTGGATGAGTTGACAGATACAGGATTAGTGATGGCGTGACCCACTACAGAGGTAGCATATGTTCTGCCCCTGAGTACACACTTCGGGAGATGATCATGAGAGAGTTGCATGACACACCTTCAACAAGACATTACGAGGGCATTATACGAGCCTGAGGCATAGCGGATGGTAGACCTCTTTTATAGGAGGGAATGTAGGCTCCAAGCAGTATTTGGATACATCATAAAGAGGCATGATAGCATAGTTTGTTGTGTGATCTGGCAGGAGCAGGGCAGTTTAGCATGTGCCAGATTGATTCATGTTACATGGTGTTTATTTATTGGTTGCATACAGGGATCAGAGGTGAGGCACAAATGAGCTCCAACAATTAGCAGTACTTCACTGTAGCAATCAATTATGACCAGAGTGGCCCAGTAGGAGAATGCCAGTTTCTTTTTGAGATTAGCATGGGACCATGGCATTACAGGACTTGACAGCTCAACTACCATTATGGATGAGTTGGTCTTTACATGGGAGGATCACTCAGATCCTTCAGTCGAGCTCAGTCTTGTAGAGAATGTTTCACTTCTCAGTGATTCCTTGATGTTAGGGGGCGCCTCACGTGCAGGGTAGTATAATCAGCAGGAGGAGGCCATGGTTAGTTCAAGCAGACAAGGATCCTTTTTCACCAGAGTTTGATTGTACCTTCAGGGGCTCACTCGTGAGGTACACAAAATTGATTTTCCAGTAGGGCGATTTCTTGAGGATTTGATTAGGGTTTTGCATTGTCAAGATGCCCTACTCATTGGCAGTATGCAAAGGGATTCTAGTGTTTATGCCTTGTTGGAGGATGAGTGGAGCGAGGACTGCTTCACGATGAACAAGATGGTTTGGGACCCTGATATCATGAGAGTCATTAGCGTTGGGATAGTACAATGGCCTGGAGTGACTTAATGGCACATTTGGTACCCTAGTATTAGTATAGATCGGCTTGTGATGGTGTTGCTTGACGACATGCAATTTTGGGGAGGGGAAACTATAATGTCCCCAAATTTTGCATTACCTTGTGATGGGATTAAGAGAGATTTCCCTAGTTTATGTCATCCAGGTCGTAGGAGCGAGATTGCATTATTGGTGGGCCAGGAGGAATTTGAGTTGTTCTATGGGGGCTGACTAGGATCGCTTTCTGTTTTTCATCATCAAGATTAGTTTTGCACAATTAGATCTTGGTTCCATTGCATTTCGATGATTTCTGTAAAATAGAGTTATTAATAGACATTCTAATTAATTATGTTTAAGGTGTTGTTTCGGGGTGATTATTTGGAGAATCACCTTATTGTATTAGCTCGTTGGAATCAAGACAAAAAGATCTACAATACAGAGTGATTAAAAGGGATTTTTGGGAGACCAGTGTGACAATGGTGGCAATTTAAGCATTTTTGGGAGATAGAAGTAACTTTAATTAGTAATAAAAAGTCACTTATTAAGTAAAAGCAGGGAAAGAGTTTTATCTAATGGGTAGACAAAAAGCAACAAAAGTCACTTGGAGAAGAGGGGTTACATGGGTTCTAGGCTAATGAAAAGTCTCTTTTAAACTATAAAACCACTAAAGTGACTCTATTAAAATAAAAGGTAAAATTGTGGCAAAAGGGTCAAGTGAGTTATAAAAAAGAAAACGAGGAGTCTCTCCTCATTCTTGCATTTGATCACATGAGAAAAAGGTATTTATAGAATTCTTGAGGAAGAGTCTAGGGTTTTTGGAAACCCTCATTCTGGTTTGCTAGTTTTGGTGTTGAAACTATACACCCTAGCTAGTTTGAGAGCGGGATATTTTAGAGTTCGCCATTGTCCTTCAACAGAGAAGAACATAGTTGCAAAAGAAGTAAGTTCTCATGGTGTCATCAGTTGATTTTATCTTCTAACCATGAGTATTTTATATCTCTTTATACAGACCAAGTTTCCAAGCTTCATTTGAGGGCCTAGTATGCCATATATCAATGGGTCAAGCTTGCTAAAAATGGGGTTGAGTTAAGGGTTTTGTTGGAGGTCGAATCTTTGTTGCATTATAAGCATAAAGCCGAGTTTGTACTCTGCCTATTGGGCCAAATCTTGCGAGCCAAAGAATCAAACGTATCCATAGAGAAGGGGTCAATTTTATCACCATACATGGGCTACGTTCATTTGTTTACCTAAGGACAAGTTCTACTGGAAGAGGGGTTGCATTCATATTCCAATAACAATGGGAAAAAACCTTTCCTCTCTCTAGTTGAGTTAACTACTACAAGAGACCAGTTAGTAGGTTGAGTTCAGTGTAACTTGTGGATGTGTTACAATCAGTTTCTAGGAGGTCATTTTGCGGGTTTTGGGGGGTCAAGTTCCCTATTCTCCTTGCTAGATGGTCTTGTTGTGCACGCAGAGGCATTTCCTGAATTATTTATGTTTATTCATGGAGGTAAGGTACATACTGTGATATTGTTAAAAGGATTTTACATTGTTGGTATTGTTCTGAGCTTTATATCAATCACCTATAGCTTGATATCCATCACAGACTTGTTGTTATTTATCGTTGCATCTCCCTTAATATTGCTAGAGTATATTTATCATTGGTATGTAGACCTTTCTAAGTTGATATAAATCATGTTTTGTGGGTTTGGAGCACCTTCATTATGAATGTGTTTTACAATGTGCATTTTATTTAAGTTAAATTACAAAAGGCACACCTACAGCTAAGTATATACAAATTGTTTGACAAAAGTCCACAATACCAAAAACCAAACAAACTTTGAAATTTGAAGGGAAAATTAAGATATTCCAAGGGGGTATCTTACAAATAAGGTTTGTAATGTGGAATTGAAGGTGTTAAGTATGATATAGGGAAGATGGAACATGTTATCTCAATCATGGCTTTCCAATTAGTGTGCCTCCTATAACCCAAAAGGCCTTAATGGAGGTCACAATGGACTAGGGTCAAAGATTAACCCCCTTAGTAAGGTGAGAGAACAAAATTACAGTCAAGGTCTGTCAATCTTCCGAATCGCCCCATTATCCATACTAAATGCCCAAAACAAACAAGTATTAGCACCATATTGCAAAATGGTCAAAATACCTTGTGAATAGCAGCCTACCTTCATCCAAGTGCTAATGTCGGATACTTGGGAGGCATGTGGTTGATGCAAGTGGCGAAGGCACATTGCCTATCATCGTCTAATGGTGGTTGGTAGGGGTTGTTGGTTGTTTGGTTGACCAAATAGCTATCAAATGTAGGAGGAATTTTTCCTCCTATGGGGTTACTCATTTTGGTGGGTACTAGTGCCTAACCGAAAATAATTTTTTCACAACAGAACTTATAAAACCAGCAAACGGATTATGTAGAATAAACATAAAATTTCACACAAGTTTTGCCCAATCAATAGTTCTTCACTACATTCTTCTTAGAACCTATTTCGGCTCCCTTACTAGGATAATGGCCCTCGAGCAAATTACATATACAACAATTGCCCTAGATATGTCCTCAATCTGGCTTATCTATATCTCCTTTGTTATTCTGTGCTCTTTCCTCGGACCCATCACAACTATCTCACTCACTACAAACCTGCAATATTACTCATGCAAATCTCTTACTTTCGTGAGAGAATCTCTCTCTCTATGTCTTGTATTCCTGCACGTCTTTGTGCTCTTACTCGATGTGTTCCACAAGACGCTTCTCTTGTTAACCACCTTCCACAAGCCCTCTCGGCGCTTCTCCTCCACAAGATGCTCTCTTGCCAACTACAAGAAAAAATCACTCACACTTATAGGCTTATACTTCTCCAAAGGGTACATTACCATGGATCCATACCATGGGTTATCAAAATGCCAAGGATTTGTACCATGGGTCATCAATACTATGGGTATATACTAGGGTCATGAGAATACCATGGGTCATCTAAAACCCATCGTTTTATGGGTTCAAAGCCCCATCACTTACCCACTTTCCCCACACGTGAAAATACTCCTCATGCTACCCAAAACATCAACGGCATCAAGTTTCATCTAGATGAAAGCAAATAGGCATATGTTGGAACATCTAAGATTCTATGCTAGCAAAGCTCAAGTACTTTTTGAATGTAACTTTTTCCTTCTTGGAATATAGAGTTATGATTTTCTCCTAGGAAAAAGGAAAAGGAAAAAATACACTTATCTATTTGCTAAGATTGAGTTGACTTTCTATATCAGATTTTCAAACAAGGGTTTGGTTAGTATTCATTGTTTCATTGAGGTCTAAATGTAGGTGAGATTGGTTCGGGTAACTCAAGAATGTTCCTTGGCTAGTGTTGTAACAAGGGATGCCTATGAAATCCAAACTTTCTAGAAGTAGACTCAAATAACGAGCACCTCTATTGCAGAAAATCCAAAACACTCAACCACTTCTTTTGGGATTATTCCTTCTCAAGTCGGTGTTGGAAAACACTTCAGCATAAATTTTCTTCATCAATTAAAGGAACCATTCACTGGCAAGCAGCACTACTTCGATATTGTAAATCACACATTTTAAGCCATTATGTTTGTTAATTTTTCACAGTTTTCTATGTTGTTATAATCACTTAAAACAATTTTCTTCAATTTTAATCACCACGGTAATAGCTAAGCAATTATAGATAGAAGTTAGAACAGTAAATAGTAAATGCACAATAGAAGATAGCCATGCACAATTTGACATAAAAAAAAAATTGGTCAAAGACCAGGACAAAACTACACAAGGGGGAAAACCCAGAATCAATTCTTTTTATTCTATTAGTCAATCGATGTTCAGCATGAGATACATAGTCCAATTGTACATCCACAAACCAATCAAGGTCAAACTTTGACTATCCAAGTCAACCAAGTCAAAACCAATCCAATGAGAGAGAAAAGTCAATTTTGGTCAATGATCAGATTTGCAACAGAGAGCCAAAATTCAACTTGTGGAAGTTTGGTCGAATGCCTTAGTCAACCTGCAGTCAAAGGCTAGTCAAACATTTGATCAACGCTCAAAAAACAAAGCCAAAATTTGGTCAACGCATTCAAAGATTCAGCCTCCAAGTACAGTCAAAGATTTAGCCTCCAATTATCCTCCATTTCTCGGTCAAATATGCTAGTCAATTTGTGATCAAACCCTATTCAAAACTTGTAGTCAACCTCAAAAAATGTGCCTAGAAAAGTTCGGTCAAAAAGAGAATATTCCAAGAATATTTGGCCTCCCAAAACAGTCCAAACAACTCAATAAAACAGAGTCAAATAGCCCCAAGTCAACACTGGTCAACGCAACCCAAAAGAAAAAGTCAACGCTAGTCAAAATTCTCTCTCTCCTCCTTCACACGTGTGGATGTATACCTGTAATCTTCAAATCAAATCGAACATGTTATGTGTGATGATGCTCCAAACTAAGGTCAATGAATGGTCTATTTATATGTGGTTGAGGAGTTAATTTCCACTTGTGAGGCCGACTTGTCCTTCTTTGGGCCAATTTGGTCAAAGGTGCAATTATGGCTTTTCTCCATTGTTTGCATATGAAAATTTCGATCCAAGGTGCCATTTTCAACACTCCCTCTCAGCTAGGGAGGAAATTTCGACTGCACCACAAGTCTCATCTCATCTCATGTCATCTCAACTGAACAATGATGTCTCGATCCACAGAAGAAGAAGAGTGATCCACACGACAATAGGGTAGATCGATTTACCATAACCAAGTCCATGGAAATCATAAATTACCTTGGTAAAGATCACACACACCCTGTTTCCGCTGACTAACCCTCACCCAACTTGATCCTCAGTAAACAAGCTGTAGAACATCTGCATCCAATACTTAGGGAGATCAATTTACCTTAACCAAGTCCATGGTAGTCACATCCGACTTTGGTAAAGATCACACGCATTTAAGTCTCCTCACCCACATGCCATATGGGTGCCAATCTTGGACATGCTTAACCATCTCAATATGGCCCTTGGTCAATAATGACTCGAAGGTGACTTATGGGTAGGATGCATACTAGGGCATGTACTCAGCCAAGTCCATGGCTTTAAGGAGTAGCCTCACACCCAAGAGTCGTGTTGCTCATTCCCCCCTCACCAAGTCCATGGCTAGTCAAAGACTGGGGGAAGTGCATATGTTAAGTGTTCTCGATCAACAATGTTCCCTCTCGGGGAGAGATACATTCTCCTGCACCCCAAGCTGCTCTCTGAAGAATAAGAACTTCGCTTTTGGCAAAGGCTTGGTGAGAATGTAAATAACCTGCTCATCTATCGAAATGTGTTGGAGCCTCATTTCTCCTCTCTGTACCATATCTCTGGTATAGTGGTACTTGATATCAATGTGCTTGGATTCTCTAAAAGTTTGATCTCGCTTTGATTGTCACAGTATATCATGGTCGTATCTGGCACATGATCAAACAGCTCTGCAAAGAGCTTCCGCAACCTCATTGCCTCACAGCTAGCCATACTAGTTGCAATGTACTCTGCCTCGGTTGTACTGAGCGCGACGGATTTTTGGTTCCTACTCAACCAAGAAATCATTGCAAATCCCAAGTTAAAATAACAACCTGATGTGCTCTTCCCGTTAGTAACACTCCCATCCTAATTTGCATTTGTATATCCATGCAATCTAAAATCATCACCGGAGGCATATCTCAGTCCATAATTGATCGTCCCATGTAGATATCTCAACACATGTTTTTGCGGCCACCTAGTGACCATGCAAAGGTTCCACCATGAACTGGCTCAAGTTGTTGATAGCAAAACATATATTTTGTCTCATGTTGACCGGAAACATCAGAGTCCCAATCAGTTGCTCATACATAGAAGGATCCACTAGATCTGGTCCTGCAGCTTCACCACATAACTTCTTGAAGTTTTCCTCCATCAATGTGGCCATGGATTTGTAATCCACCATCCCAAATCTCTCCAAGAGTTTGGCAACATATTTTCCTTGGCTAAGGAAAATCTCTCCAGGTCTCTACCACACCTCTAAGCCCAGGAAATAGTACATCAACCCAAGATCTTTCATCTCAAATTTGAAGGCAAACTCCCTCTTACACTGGATGATCAGAGGCTTTGCTCCTGTCATGAACAAATCATCAACATATAAAACCGAAATCAAAGGCATACCTTGGACAACCTTGAAGTAGATGTTCGGATCAGTATTGCTTCTGTTAAATCCATGCTTCATCAATTATCCATCAATCTAAGCATACCAAGCCCTGGGGGCTTGCTTCAATCTATAGAGGGATTTCTTCAATTTGCAAACATGGGTTTCCCTGTCATGTTCCTCAAAGCCAAGTGGTTGTTTCAAGTACACCTCTTCCTTGAGTATGCCATGAAGAAAGGTTGTCTTCACATCCTTCTGATGAAGACTCTAACCCTGCTTAGCAGCAAGAACAATAATGGATCTGATGGTAGTGTATCGGGCAACAACTGAAAATATCTAATCATAATCTTCTCCCTCTTTCTAGGAGAATCCTCTAGCCACAAACCTCGCTTTGAACTTCTCAATGCTACCATCAATTGCATGTTTAATTTTGCATATCCACTTGGAAGTGACGACAACCTTCCATACATCATTTTTCATGATGGATTGATATTCTTCGACCATGGCATCTCTCAAAACTTGCTCCTTCACTACTTCTTAAAAGCTGCAAGGTTCAGCATGTCTGATATTTCTCATCAATGCAGCATATCCCTGATGTTTGTGAGGTTGCTTGCTTTCTCTGAAGATGCCTCTCAGGGCAGAGTGTCTCTCTGCGTTCTGTAAAGAATCACGAAGCCACAAGGGTCTCTTCCTTGTGGGAGGATCACAAGGAGTAGGATCTAAAGGATCCATAGTTGTCATAGGCTCATCAGGAAGGTCAGGCTCAGGCATGGATGGCTCTGCATCTACATCCATAGTATTATTTCTTCTCTCAATGTTGGCAGGGACAAGAGAGTCCCTTGCTTTTCCAAGGGCAGCATCTTCATCAAAGGTTTCATCCCAGCTAAACTCGATGTTCCTCTGACCTGGAACATATATCTTGTAAGCTTTAGAATTTTCACAATAACCAACAAAAGTACCTTTCTTTCCTGAAGCCTCTAGCTTTGACCTCTTCTCATTCGGTTCATGAAAGTAGACAGGGCAGCCAAATATTCTCAAGTGTCCAACTTCCAATTTCACACCTATAAATACTTCTTCGGGAGTCTTGTCTTCCATGGACTAATGAGGACTCCTATCTTGGACATACACTACAGTATTTGTAGCTTCTCCCCACAGAAATATCGGAAGTTTTTTATCATGAGTTATGGCTTTGGTTTATTCTAAGATGGACTTGTTCATCCTCTCAACGACTCCATTTCGTTGAGGTTTGTATGGAACAATCACCTCCCTCTTAATCTAGACATCTCTAGAGAAGTCTTTAAAATCACTTGAAGTGTATTCACCTCCATTATCTATCCTCGGGATCTTGATCTTCCAGTTTGATTTTCCACAACAGCTTTGAAGTCCCTGAACAAGCTGAAGGTTTGATCCTTGGTCTTCAAGTAGAAGATCCAAGTTTTACGGGAGAAGTCATCAACAAAGATTATATGGTATAGATATCCTCCAAGAGATGTCACCGACATGGGCCCACAAAATATCTGAATGAATGAGTTAAAGAATATCTTTAAATCTGTTGCTACTGGAAGGGAATGGTTTCTTGATATTCTTTCCACTAGCACATGGACCAATGCCTGAATTGGTCGTCCACAAACTCTGTATAGGCCTTCATTTCTGACATCAAGTGTGAAGGCTACTCTCAAGTTAGATCTCCTTGGCCATGCAAGGACTTTTCCATTAATGAATGCAACTCTAAACCCTTTGTCTTCCAGAGTAGAAATGGAGACAAGATTCTTCTTCAAGCTCAACACATATAGCACATCTTGTAGATGAATGGTTTGACCAAATTCCAAATGAAAAGAAACAGAACCAGACCCTTTGACAGGATGAGTAGGCTTATCCCCAAGTATAATTTTCAAATTAGTCTCCCTTTCAATCAAATTTGAGAGGATTTCACGATACCCAGTAAAATTTCTAGATGCCCCACTATCCACCAGCCAGCTATTTCTAGATGCCCCACTATCCACCAGCCAGCGATCAATGCTATCTGAAGATGAGCTAGTAGCAACAAGATAATATTCAGATTCAGTATTAGCAACATCATTTTCATACCTTGTGTTCTTGGACTAGAAGCCTATATATTGGAGCAGTTCGATTCATTTGGAGGACACACACTCACAAAAGTTCGATTTTCAAGTAGAGGCAGTGAAAAAAGTGCGAAGTTGGAGGAGGAGACAAGAAGTTGCAAGATCGAAGTTTCGGACCATCTATCTCTCACACGTGTGGACTTTTTAGGAAGATCGAAGTCTATACTGCTACATCATAGTTGTTGCTGCTAGGTCGAAATTGTTGTTGCTAGTTGTTATTGCTAGATCAAAGTTGTTGGGGTTGATGTGTTGCTACTGCATAAGTCGAAGTGCTGCAAAGGTCGAAGTAATTGTTGTTGCATTTAGATAACCATGGTATGTTCTATGCTTAAAGCAGTTTACTTCAATCTTGCTTATAGGCCCAATTCCAGATTAGCAATCACATAATCATTAAAAGTAAATGTTGATAGAACATAATAATTGATCGATAGAAGACAAGCCAATATAATAAATCGGAATTTACAATTCTTCTTGTCCAGCAAAGATAGAGAGAAATGTTTGTTACAGCAGTCAATAGGATGCCCTTGCCAACAAAGACTTTGGTTGGTCAAACCATCTCTTCCAACCTCTTAGAGGTTCAATCAAACACATACAAGATCACCCTTCCTTCAGTGTCACAACAAAAGGATTTCTGGCATCCATATTTCCAACATCCATTTCCGGCATCATCCATATTTCCGACATCCAGATTTCTAGCATCAAGATTTCTAGCATCCATATTTCTGGCATCCATATTTTCGGCATCCATTTCCGGCATCCAGATTTTCGGCATCATCCATATTTTCGACATCCAGATTCACATGTGGGAGAGAGAGAAAGCTCTTCTAGGTTGTACGAACCAATCAGATCATGAAGAATGTGTGTGATGAGATGATGAGCAAATGAGCATCAAGTCTCTCCAATTTATATCCATCAATGAGGGTATGTGACACATATGTTGGGCTTGTGAACTACATTACAATTCAAGCCGACCTTGATAAATCGCACATGTGTGGAAAATAAAATCAAAATATAAGTTCTGCTCATTCAAGCAAGATGATCTATAGATCAATCTTTCACCTCTCCGAAAGAGGAATCCAACAAAAATATCATCATCATCATATGAGCAATGCAACATGGAGTTTGGACCTAATTGCCCAAAATTAACACTCCCTCTCAACTAGGGAGAACTCCATCTATCCACATGTGCCATCCTGTCATACAATACCATAGTGTACTATCATATATCATCCTGCACTCCTATGTCATCCTATTGTAACATGCTTTGTTGGCTCTTCTTCGCACAACGAGAGTAAGTCACAAAGACAACACACTCCACTGACCCGAAGTCAGCTTAGAGGTCAAAACCTCAATGGGACTCAAGAGAGTCACATACTGACCCGAAGTCAGTTTAGAGGTAAGAACCTCATCCAGACTTGATCCCAGATCAAGTGGTTCGACACATCCCATCCTAGACATAGAGAGTGCGGTAATCCCCGATGCATCCATCGGTCATGCTATTAGTCTTTATCCACATTTCCCACCTCATTGGCCAAATGAGAGGTACTTCCCATGGTCCAAAACTCCATGGGTAGGATGAATGCGGGGCGTAGATCAAAGGGAGGGTGAACCAGCTCAATATCATAACGGTGGGGAAGTAGCACACCAAGAAGGTTCGGCAAACCTAGCCATCTGGTTGCTTATAGCTCCAAGAAGTTATCCCCAAGCCCCCTGAAGCTCCCAGAGCTCATAGTCCAACTCAAGTGGGACCCTCACAATAGGGTTTGTCCACGATTCCAAGCTTCTCACGGAAGGTTAAGAATTTGACCTTCCCCAGGGGCTTCGTGAGAATATCTGCGACCTGCAATGTGATCGAGCCTTACAGCGCCTCGTTGTACCATGTCCCCGACAAAGTGGTACCTAATATCAATATGCTTGGATTAGTCGTGGAACACGGGATTCTCAGAAAGACGAACCCTACTGGTTATCACAAAGGATAATGGTGGTATCTAGCGCATGCCCAAATAGCTCACTGAAGAGCTTTCTCAACCAAACAGTTTCACAACAAGCCATACTCACTGCAATGAATTTGGCCTCGGCAGTGCTCAAAGCAGCTGATTTCTGCCTCCTGCTCATCCAAGAGATCGAAGCAGAACCCAGGGTGAAGCAACATCCAGATGTGCTCTTACAATCCACCACACTGCCTGCCCAATCAGCATCAATATATCCAAGGAACCTCATACTCCCGACAGTGTATCTCAGCCCATGGTTGATTGTGCCCCAAAGATATCTCAATATATTCTTGGCACCAATCCAGTGAACGTGATGAGGCTCAACCATATGTTGACTCAAAGTGTTCACTGCAAAATATACCTTCGGACGTGAGTTCACTGAGAGCATCAAGGCCCCTACAAGTTGTCGATACTCGGTGGGATTTCCCACTTCAGGCCCAGCAGTGCTTCCACACAACTTGGAAGAACGAACAATGCTTCTGGGCGGGAGACTGGTTATTTCGAATGGCGATAGGCGCGCCTCAGTACCCGACGAACAGCCCAGGTTTTTGTCTGACTCTGCGCAGGGGAGCTGCATTTCTTCTGACCCTGTCTGCTCCAGGTCCGGAGGGTTGTCAGGTGTTTATTCACAAGGAGCGGTGGAGACCCCGATTCTCTCGGATGGGAGGCTGTCGCCATTGGTTTTCAATGCAGGGTTCGATGGAAGGGCGGGAGGCTATATGCCTGTTGATAACAGTTCAGACCTGAATACGATTCCAGATCTGAAGGGTAATGATCACATCCAGCCTTTGATCGTGGGGAAAGAACCCATCCAGCATTTGAACGTGGACCTGGGTGACTTACCGGGAGCCTCTTCCTCTATTTTTGGCATCGATCTGGATCCCTCTGTGCCGGCATTCAGAAGTGTGAATGGTTTTGGTGAGAAGGTGAGTGTGAGAGCTTCCCCTAGTCCGATAAGTTGGGCAGAACAGAGCGGCGTTTTTGTTGCTAAAACAACTAAAGGGACGGGTCCAAATCTTAGTAAAGAGACTGAAGTGTCGAAGCAGAGGCGTAGAAAAAAGAAATGGATCAAAATTAAAAATGCTGAGTATAACTATGTCTTGGGTGAAGACATAGGATGGGAACAGGTTTCAGTTATGGCTGGCAGAACACTGGTCGGCAGGGTTGTGGGGAGGCATTTTGCCCTGAAAACTATAGTCTCCTGGGCTGATGTGCATTGGAAAACCGATTTTGGTTATGTGCCTGAGGTGGTTTCCCTTTCAAAGGGGTGGTTCGCTTTCCATTTCTTGCGCTCTGAACATCTCCAGTGGGTGACTCAACGGTGTTGGGCTGTTGATAACTCTCCCTTGCTCTTAAAACATTGGCATCCGCCCTTTGATGCCAGCAGGGAAAGGGTGGATTCGGTCCCACTGTGGGTCCGTTTACCTGGTTTGCCTCTTCACTATTGGACAGAGGAGCACCTATGTGGTATAGGTAATACTATTGGGGTCTTCTTAGAGGCAGACCTTTCCTTCATTAAGACTAATCTCAGGTGGGTAGCAAGAATTCTTGTGATGATTAACATTAGAGAGGGCCTTGCTGAATTTATGAATCTCCGTTGGGGGCACTACAATATTAAGTAGATCCTTGACCATGAAAAGGTTCCTTTTCGCTGTCGACGGTGCCATGTTTACGGACATCCAGCATATGAATGTAGTTCTACTTTTCGATTTGCCAAAAGCTGGGGGTCTGATCCTCATGTGGAGGCACCTCAGATGAAGGAGGCTGGCTTCGGTCCTCACAACTCACAATCAGCTTTTTGTTCAGACCTCTCAAGCGCAGAACAGTATTTTTCTGATGACTTTGGTTCTTGTATGCCGTCTGCTGTAGATCTTCAGGGGCTAAGTGTGTTTTCTGGCCCTCCTACTGGCAGGAGGCTCTCTTCCAGGATGCTGGGTGTGGAGCGCTCGATGTTGTGGAGGTTAATAGCCGACATTTTGGAGCAGATTTTCATCTGAAGGAAGATGTTTTGTTGAACGAAGTATTCTCTGTGTTGAACCGTTCACTTATGGGTTCTTTTCCTTTCTCTCCTGCCTTATATTTCTCTTTAAATTTGTTTCAGTGTTCTGTCTCGATTTCAGTCTCAGGTAGGAAGGATGCTGGTGGAATGGTCTCTTGTGTTGTTCCTAATATCTCTTCTCAGCCTGTTTCGCTGCCTGCTCTCCAAGAGAAGGCTTCTGTATCAGTTTCTGACCCAGGTGACAAGCTGTTGGATTCGGAGGTTACTACAACCCCTTTGGTCACTGGATATAACCTGAGATCTAGTGCCAAAAAAGGTGCTGCTGGGTTTGGGAAAGGAAAATCCCCTTCTGCCCGGGGCAGGGGTAGGATCTCTTTTTTAACAAAAGCACAGGATCGAGCTATGTTGGATGTTCATGATGGAAGGCAGATTTCGATTGACAGGGCGCTTAGAGCAAGCCATTCCCTGAAGTCAGGTGTTTAATGAAGATAATGTCATTTAATTGCAGGGGCTTGGCAAGTCCCCAAAAGAAAGCTGCTTTCCGGAGAATTATCTTGCTGGAATGTCCTGATATCATTCTGCTACAAGAGACTTTAGGTGCTGGGTTGGTGGTCAAAGCTAGATTGGAAGGTTGGCTGCCTGGCTGGACTTTTGAGTCTTTGGATGCTAGAGGAAGGTCGGGTGGTTTGGCTATCGGGTGGAATGTAAAAACAATCAAATCACAAAATTTCTGGGGTATGGAGTCGGTCCTGGGAATAAATTTCCTGTCACTGGAGCTTGGTGAAGCTTTCAATCTATTTAATATTTATGGCCCTTATCATGACCGAATCCCTTTTTGGGATTCCCTCTTGAATAACTCTTTAATCAAGAGAGACTCGGTAATTTTAGGTGGGGATATGAATTTTTCTTTGGGCCAGTCAGAGGTATGTGGACCTCATGCACAAATCGATTCTTTGACTGGTTTTTTCACTCAAAAATTGGAGGAGAATCACTTGCTGGACATTGAGCCCATCAAGCTGAAACCTACTTGGAGGAATAATAGATGTGCTGAAGACAGAATAGCAAAGAGACTAGATCGTTTTCTGGTGGCTGAGCAGATTGTGGACAGGCCTTTTATGATTAGGCAGTGGATTGGCAGTGGGGGTGCTTCTGATCATTTCCCTATCTTTCTTGAGTTAAAGATCGGGCCTAGGCAGCCCCCTAGCCCTTTAAAGTTCAACAAAATTTGGCTCAGGGATGATTCCTTCAAAGCTTTAGTTCTTGATTGCTGGATTCCTTTTAGGGTGGATAGTCCTCTTTCTGCTGCCTTCCAATTTGCTGAAAATTTAAAACGCATTAAGGTTGCTGTGAAAGTTTGGTCGGCTGCTAAGAAACAGAGGGAGGATGTGGAGTTGAAACAGGTGGAAGAGGATCTTCGCTTGATTTATGAGGGCATTGGGGGTGGCTATCAATCCCAAGTTGATAAAGACACTCTTGTCACACTTGAAAAAAGAAGGAACTCCCTTCTTATGGATAAGGAGGAATCTTGGAGTCTGAAGAGTAGGGCCACTTGGCTGGCTAGTGGGGATGAGAATACAAAATTTTTTCATGCATATGCTCGCGGCCGGAAGGCAGCTAATACAATTTGGACATTAAGAGATGGTCAGGGCATTGAGCATACTTCTTTTGAGGCCAAAGCTAGATTGGGGGTTGATCACTTCAAGGACCTTTTTAAGGCCCCAGCTCATGCTTCACTTGCGGAAGTGATAAGAGTTGTTCAGTATTTTCCGAGGTTTGTGGAGGAGGCTGATAACAGATCTTTGATGGCGGAGGTCTCTGAAAAAGAATTAAAGGAGGTTCTTCAAAGCTTCCAAAAAGACAAAAGTCCTGGGCCAGATGGGTGGTCGATTGAATTTTTCTTGGCTCTTTATGACATTTTAGGGACTGATTTGCTTAAAGTTGTGGACACCAGGATTTCTAGGCGGATTCCTGCTTGCTTCAATTCCACTTTCATAGCTCTTATTCCGAAGGTGGATAACCCTCTTTCTCTGGCTGACTTCCGGCCTATCTCTTTGTGCAACTGTATCTATAAAGTGATAGCCAAGGTGGTTGCGAGAAGACTCAAAGGCATTTTGTCTACTCATATCTCCGGTGAACAATTTGGTTTCTTGGAAGGTCGTCAAATTCATGAAGCAATCGGGACCGCACAAGAGGCTCTCCACAGCATGAAGACCAAGAACCTCAAAGGGACTGTGCTGAAAATAGACCTTTCCAAAGCATATGATCGGGTAAGTTGGTTATATATTCGTATGCTCCTTACTCACCTTGGGTTTGGTATCGGCTTCATACGATGGATTATGAGTTGTATTACAACTGTCTCCTTTTATGTTCTGCTCAATGGGGCTGCATCTCCTTTTTTTCATGCTGAAAGGGGGCTACGCCAGGGCTGCCCCCTTTCCCCCCTTTTATTTTTACTAGTTGCTGAAGGTTTGAGTAGAGCTCTTCATGTGGCAAAGAGGCAGGGTTCTTTGAAGGGCATTCAAGTTGCTCCAAACCTTTTCATCACTCACCTTCTTTTGTTGACGATGTTTTAATTTTCTGTTCTGGGTCGGTACGTGATGCTATTACTATTGGTGAGATTTTGGATTTGTTTGGCAAAGCTACGGGTATGGAAGTGAATGCTAGGAAGTCTTCTATCTCTACTCATTCGTTGAGGGATGAGGAGAGACGTGAGTTCTCGCAGATCTTCCCCTATAATGCTGTTGGTTTGGATGCTGGCCTGAATTACTTGGGTTTCCATTTAAAACCCAATGATTATAGGAAAACTGACTGGAACTGGTTGCTGGAAAAGCTGGAAAAACGTTTAAAAGTTTGGTCTCACAAATGGTTGTCTAGAGCTGGGCGGTTGACTCTAGTTAAGTCGGTTTTGGAGGCTGTTCCGGTGTATTGGTTGTCTTTGTCTTGGATTCCCAAGGGTATTTTGGAGGCTGCCAGGAGGATTTGCTTCATATTCCTGTGGAGTGGAAAACAGGATTCTTTGGTGACCCCTTGGGTTCGGTGGGAGAAAATTGTTGTTCCAAAAGCGTTGGGTGGTTGGGGTCTGAAAAATATCTTCCTTTTTTCTCAGGCTCTTGCTGCTAAGGGTGGTTGGAGGCTCATCAATGGTGACAGCCTTTGGACTCGGGTGATATCTCATAAATATATTGCTCCTTTTTCCATTGTGGATTGGATAAGGTCTCCTGGGAAAACTTTTGCTGGGGGATCGGTGATTTGGAAGGCTTTTGTTAAATCTTTTCACATTTTAGAAACTAGTCTGGCTTGGGATGTGGGTAATGGCAGGAAGCTGCGGGTTGGTGAGGATCCTTGGATGGGTAGTTCTCTTCAGCACCTCCTTCCTAGGCGCACGGTTGAGGCCTTAAGGCAGCAGGGGATTACTTTTCTCTCCCATCTTGCTGATCCGGTTCGGAGAAGGTAGAGTTCTCTAAATGGCTGTTGTGCTTCTTCCTCAATGAGGTTTTAAAGAGAGGGCTCGGCGGTATATTCGTGCTCAAAACAAAGCCCATTCTAGAAGCCTTTGGAGAGAAGATAAGATCGCATGGATTTGATCCTTCTAGATCTATTCTCAGTCGGCTCTCAAAAGGTAGGGGTGAGGGGGTTGTTTTGGGTGAGGTGCGGTGGTGGTGGAAGAATCTTTGGAAATTGAACTGTCCTCCTAAGACTCGCCTTTTTATGTGGTGTGTCCTTGAAAATAAAGTCCCTACTTGGGATGTGTTGCAAATCAGATGCTTTCAGGGTCCTGGCTGGTGCTGCTTGTGCAAATCAGAGGTTGAATCAGTTAACCATCTATTCCTCAGCTGTCCTTTCATTAAAGGAATTTGGTTGGAGTGTTCCAGGTTATTGGGTTTCCGGTGCAGATGGGAGGGCATTTCTGTCTCTCATGCCTGGGATTCGTGGTGGGTGTCTACTGCTGAGCTGAACTTAAAAGCTCTGCCTCTTCTCGTTATATGGGGTTGTTGGTTGGCTCGTAACCGGCTTCTTTTTTATGGTTCTGTTAGTACTCCTGAGATTGTCAGTGCCATCACTGTTGGTCTGCACTCTGCTTTCCCTATTCATATTCGTGCTGCTAATCAGAGGGAGGTCCTCATGTTGGAGATTGATAGGAGGAGCCCTTGGGGTTTTTTTGATGGAGCTATGCAGCAAAATTTCTGTGGGGGAGGAGCTCTGTTGTTTCTCTCGGATTCACACTGGTATGAGATCTCTGTTGGGCTGGGGGAAGGGTCAAATAATTTTGCTGAACTGCTGAGCCTCAAGATCCTTCTACTGTTCGCTATGGAGAAAGGTTGCAGGTAGTTAAATGTTTTTGGGGACTCCTTGAACGTGATAAATTGGATAAAAGGTATACAGATCTGCAGAGTTCATCTTTTACAAAATCTGTTCCGTTCTATTGGGGTGATCCTCCGTTCCTTTGCCTCTTTCTCATGTCAGCATATCTATCTTGAAAATAACGAGAAGGCTGATCAAGCTTCTAAGAGGGGGCTTTTGTTGGATGTAGGCATCTGGAGGGTCAGAGAACATTTGGATGGTGTTATCTCTGAATACTTCCACCCATCTTTATTCGATTAGTGGCTACTGGATTATGCTCTGGCCTGTCTTTTTTGCCTACTGTTTTCATCCTCTCAGTGTGCTGCCTTTACAGTTTTTTCTGAGGAAGGGTGGGCATTTCTTCATCTGTTGGTTGGTCAACAAAATGACTTGCGATCCCTTTCATAAGGTGTGATGATTCTTCATTAATGGAGTCTGTGGGCTACTTACTTTGTTTGATCTTATGGGAGGCTTCCTGCTGAAAGTAGTTTCCAGGGGGTCCGTGTACACCTATTTGGTTTTAAATATGATCTCTCATATCCATCTTTAATAGGCTGAGAGGCTGTGGTTCTCTTAGGCTGGCGGGTCAACATATTGCCTTTGGCTGTTTACTTTGGGGTGTGCTTATCATCTCATCTATATGCCGATGAGGACCTTGATCTACAACTGTTTTTTCTGGGTTCTTCAGGGCGATGGACAGTTTACATCGGACAGACTGACAGATTGCAGTGGGTCGAAGTCTCATCTGGATTCAAAATCTTCTTTGATTTTTATGGCTGAGCACTTGAAAAAGCGCATTCTCTGTTCTTTTGCGCTTGAAGAGTGCATTTTTGTGCTGGATTTCACATTGAAAAGGTTTCTACTGTGTGCTGGACACAGTGTCTTTGGCGTAAACGGGTTCAATTCTTGGTTACATACAGAAGGGTGAATCCGCTGGCTCAATTTTTATTGAAGGATTGATCGTGTTTCTGTACCATAAAAGAACTGTTTAAACATTTCTCTATTGGCAGAGTTTCTTTGAAGGAATGTTTGTGCTTATTAGGATCTGCTATTAGGAACTGTTTAAACATTTCTCTATTAGCAGCGCAGTGTTTGTGCTTATTAGGATCTGCCTGCTCTTCATAGGTAGAACAGCGTGTTTTTGTTTTATGTTTTTTTATCAGCTTTTGGACCATGCATAGGTTCTCACTATGAATCTGTCATTGTAGAACAAACTACTGGGTTTGTCTTTCAGAACACACAGCTATGTGTTTTTTCTCATTGTAATTTATACTCACCTGCAGTAATAAAATTACGCTTTTTTCTCGAGGAAAAAAAAAAGTGCTTCCACACAACTTCTTAAAGTTGAGTTCCATCGATGTCGACAGAAACTTACAGTCCACCATCCCAAATCTCTCCAGCAGCTTCACAACATATTTTCCTTGAGAAAGGAAAATCTCACCTGGCTTTTGCCAGACCTCCAAGCCTAGGAAACAGTGCATCAGTCCTAGGTCCTTCATCTCTAACATTGATGAATAAGAGAGTCGTACCTGTCAGGAAGAGATCGTCCACATATAGAACCAGAATGAGAGGCCTATCTTTATCAACCTTAAAATAAAGGTTTGGATCAGCATCACTTCGAGTGAAGCCCAGCTTCATCAAGTAGCTATCTATCCTCTCATACCAAGCCCTCGGGGCTTGCTTCAACCCATAGAGGGCTTTATTCAACCTACATACATATATGTCTCTATCTTGGACTTCGAACCCCAGAGGTTGCTCCACATAAACCTCTTCCTTGATTGAACCATGTAAGAAAGCAGTGTTCACATCCATCTAATGGAGACTCCATCCTTGAGTTGCAGCAAGGGAAATGATCGATCGAATGGTGGTGTAGCGGGCAACAAGTGCAAATATATCGTCATAATCTATACCTTCCTTTTGAGAGAAACCTCGGGCAACAAATCTTGCCTTGTACTTTTCATCACTTCCATCGGCTCCATGCTTGATCTTGTAGAGCCATTTCGAGGTGACAACAGATTTGTCCTTTAGTCTTGGGACCACATCCCAGACATCATTCTTCAAAATAGACTCATATTCTTCATGCGTATCATGCTTCCAAACTTGATGCTTTATGGCTTCTTCAAATGTTGCAGGCTCGAAATGTACAATAGTGCTCATGGCTACTAGGTACCCTTGGTGCCTATTTGACTTCTTGCTTTCACGGAATGTTCCTCTCGGAGCAATATGTCTCTCGACATCTTGGAGAGTGTCTCTAAGCCATGAGGGTTTCCTTTCATTTGAAAGAGGTGGATCAATAGGATCCACCGGACCTTCAGCATCAGGCATCGGTTCATCCTTCGGTTCTTCCAGCTCCCCTGCTTCTTCTTATTCTTTGTCTTCCTTTGAGCTAGGAAGATCCTTGACTTTCCTGAGGGCAACATCTTCATCGCAGGTGACATTGTAGCATATCTCCACTTCTCTTTGACCAGACACATAGATTCTATATGCCTTCGAAGTTTCACTACAGCCCGCAAACATTATTTTATTCCCAGAAGCATCCAACTTGCCTCTCTTTTCCTTCGACACATGAAAATAAACGAGACTTCCAAAAACTCTAAAATGGGAGACATTAGGCTTCTTACCAGAGAAGACTTCTTCGGGAGTTTTGGTGTCCAATGCAGAATGTGGGCATCTATTTTGAACGTACAAAGTAGTGTTGGCAACTTCTCCCCATAGAAACTTCGGAAGACCTTGGTCATAAAGCATAGCACGGGCAGCTTCCACAATGGTTCTATTCTTTCTTTCAGCAACATCATTTTTCTTGGGAGTATACATAGTAGTGGTCTCCCTCTTAATGCCAACTTCCCTGCAAAATTCATTGAATTCATTTGAGTCATACTCGGTGCCATTATCGGTCCTTAAGGTACGGAACCACTTGAATGCTTCATCCTTCTTTTTCACGAAGTATATCCAAGTCTTGCGGGACAAGTCATCTATAAAAGTGATATAATACAAGCATCCTCCCAAGGATGTTACGGGCATCATACTAGATAGATCAGAATGTACCAATTGCAAAATATCAAATGTCTTCGTGACAATTGAGAGGAATGGTCCCCTTCTATGCTTTACTTCGGCACAACCCTGACAAACACCTTCATGATCATCTTTGAACTCGGGCATCCCTGTCACCACCTTCCTTGGTTCGGGAAGGGCTTTGTAATGAAGGTGTGCAAACCTCCGGTGCCATACTCGGTTTGAAGAGTTGTGTAACATGTCATGGCCCCTAACGAACTTCCAACAACCTGATAGAGTGTATCAACTCTAAAGCCAATCGTAAGAGCTTCATTGAAGTTCTTCCAAATGTGTACCTTTCCATCGATGAATGCCACCTTGAATCCTTTGTCTTCCATTGCAGAAATGGAAACTAGATTCTACTTCAAATCAAGTACGTACAACACATCTTGCAAGCGGAGGACTTGACCTTGAGTTAGATGAAGGGTCAAAGTCCCTGTCCCTTTCACGGGATAGGTGGCATTGTCTCCAAGGATAATCTCCAAATTAGTATCCTTCTCAATCAAATCAAAAAGGGCTTCTTTATATCCAGTGCGTTAATTTTGGGCAACTAGGTCCAAACTCCATGTTGCACTGCTCATATGATGACGAATATTTTTGTTGGATTCCTCTTTCGGATAGGTGCAAGATTGATCTAAAGGTCATCTTGATTGGATGAGCAAAACATATATTTTTATTTTATTTTTCCACACAAGTGCAAGGTCGGCCAAATTTGTAATGTGGGCTTGCAAGCCCAATAGATGTGTAACACACCCTCCCTGATGGATATAAATTGAAGAGACTTGGATATCATTTGATCATCAACTCATCACACATTCTCTCTTGTGATCTGATTGGTTCGATCAGACTTTGGAGGCCTCTCTCTCTCACACGTGCGGATCTGAAGCTGGAAGAAGTGCGGATTGTTTTATGGCTCCTTTGTTAGTGCGTTGACCAACGTTGACCGTGGGTCAAATCTTGGATTTTTGACCTACAACTTGTGCAGAAATTTCGATCTGTTGAGGCCGCATTACAGAGCACAAAGATCGAGGAAAAGGGAGACCTTTGACCGCGGCCCTAAACCGTAGCGTTGACTTTTTCTGTTGACCCGCATTGACTTTTGTGGAGCTGTGTTTGAGGGGTGTGTGTGACACTTTGCTGGTTGTTGCATCCTGTTGACTATCGTAACGAACATTATTCTCTATCTTTGCTGGACTAGAAGAATTGTAAATTATGATCTATATTATTGGTTTGTCTTATGTTGATCTATTATTATGTTCTATCAGCATTTTACTTTCATGTTTATGTGATTGCTAAATTGAATCGGGCCGGCCTATAAGTATTGAGAATTTGAAGGGTTGGTGATTAATACAAAAATTCTCTTCTTGATAATTACTTGTGAGCTTGCTTATGTATTCTCTCTTCTTTAGCTTAGTTAATCTTTCATCAAGTCAATTATCAAAGTACTCAGTCAAATGTAGGGACAGAATTATTTTCTCTTTGCAAGTATTTGTAGTTAGGAAGGTAAATCTCTGATTTACCTTCCTCACTTTCTCCCACTTTTAAGACTACTTTTTCTTCCTGATCACTGTCTCAAATTATTCCTTCAATACAACTACCCTTAACTTTGTATTTCAAGACTTTTGCTCAGTTCTGGTATTACAAAACAATATGTGGTACCGCAGTGATATATCCGCATGCTAACTGAGATAAATCCCCAATTTGATACCCTGTATAATAATCCTGGAATCTGTACTTTATACACAGGGAAGTCCGCACTAAAGCTCTTTCTCAGAATCTGGAAATTTTCTCTTAAATTCCCTTCTATCTGAACTGTATGCCCTACCTGAAATCTACGTTAACCATAGACATCTGCATCTTCAATACATAAGCTTGTTTCAGACAATCCGTAACCTTCTTTAGATTGTCCGCAATCTGCCTTAGGATGTCCGCAATCCCTGTTCCAAAATCCGCACTATAGGTTATCCTTTCTACGCACTGTCACCTTGGGAATGTCCACAAACTCCTTCCAGCATCGTTGTTCTGGATCAGCACATCCCACTGTTCCCTATCTGCAATTTATCAGAGGAATCGGCATTCTTGTTCACTGATGTAATTCGCACTGCCTTACAAATAAATTCCGCACTTATTCACTGATATAATTCACATTGTCTTATAGAAAGATGGCGTACTTCTTTCATTGCAGAGACCACAAAATTCTTCATTGAATGTATCGCAGGAAACAGATATATTGTCTTGAAGCCGACCATAACCATAGCTTTAAGGCCGACTCATCCAACAGCTTGAAGGCCGACTTGTAGCACATAAAAGGTTGACTTCCAGCATTGGTGAGGGCCATTACACGCCATTCTTCAACAAGGTTCATTGACAAGGTCTTTAATGTGCATGACTCTAATTATACTTATAAACAAAAGACAAACCCTAAATGAACATCAAGAAGAAGTTCATTAACCTACGATAAGATCTTGCTCATGAAACCCATGAAGCAAGTGCAACAAATATATATCTTATTATCTTTGTCTTCTTCTTTACATAAAAATACATAATTACATGGTCAATATGAAGACCGACCTAGTTACACTTTTCAACAATAAGAAAGATTGAAGTAAAATTGCTTTAAGCATAGAACATACCATGGTTATCTAAAATTAACAGTGAGGTGCCTTGAAGCACCACTATCAATCAACCAGACATCCAGGGTGTCGGGAGGAGATGCAGCAAAGAGGGCAGATATAAGAATATATTCATTTTTCTTATTATCAACAACATTGGATTCATCATACCTGGAATTCCTTGACCTCTTGAAAGGTTGACCATTTCCACTTCGATCAGAGGGAGCCTTCCTCTTCTTTGCATGAGCGGTAAAGACAATAGGGTCACCTCCATTCCCATTTGAGGGACGGTCTCTCTTCATCATTCTTGTCTCCTCTTGAGTGCATCTCGTCAACAATTCATCAAAATCAGGAATCACATTATTATTAAGAATAGTAGTATTGAATACATACCAATCACGGGGGAGTCCTCCAAGAGCAATGAGAACGAGGTCTCGATCAGATACTTCTTCTCCAATAGCTGAGAGAACATTCCTGATTTCTGTGAGCCTCATAAAATAGGATTGAATGGATTCTTCTTTGCCCTTCTTGATATTCTTCAACTTGTTCTTGAAGAAAAGAACTTGATTAACATTGCTAGCCCTAAACATGCTACCCAACTTATCGTACAACTCTTTAGATGTACCCAGCTTAGAGATATAAGCAACCAAGTGCTTATGAATAGAATCCCTGATGATCATCTTCGCCTTGATTGTGGCAGCCGATTCATTTGATGGAGGCTCATTTATCTTTTCTGCACATAGTCCATGACTTCTTGACCTTCCAATACCAAATCCAAAGACATCTTCCAAGCATGATAATCAGACTTATCAATCACCTTATCACTCTTGAAACCCTTGTATGTGGAGGTTATTGGTCCTTAATAGGACAACTTCTTCAGTGAATTCTTTTCACACTAGCTTGGGCTTTGTCTTCACCTTAGCTCTGATACTATGTTAAATTTAGATAAGCATGGTATGTTCTATGCTTAAAGCAGTTTACTTCAATCTTTCTTATAGGCCCAATTCAAAATAGCAATCACATAATCATTGAAAGTAAATGTTGATAAAACATAATAATAGATCGACAGAAGACAAGCCAATATAATAAATCAGAATTTACAATTCTTGTTGTCCAGCAAAGATAGAGAGAAATGTTTGTTACAGTAGTCAACAGGATGCTCTAGCCAGCAAAGACTTTGGCTAGTCAAACCAACTCTTCCAACCTTCCGGAGATTCAGTCAAACACACATACAAGATCAGTCTTCCTTCAGTGTCACACGCACCTCATGAGACAGCTCCCAAAACAGTCAACGCAAGTCAACAAAAGGATTTCCGACATCCAGATTTCTGGCATCCATTTCCGGCATCATCCATATTTTCAGCATCCATATTTCTGGCATCGAAATTTATGGCATCCATATTTCCGCCATCCATTTCCGACATCCAAATTTCCGGCATCATCCATATTTCCAGCATCCAGATTCACACGTGGGAGAGAGAGAAGCCTCTTCTAGGCTGTATGAACCAATCAAATCATGAGGAATGTGTGTGATGAGATGATGAGCAAATGAGCATCAAGTCTCTCCAATTTATATCCATCAATGAGGGTGCGTGACACATTTGTTGGGCTTGTGAGCCTACATTACAATTCAGGCCGACCTTGACAAATTGCACGTGTAGAAAATAAAATCAAAATATAAGTTCTGCTCATCCAAACAATATGATCTATAGATCAAACTTGCACCTCTCCGAAAGAGGAATCCAACAAAAATATCATCATCATCATATGAGCAATGCAACATGGAATTTGGACCTAGTTGCCCAAAATTAACATGTTGCCATGTCAAAGTTGTTGCTACTAGGTCGAAATTGTTGCTGCCAGTAGTTGTTGCTAGATCGAAGTTGTTGGGGTCAAAGTGTTGCTATTGCATAAGTCGAAGTGCTGCAAAGGTCGAAGTAGTTGTTGCTACAAGGTCGAAGGTCTAGATCGAAGCTATTGGAAGAAAAGGTTGACTTGGTGTGGAGGAAGTTTGTTTCTAAATCAAGAGTCTTGGATTATCTCAAGAAAACTATTGAAGGAAGAGTTGTTGATTGGGTTTTCCCCAAGATTGGGGTTTTTCCCTAGCTTTCCGCCTACATTTGGTGTCCTTGATCTTCGTGCTATTGTTTTGGTAATTACTTGATGAACTAAGATAAAAGAAGAACATAAGAAAGTTAATAAGAACACAAGAATCTCACAAGTAATTATCAAAAATAAGAAAATCTTTCTTCCTTTCTGATTTTCTAACAGGTCTTCCTTTCCCTTTTCCTTTCTTGACATTGGTTGCAAAGGATATAGGTCCCCCATCTTCTTGTCTTTGAATTCTTCATCTGGAAATGAGCTTGGATTCCTCTTGAATGTGATTGCCCAAAAGCTCATTATATGTACGGAGCTCTTTTCTGCAACTAATGCTTGTAATGGGGAGTCCTCCAAGTGTCATTTGTACAAGCTCCCTATCAGGTATGATTTCTCCAATAGAAAGAAGTTGATCTCTTATTTGAGAGATCCCCATGAAGTATGTTGTTATAGTTCAGACTTAGACATCTTGATGTCACAAAGTTGTCTCTTCAAGGAAATGACTTGGCTAAGATTGTTGACTCATACATCCCAATCAATTTGTCATACATTTCCTTTGACTTCTTCATCTTGGACACAGGTGATAAGATGATCTCTAAAAGAGTATGATGATCTTCTTGGCCTTGATCTCACCCTTCTTGTACTTAGATTTGGCACTTGCATTGGAATTCTCATGAGGTTCAGCTACTTGACCCTGCATATATTCCATCAAATCATTATCTTCAACGGTAAGATCCAATCTAGCGCTCCATGCTGCAAAGTTGGAAGCATCATTCAGCTTCTCTTCAATCTTGAAGTAGGAGGAAGTCATCTTTCCCAAGAAAATTGATCACCAATCAACAAGAAGACTGTCTCCAACGGGTGTTCTCTGGTCTCCAAAGGCTAATCTTCACCTCAGCTCTGATACCATGTTAATTTTTCACAGTTTTCTATGTTGTTACAATCACTTGAAACACTTTTCTTCAATTTTAATCACCCTAGTAACAGTTAAGCAATTATAGATAGAACAGTAAACAGTAAATGCACAATAGAAGATAGCAAGTCACAATGACACAGAGAATTTTGGTCAAAGACCAGGGCAAAACCCCAAAAAGGGGAAAAGTCAGAATCAATTCTTCTTCTTCTATTAGTCAATCAATGTTCAGCATGAGATACATAGTCCAATTGTACATCCACAAACCAGTCAAAGTCAAACATTGACTATCCAAGTCAACCAAGTCAATAAGGAGTGCTAGGTGATAAGATGATCTCTAAAAGAGTCAATCATGATCTTCTTGGCCTTGATATCACCCTTCTTGTACTTAGATTTGGCACTGGCATTGGAATTCTCATGAGGTTCAGCTACTTGGCCCTGCATATATTCCATCACAACATTCTCTTCAAGGGTAAGAACCCGCTCCATGCTGCAAAATTGGAAGCATCATTCAGCTTCTCTTCAATCTTGAAGTAGGAGGAAGTCATATTTCCCAAGAAAATTGATGACCAATCAGCAAGAAGGCAATCTCCAACGGATGTTCTCTGGTCTCCAAAGGATAATCTTCACCTCAGCTCTGATACCATGTTAATTTTTCACAGTTTTCTATGTTGTTACAATCACTTGAAACCATTTTCTTCAATTTCAATCACCCTAGTAACAGTTAAGCAATTATAGATAGAACAGTAAACTGTAAATGCACAATAGAAGATATCTAATCACAATGCGACAGAGAATTTTGGTCAAAGACCAGGCCAAAACTCCAGAATCAATTCTTCTTCTTCTATTAGTCAATCAATGTTCAGCATGAGATACACATTCCAATTGTACATCCACAAACCAGTCAAAGTCAAATATTGACTATCCAAGTCAACCAAGTCAAAACCAATCCAATGAGAGAGAAAAGTCAATTCTGGTAAAAAAATCATATCTGCAACAGAGTGCCGACATTCAGTCTGTGGAAGTTCGGTCAAATGCCTCAGTCAACATCTGGTCAATGGCCAGAAAACAGAGCCAGAAATTCGGTCAACACAGTCAAAGATTCAGCCTTCAAGTACATTCAAAGATTTAGTCAGAACAGAGTCAAAATCTCCTGTATTTCTTGGTAAATTATGTCAGTCAACTCTGTGGTCAAACCCTAGTCAAAGTCTGCAGTCAACCTCAGAAAATGTGCCCAGAAAAGTTCGGTCAAACAGAGGATATTCCAGGAATATTCATCCTCCTAAAACATTCCAAACAGCTCAGTCAAACAGAGTCAAATAGCCCAATTCAATACCGGTCAACGCAACCCAAAACAGAAAGTCAACATTGGTCAGAATTCTCTCTCTCCTCCTTCGTATGTGTGGATGTCTCCCTGCGATCTTCAGATCAGATCGAACAAGTTGTGATGTTTGATGATGCTGCAAATGAAGGTCAACAAATGATCTATTTATATGTGGTTGAGGAGGGATCAATTTCCACTTGTGGGGCCGACTTGTCTTTCTCTGAACCAACTTCGTCAAAGGTGCAATTATGACTTTTCTCCATTGTTTGCATATGAAAAGTCCGATCCAACCTGTCATTTTCAACAATCTTGGCCTATGGCATTGCATACAATGCTTGGTTATCTGATCTTTTTTGTAACTTGCACTGTAAGTTTGTCTTTGAAGGAGTTTAAGTACTGTTGCTACCATTCAAAAGCCAGCATTAGATAAGGTAAATGATGAAGTTAAACATAAGGATTTTATTGAGGTTGTAATAACCCTAGAATTATAGCTTATGGGACTACATGAATAACGTCAAGAAACTGTCATTCCTCACTTTCTGGCACATCATATAGTGGCTGACTTGTTATTGGCTTTAGTGTTTAGCATATCTGAGGGAAAAGAAAGGAAAACGAACTTGGAAAAAGAAACTATTATGAAAATTCCTAATAAAATATCAGGTAAATAAAAGGAATCATGCTTTCTAAATAAGCTTGAATCTGACTAAAAGCACAATATACATAAATAAATCTACAAGAACTAAACAGAACAAGCAGATCAAATTTGCATTCCTCATACTAAGACGAGAAGAAGAGGACTATTTATAATATGACAGAAATGTGCATCACCTGTGACAACTGAGAAGATGTTCGATCATGCTTGAATGCTCCTTTTAAAATGCTTGCCCAGTTCCCTTCACCACACTTCTGGACAGCAGCAATTAGTTCTTTGTCCTCCTCTTCAGTCCATTTTTTTCTCTTCTTTCTCACTGGCTGAGCAGAATTTGCTGACACATTTCCATCAATACCTTCTGAGGAAGATACTGTTGGCAACTGTTGCTTTTGGATGGAAACTGGTACAGTAATATTCATTCCTTGTGTTGAAATTGTTGACTGCTGATTGTTCGCCTCAACATCTGACATTTTAGTGTTGCTGGGGATATTAATTGTCAGAGGAGCTTCTAAAGTAGAATGGCTTGGGAGGCCAGCATTATTTGGTGTGCCAGATGTTGCTAAGACCTGAAAAGAACAGTTTCTTAGGTAGAATATAATATCTTCAGTGACAAGAGTTGCTGTTAAAACATAAAACCAATATTTTGTCATATTTTTCCTTGATTTTACCAATGCCATGTTTCCATTTAAGATTCATTACCAACAAATAAGTAATAACAGTAGCTGTTAAAGATATCAAGGACTTAGAACATGTTCCCAATTGCTTGTTAATTTAATATAAGGTTTATCTGAGAAACCATCCATTTGACACAGGATTCTGTCAAGAAATCTGCCAAAGTGAGGAGTTTTAGTTTAGTCTATCAGAAAATTTTTTAACATAACTTATTTGAAGATACAGGGTCCGACAGAAATGGCCATTGATTGCAAAAATATGAAATAATTAATAATAAGCGCAATGAACCATAAACTAAATCAACTTTACAATGGACTAAACTCCATAATGTCAAGAATGTAAGTCCGTCTGAAGACAATGCCATACATGTTCATAGTTAGCAATATGGTTACTAGGCATCATAAACTGCACCAAATATGCCAATATCAGCACATTCTTAAACCAGCTATTGCTAAAGCTTAAAACACAAATTGCATGCGTCAACATGTGAGGTTAACATGCGTAACCAAATACGATAGGGTACCCATGGATATGGGTCTTGTTACCCACCAAATGTGGATAACTCATAGGAGAATGTTAGGATATTCCGACACATAGGAAATAGTTAAGAATAACTTAGTCTAATGTAGAGTTAGGTAAAGTGTGTTTCTTTACCATGTACATTTGTAACTTATAATCCGACGGTCACGATTTGTAGTGAACCGACGGTCATCTCTCACCTCGGTATTAACGGCACTTGATCCGTGGCTTAACACCCGATTGGTCCATGATCTCTATTTAAAGAGCATGGAGGGTCATTTGTTCGGTAACCGTTTATGAGAGAAACATATGTAACTTTTCTTTTATATTAATAAATTCTCTGCAGTGGCCGCGTTGGCTCAAGCCGGGGACTGTTTCTCTCTTTGACGGTTTTAACCACGTGATTATACTGGTGTATTGATTTGTGATTTGTTTGTGAGCGGTGACCTTTGGTTCTTGATCTACGGAACTTACCCTGTAAATTCCTACATGGTATCAGAGCTATTTTGAGGGCCGCGTCCGTTGTTGTAAAATCTGAAGCCGGTTTGACTGCATGCGAATGCCGCTTTGTAGATCTACTATTTCTGAACATTTTTGGGCTTGGAGAACTGCTCGGTTGTGTCCGGAGCATCTATTACAGTGAGGAACGCCTTTCGTTTCATGCGAAAAGGTTTCCGGCTGCCCAAGTTATGTTAGTTTAGATCTGGAGGTATAAAGCATCTATTTTGCAATTATATTTGTTAATAGTTCTACTTATTTCGGTTTTTTTTATTTAAAGTTTTATTTATTTGCCGAATCTATACCTTCTTCTCTGTGTATGCTCTTTGTTGTGCGCTCCGTGCGATCTCGGCAAATCAAAAACCGGAAAAAGGAATTTTTTTTCTACGTATGCTCTTTCCCCGCGTCTCTGTGCGATCTCGTGAAATCAGAAATAGTAAAAAAAAAGTGATAGTTGCCGGCAAGGCTAACCAAGAATCTAACATTCTGCCATAAGGCTTTGCATGTCGTTTTTTTTGCTCGTTTTTTGTGCAGGAAAAGGCACGCAAACCACCCCCACCACCAATAATAATAATAATAATAATAATAATAATCCCCCCTTCCTCCTTTTTAAAATAACATAATCCTTTTACTATCTCACTTGGTGAAGGGTTAGTTTATGAGAATAGAGGTCTTGGGTTCAAGTCTCCTTCTCAAGCTTCTTTTGTAAAAAGTTTTTGTTCAAAGGGGCGGAATTTTTTTTTTTAAAAGCCGCACTTCATCCCGTTCCCGTAACTTTTTCGGCATCTACAACTCAGTTTTTTCAAAAGGCATAACTTCTTCATCCGGAAGCCATTTTTCGAGCCGTTTTTTTTAAACGACCTAATTTTTCGAGATCTTTCCATTGGAGTAGTTAGTTTCAACTTTTCTCAGCTTGGTTTTTTTTTTAAATGGAAAGTGCATGCCCAGTTATTCTTAATAGCACCAATTATTTCCAATGGCTACTTCACATGGTAGATATACTTAGAAGTAAAGGGATTTATAGAATAGCCACAGGACAAGAAACTAAACCTTTCGATGATGATAAAGCTGCTAAATGGGAAAATAAACAAGATCCAGCACGAGGGTTGATAGGAATGTCCATTGCTCAAGATCTTTGATTTCATATCCTTGACATTGACACCCCTGATGAGGCCCTGGAAAAGCTAAAAACGGTTTTTGGCGTTCAAAATTAAATCCGGGCCCACAAGCTTGAAAATGAATTGCTTACTTTGGACCCCAATAATTTCTCCTCCATTGAAGATTTTTTGTCCAAATTTAAGACCCTGCGAATTCTTTTAGAAGGTTGTAAGATCAAAAAGGACAATGGTAGCCTCATATATTGCATTCTTGCTAAGCTTGGTCCTGCATACTCTATATTTGTTTCCGCCTTCCACTCCACCAAAGAAGCCATCATTTCTTCAGGAACCACCTACAAGAATCCCTCTTTTGATGCCTTTTGTGATTCTTTGATAAGAGAACAAGAAAAACTTTTACACCTTGGTCTTATCACTGCTAGAAATGCTTCTAAGAAAGCCTTAGCAGCCCAACAAAAACCATATCAAAAGAATCCCAAGAAGCAGTATCCTAAAAAATATGGTCCTAAACCAAACAAGGGCCCTAAGAAATTTCAGCCGCAAACTGAAAAATCAAATCACCAAAATAATAAGGCAAATCAAAACAAAGGGAAGAACACAGATAGACATTGCAACTTTTGCAATCGGGATGGCCATATAGAGTCCAAATGTTTTAAGAAGATGGAAGCCTTAGAAGCAGCAATGAAGAAGCACAACATCAATTTGGAGCACTCTTCACCTTCATCTTCAGGCATGGCACTTTTTGCTTGTGGTTGTCAAGCATCAAGATCCGGTTATGCATTAAATGTATCTTCTTCTCCTCGTCATGAGTGGCTCATTGATTCTGGAGCTTCTTACCACATGGCTAAAAATAAATCCATGTTTTCTTCTTTAAATGATTGTAACACCAAACATATTTATGTTGGTGATGATAGATCTCTTAGTGTTGTATGATCTGGAACCATTCATCTAGATAATGGTCAGTTTAATGATGTACTATGTGTTCCTACCTAGTCATGCAACCTTCTATCTGTTTATCAGATAACACATTCAAGTGAAGGGAAAATAGTAGAATTCTCACCTCATAATGTTGTAATCAAGGATCTCAAAGATCCTAAACACATTTTGGCTACTGGCATTGCTAATGATTCCACAAGGTTGTATAAGTTTGACAACTTTGGGTCATCATCTCTTCCCTCTGTTTTTGTTGCTCATAATGATGGTGTGAGCAAACTTTGGCATGAGCGATTTGGCACTTAAACTATCGCTCTCTTCAAACTCTATGTAAGGAAAATATGCTGACGGGCCTTCCTATGGTATCTTGCCGAGATGGTGTTTGCTCCGGATGTGTACTCCGAAAACATCATCGGGATAGTTTTGACAAACGTGCCTCTTGGCACGCTTCAGCCCCTTTGCAGCTTGTGCACAGTGATTTATGTAGTCCACTTCCTGCTGTTTCTTTCTCTGGTTGCAAGTACTTCTTAACTTTCATTGATGATTTTTCCAGACGCACTTGGGTATATTTCTTAAAACTAAAGAGTGAAGTTTTTAACTTGTTGTTGGCCTTTAAGGCCTTTGTTGAGAAACAACCTGGACATCAAATTCTTAAGTTAAGATCAGACAATGGCGGAGAATATGTTAACAACAAATTTATCAACTTATGCACTGAGCATGGCATTCAATTGCAACATACTGTTCCTTATACTCCACAACAAAATGGTGTAGCTGAAAGGAAGAATTGCACATTAAAAGAAATGGCTAATTGTATGCTTCAATCTAAAGGACTTGGTCTCAATTTTTGGGCAGAAACCATTAACTGTGCAAATTACATAGTAAATCGCACTCCTACTAAGGTTTTAAAGAATATAACTCCACAAGAAGCTTGGAGCTCAATCAAACTAGATGTAAGTGACTTTCGTGTTTTTGGAAGTAATGCTTGGGCCCATATTCCAGATGTGAAACATAAAGCCTTAGAACCTAAGAGTGGAAAATGTATTTTTCTTGGATATTCTGAAGATGTCAAAGGATATAGGCTTCTTCAACCCAAATCCAAAAATATAATCATTAGAATAGATGTAAATTTTGATGAAAATATCTACCGTGAGCTAGTTCATCATGTGTGCCACCTTAGCCCGCGATCCTGATTCGGCATATGTGCCACCTCTCTCTCTCTTCTATTTTTAATAGCATTCCTTCTAGTTCATATGATGACAGCGAGGATGACAATCCTCCTCCAGCTCGTGAAATTGTTCCTTATACTCCACCGCTTCCAAGATGGGTCCGCTCTACTCGGGATGCAGCAGGTTCTCTTGCAGGTGACCCTGTCGATCGACGACGTACACGTTCTCAGTTTGAAAGAGATTTTTCCTTATTGGCTCAAGTTCTAGAAAAACTTGATCCAAAAACCTTTGAAGAAGCCTCCGGTCAACTAGATTGGGATGAAGTTATGAATGAAGAGTATTGTTCCTTATTGGCAAACAATACTTGGGATCTTGTTCCTCTTCCAAAAGGAAGAAAACTTGTCAGATGCAGATGGGTTTACAAAACAAAGTTTGGACCAGATGGAAAAGTGGATAGACATAAAGCTCGTCTTGTCGCTAAAGGTTTTTCACAAGTTGAAGGCATTGACTATACTGAAACCTTCTCTCATGTTGCCAAAATGAATTCTATCCGCCTTGTTCTTTCCCTTGCTGCCTCCTTTAAATGGGAAGTCCATCAGATGGATGTTAAATCTGCCTTCTTACATGGAGATTTGCATGAAGAAATATACATGGAACAACCCCCTGGCTTTATCCAAAAAGACTCCAGCCTTGTTTGTTGCCTTAGGAAGTCTCTCTATGGTCTCAAACAAGCTCCTCGGGCTTGGTATGCCAAAATGGATAGATTTCTCTTAGATAATGGCTTTTCTAGGTGTCATTTTGACAACACTGTCTACACCAAGAAAGTGGGTAATTCCATCACCATCCTTGTTCTTTATGTTGATGATCTTATCCTTACTGGTAGTGATCCAAACCATATCAACCATGTGAAGTCTAGCCTCAAAAAGAAGTTTGAAATGACAGACTTAGGACACTTGCATTATTTCCTTGGTCTTCAAGTCTTGCAATCCAAGGAAGGCATTACCCTCTTTCAGTCCAAGTATGCCTGTGATCTTCTACACCACTTCCACATGGAAGACTGTAAGCCAGCCCCTTCTCCCTTTCAGTCTGGAGTCAAGCTTTCAGTCACTTGTACTACCCCTAAAGTTGATGCTACCTTATACCGTCAACTTGTTGGTAAACTTTTGTATCTAACCCATACCCAACCTGACCTTTCCTTTGTCGTTGGTCTTGTCGCTCGGTTTATGCACCAACCTCATGAAAGTCACTGGAAAGCAGCTAAAAGAATACTTCGATATATTTGAGGTACAGTTTAGTTCGGGATTCATTACAGTGCAGGAGCATCTCCATTGTTGATTGGTTTCACTGATTCTGATTGGGCTGGTGACCCTGATGATCGAAAGTCGACTGCAGGATATGTATTCACTCTCGGTTCAAGACCTATTACTTGGTCTTGTAAGAAACAAAGTGCCATCTCTCTTTCTTCAGCAGAAGCAGAGTATCGTGGTGCAATTGAAGCCAACAAGGAAGCCATGTGGCTTCTTCAGATCCTGTCTGAATTTGGTCTCCATCAGTAGCATCCAACTACACTTCGGTGTGATAATCAGAGTGCCATTCAGCTATGTAAAGATCTAGTTCAGCATCAACGTATGAAACACATTGAAATTCACATACACTTCATCAGAAAGCTCATTCATGATCGTGTTCTTGAAGTGCAGTACTATCTAACCAATGATCAAGTAGTTGATATCTTTACAAAGGCTCTCACAGAAGCGAAGTTTACCAAACTTCGATCTATGCTTGGAGTTCAAGAAAGTTGTCATTAAGGGGGGATAGGCTCTAATGCCTCCTTCCTTCTCCTATTGTGTCACTTTTGTAAATCCTTCAATCCTATCCCAATTTGTTCTTAAGGGGGGATGTTAGGATATTTCGACACATAGGAAATAGGCTCCTTTTGTGTCACCTTTGTAAATCCTTCAATCCTATCCCAAGTTGTTCTTAAGGGAGGATGTTAGAATATTCCGACACATAGGAAATAGTTAAGAATAACTTAGTCTAGTGTAGAGTTAGGTAAAGTGTGTTTCTTTACCATGTACATTTGTAACTTATAATCCGATGATCACGATTTGTAGTGATCCGACGGTTATCTCTCACCTCGGTATTAACGGCACTTGATCCGTGGCTTAACACCCGATTGGTCCATGATCTCTATTTAAAGAGCATGGAGGGTCATTTGTGCAGTAACCGTTTATGAGAGAAACATATGTAACTTTTCTTTTATATTAATAAATTCCCTGAAGTGGCCGTGTTGGCTCAGGGCGTGAAGTGTTTTCCTCTTTGAGGGTTTTAACCACGTGATTATACTGGTGTACTGATTTGTGATCTGTTTGTGAGCGGTGACCTTTGGTTCTTGATCTACGAAACTTACCCTGTAAATTCCTACAGAGAAATTTGTTCTCCTCACTTGACTGCTAGCCACACAGCAACCCTATGATAGCCCACAGATAGCTTTACATCAGAGTTGTCCACTTATGCTCAGGTCAGTGCTCTCTCCCATCTGGCATGCTTCTTCAAGGAATTTGGGTCATCCATAAAAAGCTACATTAACCATTCATGTAATCATGTGCTTTAATTTAATATTTATGGGCACACTAATATGGATCACAAGCCAAGCTGGAAAATTGATCGCTCTTGATTGCACCCTTATTCCCATGTTTCACCTAGGTGGTTATACTTTGCCCCTAATCCAGTGTGACCTCCCCTGCGGTCCTTCCTTGAGGAGGGGCACTAATTGAAGTAGTGTGCCCAATGTACTCCAGTACTTACCACAATCCATGCCTCCCTTATTATCCCCATCCACCCTTTGGGTTGACTGTCATTTGTCATTAGGACTGGCACCTCATATCCTCATCTCTGGATCAAGTCCCAAAAATTGCCCTAAGAGGTTGATGCAACAGAAAGAATCATAAAAGCATATAAAGCCACAACTATCATTCATTGCTCCCTAGTCGATGCTATCATTCATAGGCTATATCCTCAAGCCTATATATGCCATTGTACTGCCTAAATATGCATATCATATAAACCCTAACTTATAGCAGTCTTTTTCTAAATTACTAATGTCTTACAAAAGTGTACTTCAACTCTAGGAAACTCTTATCTCGACCTTTCAAGGCTTGGCCAATACCTTTTCCTTCAATTATTAGACCTTGCATCACCCCTAAACCCTTATTAATTGAATATCTTGTAGGTGATCTTTTGAAGGGAAGCCTACCTTATGGGGATAATATCCACCACTAAACAGTTGGAGAGAAGCCACTTAGGTGACAATGTTGGATGATCTCTTGTTGCCATAAGACCTAGGTTGTCTAGTGAGGCTTTGCACTAGGCCTGCTAAATTTTGCAATAATGGGTCCTTAACTAAGATGTCAAACCAAGGTCTTTGGCCAGGTACCCACTTTATGTTGGATTTAGTAAACATGTAAGTGGACAACATAATTGAGAATGCAAGGTGTAAAGATGTTGAAAGATTGAAACCCATTTTCTGAGACAATTCTCAGGCTTTTAAGCCTACTTCACAACTCTCCATTATCACCCATGGTTATAAATAACTCCACCTCGGCGAGTTCCACACCCTAATGTTGCTACATTGCCCCATCATCCCCCCTTAGCACAACTTGACCCATTGTGTGGCATTGCAATTTTATGGTCCAAGACCCTAGTATCCTGCAACCCATTTTTTTCCTACCATCCATAGCACTGCTCCATGCCCTACTCATGTTCCCACCCGAAACCCCATCCCTCGACCTCCTTTCCTCTCCTCCTCTGCTACACCCCTCGACCCCACATCTATGCTCTTCTCTCCCTCTTTACTCGTCATTCCACTCCTATTCATACCTCTGCCTCCCTTCCTAAGCCTCCCCCTCCCATTTCCTTCCCACCAACAACCCCCTTTC
Source organism: Pinus albicaulis (assembly GCA_034641835.2). Lineage (NCBI taxonomy): Eukaryota > Viridiplantae > Streptophyta > Pinopsida > Pinales > Pinaceae > Pinus > Pinus albicaulis. The sequence continues at coordinate 899,192,591 of CM076581.1, forward strand.
CCCCAAGCATTCCTGTTGTGCAACTATCTATGTATAGACTCTAGAGAGATAAATGTGTGCAATGTTCCAGACACCTGATTCTTAAAGCTCAACAAGCTGTGCAAGGCATCAACAGCTCAAGGCAGTTTAGTAAAATGTAGGGAGGGATACTCCTTTCAATATCCCGCAGTCCAAATAGTAATCATAAAACAAAGATTTGTGTACTATAATCATAAATATGTCATTTGGAATCATAGAACTTTCCAGTTTACCAAAGAGACGCTATATACAATGCAGTTGTCTAACTTTACATAGATAGAAGTATTAAGAATTATATGAAGGGTAATATCAGTCAGGTCCCTGGCTTGGCTCAAAGGGCCTGAAAGCTAGCAGTGTTGAAATGAAAGTAATATTCATCCGTGGTTACCTGAAATTATGGCTAAGTGTCGTCATTATTGTATTCCTAGTCTATGGTTTAATAGCTGAATTAGTGAATATCATTTTATATTATTCTTGGTGGCTAAGGCTGACCTAGGCATTTATGTCGAGTCATTCTGCCCTCAAGGAGGAAAGCAAATCAACCTCTTAAGCTGAGTATAATTACACGATTTGTCATGGGTTCACTTATCTTTATGGAATATTTCGGTCAATAGTTTATGTTAGATTGAGGTCTTGAAGTGTTTACCATAGATCTATGATCTCTTTATCATTTCAACAAGGTATTAGAGCTAGTGTTGATCCATAAACAGTAGGCCCATGGCCCTGTCAGCACCATAGTATTAAAAACCGGAACCGGTGACCGGACCGGTGGACCTAACGATCGGGTTTCAAACCGGAACCGGTGAAACCGGGACAGGTCAGATCTCAATGAACCAGTTTTTAAAAAATACATTAAATAATTAATTTTTAATAAATTAAAAAGAATAATAATAATAAATAAATAAATAAAAAATAGAGACAAAATATGCAAAGTTTGTTCATTTATATACCATGTAAAGGTGAATATATCAAAATGGCACCAAGTGCAATACATATCATCGACAAAATACATAAGCAATGAGACTCTAAATGCCCTCTAGAGTTCAAAAACAAAGCCTACAAACTATGAGGCCACTGGCCTACTACAAATCTACATATATGATATTAGTGATCAACATTATCATTTGAAACTTTTTATCATGGTCAAACTCAGTTGGTTGAGTCTCGACTCCCAAACTTTGCAATTGCTCCAGTCACAAACTTCTCTATTGGTTCAGTGACTTGAGTCTCAAACTTCTGAAGGTATTCTGCCCTAATATGCTCTATTACTTCATTTGGTGCTGCACATGGTTTTACATGGCCTCTTATCCCAGCCAAGTGTTGCTTGAACCTGTAAATACCCCCACCTGCAATAGATTTTTGGCAATATTTGCATATCATTTTGCCATCAATCATATCACAATGGGCCCATGCAGTATCCTTGGCTTTTGGAGGCATGATGGCTACTACTTAGCTCAAACTCTATGTTGTTCCATTACTCCAGCAAAAACTCAACACTCTCCAAGCTTTCAATCAAACTCACAAAAGCTTCAAATGAGATGTGTGAGACAAATGAGAGCGTACCCCTGCGTTTAAAGGATTGGGGAAGGTATTTTTGGGGGGAAACAACCCTCCTTTTCCCTCCAAAACCACCCATTACCGACCAAATCAGCGTTTGTGAGTCCCGTTTGCAGTCATGGCAGCTAAATGGCTGGTTTATCCATAAACCGTCCAGTTAGCACCGGTCAGACCGGAAAAAATGGTCAAGCCCCTCCCTTAACCAGGTTTTCAGGCCGGTTTAACCCAGCTGGGCATCTGACTGGCCAGTTTTTAATACTGTGATTAGCACCCAGATTGAATTTCTTCAAAACACGATCAGAGTGCCTAACTTTTTTTGCTCAGGGACATATTACGGGACGGGTTGTTGGTTGGTCCATCAATGAAGCAACAATGGCTTGTGGAATGCCTTTCAAATTTGGCACATCATCACATGTTTTTGTTACTCAAGTATAGATGGTTGGAAAGGTTCTTGAACAGATTATTCATATAGGTACATTCATAGGTTACATCACAGGTACAAGTGGACAGTTAATTCAGTAGTAGAAGGTGCCTCATACTTGCAGGTTTAGTGCGGTATGGGAGGAATCAGGATGAATACACCGAAGCGTATGATTAGGTTGATTCTTGCATGCTTATATTTTTCAGTATCTGATCATAGACCTGTGTACCCTTTGGGAAAATGTGCATAGAATTCGAATATCAGCAAAATCTAAAAAGTTGCTGTATTTACTATTTAGTAATTTCTATTTTTAGAAGTCGCTGTTTATAGCAGTTTCTAAAAATAGTTTGATTGACAAGATGACTACATATTTGAAGACCCAACTGGGAGATATGTGTAGTGCTATTGGCCAACTGTTGACTGAAATTTGTGTAGTTTCCTTGCTTGCCTTCGTATTTTGGGTTTTTGGTGCTTTGTATTGTTTTTGTGATTGAATTGAAAATTTTATGTGCATGCAAAACTCTACTTTCTAATAAAACAAAAAAAATAAAAAATATCATGTAGGCAAGACCAACTGAACTGTATATTTCAAAGGATAGATTGAATGAATATGCCTGACATAGATCTTAACTGATTAATGCTGTCACTTGAAGCTGCCAACCAGATTTAGAATAAACACGACTCCTCCAATATTATTAATATTCACCCTTCATTAAGTTACTTGGGACACCAAAGTGCTGGCATAGAATTGATACTTGGTTGCTGTTTCCTTGTTAGCGTCCTCAGCTACAGGGATGGCTGAACTTGCTCATGCGGGAGTACCTACAGTGGCTGTTACGTCTTTTAATGACTGGAGATGGCCTTTGTCAACAGTCTGACCCCGCCACTCTTCAATCTCGCCACCAGATGCCAGGTAACTCTGTAGTGCCCCTTCTTATGGCTGTAGCGGTCCTTCCAGGCCCCAATGGCTCTCGATCTTCCCTTTACAACCCTTGGTACTCAACACACCTATGCCCAGGCCCAAGTTATGATTGTTGTCCCCTGTCATGACTGTGATCTAATTCTATAGCACCCACTGCCTCCTTTCTCATCAATGAAAACCCTCCTATGCACTTGTGCACCCACAAAACAGTAGCCACAAGAAGGCAGAGCAGTCCTTCCCTTGTGTATTCAGCCATGAACAAGGAAATGATCCTCCTGTACACGATTGCAACCTCCAGGAAGCAGATCAACCCTCTTCTGTGAGTTCTGATCAGCAAAATGATTCCCCTCTTGTGCGTTCAGGCAGCCACGAACAGCCAATATCACACCGTCACTTTATCCTCAACAAACATGTCCTTCCTGTGCAGGTTTACAGCCCCGACAACAGCTCGATCCACCATTGATAACCCAGCCACCTTCTCCTCAGCCAACACAGTCTTCCAGTGCATGCGTACAGTCACTTTCAACAGATCGTCCTCTCTCCTGTGGGTTCTTACAACCTGAGCAAGCAGATCGACCTCTCCCTATGCAATATTACAACCACGCATCAACAGAACGATACCCATTGGTATGTAGCAACTCGCAAAGGATGGAGACGTCCTCTGCATGTGTGATTTCCCCTGTCAATGAGCAAATCGAACCCCCGGGTTTCAAACCAGGCATGCATGAACGAATAGAGTTCCTCTGGCAAGAAATTCGATCTCACTGAAACTCTGACAATGTTGTTCTTCTTCAACAGTTAAATATGTCCAACCAGCTAGGGTAGGTAATCACCCACCGAAGCCAGTTTTCTTCCAAGGGTTTTCATCCAAGGAAGAGATGACGCACTAAGCTCTCCAATCCAATCTCAAAAGAGAAAAATGCATAATGGTGAGAAGGAAATCGATTTCCTCTCTTTTAAATTCCCTTTTTCCAATCTCCCCCCTTTTTGTCCAATTTGAATTTCTTTCCCCCTTTTTAATTTTTATTAGCTTTCCAATGTTTTATGGTGTCACTTTATAAGGTTATCCTAACCCCATGACGTTTATTTATTAATTAAACCCCTGTATTAACTTCTCCTTTGCAACTCTATCTAGCCTACGAGAGTCGAAAATGAGTTAGTGAGTCGTCCCTCTGCTGATCATTCGAGAAGGAATATTACAGTCCCCCCCTCCTGAAATTGCTTGTCCTCAAGCAATTGTAGACTGGGGTGCTGCAGAATGTCTTCTCCCTCCCATGTCACATCTTCTAAGGGTAGCCTCCTTTCCCTCTAATGAGGTACTTCCGAATAGTCTTGTTCCTCAATTTTCTCTGTTAGTTTTTGTAGCATCAGATGTGTTCTAGCCTTGAAATTGTGGAGAGGCTAGAACACAAGAGATCTCCAAAACTCAGAAATCGTTTTTGGAAATTCCACCTAGAGACGACTAAATTAAATTATTAGTCAATTTTTAAATATTTCATAAGTATAAACTCAGGGAATATGATTAATTAATCAGAACTAATTAAGTCACAGTGTGAATGTTCTAAATAGTTACATGGATCGATTTCTAGTTAATCTAGTCATCGATTAAGATTTAATTGTGGTTGTGAAGTCTCAACGGAGGATTAGGTCAAGTGCTTCAGGTGTGGCGAGCTAGGCCACTACAGTTCCTAGTGTCCTCTCAGGAAGAAGGACAAGGAGGAGAAGCAGAACCAGCAGGCAGCTTCTACCAAGATCGGTAGGTTGTCCTCCAAGCTAGAGGAAGACTTCGCCATGATTGCAAACATCCCTCCAAGAGTGAGGTTTTGTAGCCCCAGAGTGCTACAAATGGGTAGGATTCTTGAGGAGGTTCACCTCTTGAATTAGTACCTTGCTACAGGAGCCCACAGTATTCAGTAGCAGGATGGACCAGTGGCAGTTGATGTAGTCAGATGCTAGAGTGACTACTAATGGGGAGTGCAGTGTAGAGTTGGCAGCAGTGCAGTTAGGACTCTGGTGACAGATGCAACATAATGAACACAGTTGGTTCAGTATTTTGGATGCTTCTCAATTGCAGTAGTTGCAGTTGCAGTGCAGATGCAGTGTTGGCAGCAGTTCAGCAAGGTCAGCAGCAACACAGATGCAACTCATATCAGAGTTGCACAGTAGTTGGTGGGCAGCAGTATCCATACATCAAGAGCATGACAGGGGATGGTGCAAAAGCAAAGTATTGTTACCAGAGAGGTGCAGCAGTACTTGAACGCATTCCTCGCTAAGTGGGAGTGTTAGTTTTTGTAGCATCGAATGTGTTCTAGCATTGAAATTTTGTGGACAGGCTAGAATACAAGAGATCTCCAAAACCCAGAATTGTTTCTGGAAATTCCACCTAGAGACAATTTAATTAGATTATTAGTGAGTTTTTAAATATTTCCTAAGTATAAACTTAGGGAATATGATTAATTAATCTAAATTAATTAAGTTTTCTCTCTTGCTTTAGCTTGTCCTCACCTGAGCTCTGATACCATGTTAATTTTAGTTAATGTGTTCTTTGCTTAGGACAATTACTTCAATATTCCATATTAGCCCATTTAAAATTCCATTTCATTTCCATTAGCAATCACATAAATCAGTGTCACATTGACAGTAACTGAAGAAAGAACATAAACAATAAATGTAGAAGACAAGACAAGAAAACACAAGAATTTGGCTCAAGCCAAGGAAAAACCCCAACATGGGGAAAACCCTTGATCAATCCTTCTTATTATAAATATCAAATGTTCAATAGAGAGAGAGAGAGTACAATAACATAAAGTCAATGTCAAAATTGACTTGACAACTTGATGATCCAAAACCACTGTCCAAATGCCAAACAAACAGCCCAATCAAATCTGAAATTTCTGCACCTTGACAACAGCAGTCAAACTGCCCTAGCCAGTGGTCAACGGTGGTCAAAGTAGCTTCAAAATAGCTTGGTCCTGGTTCAAATAATGGGGCCTCCTTTGCTGATTGAAATGAGCCCAAAACAGTCTGATACTGAGTAGTCAAACCTGGTCAATGTGATGAAGAAATCTGCAGTCGAATGACTGCAATTAGGACTGCAGTAAAAGTGCCCAAATTGCCTCGCATTCTGTGCCAAAGGATGCATATTGCTATAACAAATATTCTTCACCAAACAACGCAGTCAAACCATGTCAAATGCAATCAAGTCAAAGTTGTTCAATGTCCCATAACATAATAGAAACTCGGCCAATCAGGAAAAAGACTTCCTCCTTCGCACTTGTGAAGAAAAATTTGTGATCTTGGAGCGATACGAACCAATCTGATGAAGAAGAGAGAAGAAATGTGAGATATAAATGTGTCATTGAGGTTGGAGGTCACTTCTATTTACATGAGATGGAGAGGGGTTCAACTTGTCTAAATAACCCCGAGCCTACCTTAACAAATTGCACATGTGAGGGCTTCACTTCAAAAACATATTTCTCCTTGTCCGATTTCAGTGATCCTTAGGTCAATTTTGGTCCTCTCAAAAAGTTGAAATCAATGCAATAATTATCTCCATCAAATTAATTGTCCAAAGTGGAATTTGGCGCTAGTTGCATGTTTTAACATGCGCCCTCCAAGCGAGGGAGAAAATAATAAAGATGATCTCCAAAACAGATTTCTCTTTGTTGACTTTCTCCACCACTAGAAAAGATTCAATTGAGCTTGCTCTGTTGATCAATTTGCCTCTCACATGTCTATATATTTATATAGAGCTCTAATGTGAGTGGACACCCATAGAGGTGGCTCTTCATCACAAGAAACCCCTCACTTATGGAGCCTACATAACAACTTAACATTAGACTAGAATTGTTAACCCCACTAATGGGTAAAGCCTCCATTAGATAAACAATTCAAATCCGCTCTATAAAATAAAACACTGCACCCCACAGCTAGAAATGTGAGCATTGTGAGTCATTTACCCCTAGTAAAATCAGCATGGCACCATGGGTAAATGTATTAATCTACCCTAGTCAAATCAGCATGACCCCATGGGAGAAAGTATGCCCCTTGAGTCGTTCACCCTTAGCCAAAACAGCATGGCCCCATAGGTGAATGTATCATTCCCCCACTAGTTAAACCAGCATGACTGAGTTGGAGAATGTCTGCCCGATGTTGCAAAAACATCAAGGATTGTTCCTGCATGATCCCCAAAATCAAATCCAAGTGACAAGTGTTCCTCCCAAGTACAATTGTAAATTAGTAAGTCATGAAAGAATGCCAACAAATGTTTACACAATCGCTTATTGAAAATATGATGCATGCACAACTGGAAAGTAGTTGTTGCATTAGTCAACCCAAATAGCATGAATAAGAACTCCTAGTGCACAAAATGGTATATGAATGTCGTCTTAGGCACATCTTGCTCCCAGACCCTAATCTGACAGTACCCTAATCGAAGATCTATCCTAGAGAAGAACATTGCCCCATGCAACTCATCTAACAATTCTTCGATCCATGGGATAGAATACCACATGTTTTTGATAGTTTTATTATTTAAGGCAATGTAATCAATGTGTTGATTTTTGGGTAGTTGCGAGAGGTGCTCCAACTTCCCTAACTACTCAAGTCGGCTTAATAAAAGAAAAATAAATTAAAATAAATTCTTGAAGTCGGCTCCAAAAGTTCAAGACGGCCCAACAAGGAGACGTGCCCCTTGGACACTCATATAGTTTCTCTCTCTCACATGTGGGAAGCAAATATGAGGAAGAGGCTGAAGTTTCTAAGGAGTTGAATTTTTTGAGATAGTTGAAGTTTGACCAACACTTGACCAGCATTGGCCAACATTGACCGAGACCTTCTAAGATGTGTTTGATCGTTGTTTGATCGAGTTTTTGAGGTCTATTCGACATGTGTTGACCGAGCTTCTTTGTGATTTGTTTGACTTGCGGTTGACAAAGTTTGACCTCGCAAGTGTGGGAGACATGAATTGAAACTTGCACAATGATGAAAAATTACTCGCTTTTCACCATTGGATCAAATCGCTTTGGACTTTCCTGAAATTGAAGGACATGGGGAGGGCTTTTCTCTCCTCTCTTTCCCATTCCCATTCCTCCATTTTATTGCAAGCAAGATTCAAGAAACTATAACTCCGCCAAATTTTAAAATTTCAAACATCATGGCTATATGGCTTGGCATTCTCTTGATATTGGTTCTTTTTTTTGTTATGATGGTGTTGGGGAGTAGGAGGAATTATGAAGAGGTGAAGAAGTGGGTGGTGGTGGATTTGAAAACCCTAGAGAGGAGGAGTACCAATAGGAATAGGAGGATAATGAGAGTGGAAAGATGATAAGGGAAAAAAAAACAAAGAAGATCAAACCCCCTTGTGGAAATATGTTACTAAGCTTTTAAGAGGGAAAGGGGTGGAAATACTAAACTTACATGCCTCCATTGCAAAAACACTTACATAAGTTCATACACCTGTTCCGGAAAGCATCTTTGTGGGAAAATGGCATGGAATGGAAATAAACAAATAGGAATCAAAACTTTTGTAAGTATGTCACATCAACAAAGAGCCAAATACATAAGGAAAAATGAGGAAGCCCAATACAAATCTAAAAGATCAAAGGGTGACTTTGAACATGACACCACTAGCCCACAATCACATAGACTAAGAACTCCATCAGCATCCACCCATGGTAATGGATATGGAGGCACAAGCACAGACATCCCTTAAAGGCATAGAACCATATCAGATTTCCTTGATCAAGGGTGTAGGAATGATGTGGATGCAAAAATTTATTGGTTTCTCTATGCATGTGGGATGTCATTCAATGTTCTTAGTGGACCTTATTGGCATGAAATGGTTAGCGCCATCAATGATGCCCCCGAAGGATATAACAGCCCTAGGTATGACAAGGCTAGCACCGTGTGACTTGATCATGAAAAAGCCAAAATAGCACATGCTTTGGGTAAAATGACAAATTCTTGGAATGACTATGGGCTATCCATTGTATTTGATGGTTGTCAACATTGAAGAACCATTACTTCAAACAATTGAAAGTATTGGGCCATACAATGTCATCCAAGTCATCACTGATAATGCTTATAATTGTGAGGCAACAGAAGCAATCATTGAGGATAAATACCCCAACATATTTTGGTTTGCATGTTTGGTTCACACAATGAACCTTTTGATGCATGATATTATTAAGAATAAACAACCTCAATACAGATGGATTGGTGACAGAGGTAAGAGAATGATAAAATTTATTACCAATCACAACTATACCCATGGGCCTTTTTGCAGTCACTCAAGGTTGGAGTTGTTAAAGATTGCAAAGACTAGATTTGCTAACTATTACCTCACCTTTAGGCGCCTTTGGAAGGTAAGATCCTAACTTGTATGATATTATTCACAATTTTGTGTGTGCACGGTGGCATAAACTTAATGTTCCACTACATGCCTTGGCGTATGTCGTTACGCCAAAATACTACTCTCCATCTTGGTTGGGCAAACCTGCACCTGGGGGTTGGGTTATGACCACACCCCGTACAGATCCAGAGGTACAAAATGGGTATATGACAATATTAGACAAGTTGGTCCCTGACAGAGAGGAGTGTGCTAGATTACGTCTTGAATTAGGCAAATACTTCACTAGCACTAGAGTGTTTGGTTCTTTGCATGCAATGGAAGACAGGGACAGATATGATGTTGTCACATGGTGGGACACGTATGGCAGCCAGGGACTTTTGGAAAAATTGGCAAAGAAAGTGATTTCACAGGTTGTAAATACTTCCTCTGCAGAGAGGTGTTGGAGCACCTATAGCTTCATCCATAATGTGAGAAGAAACAACCTCAATGAAAATTGGGCAAAAATCTTGGTTTATGTGCACTACAACTTGAGGTTGTTGACACATTATTCTGACTGGGCTCGTGATGGTACATCAAATATATATTGGGACACCAACACAGAGGAAGATAATTTGGAGGATGGAGCTCTACATCCGGAAAAATTGGAAACAAAAAATTTTAAAGATGGTGATGAAACAACAATAGCAACCATGCCACCCCTGATCCCATCATCCAGTAGCAGTGCTCGAGTTCCACAATCTTTGCCTTTGTTGCCACTACCTCCATCTACATCCTCACATGGAGGTCATGTGCCTTTTGGTTCTTGTTTTGGACATGATCGTCCGACTATGTGGGAGGAGACTCCCAGTAGACCACCACGAGTTCTTCAAAAATTAGACATTTCTCATGGAAAGGGCCAGAAGGAGCAGTAGATAATAGATTTACTTGTCTTTTCTAGTTTTTATAACTGTTGACTCTTTCACATTTATTATGATATTTTTGTAAACAATATATGACAATTTAAGTTTGAAGTTTGAAGTTGGCAATTACAACTCATTGGTAATGAATTATGAATATGATGCTTTGTGAAAGTTTAAAGTTGAAACATTTCATTTCATGTTAGATATTCTTTGTTATAGTTTGGTTACTTGGTAATGGTAATGGTTACAAGTACAACTTTAGTGATCAATGATGATAAATGTTATATATTGAATTTTGAAAGCTTGAAACTTTAAGATTGATAAATCATGAGACTCGATATGTTGTATGTTACTAACGTGTGGACATGGTTGATGAAGATTATAACTTCTAGATTATTGATGTTATATGGTTCAATCCATGTTTTTATGTTTTTTATATCTAATTCATTGTTCTACATGCTTTTGTTGACAAATATGCATCAAAATATATATTATATAAAAATTCGCTCGCAATTCGCTGCCAACCCGGAAGCTTTTGAAAATGTTGCTCCCCGCTCCCGCTTCCTGCTTTCGCTCCTGCTCCCAAGCAACCTTGGTCAAAACTTCAAAGCCAAGTATGCCCCTAATATTCCTCCAGCAACTCTTTTTGGAAACCCTTCTCTATCCAAGACAAATCTATAAAAAGGCTTCAATTACCCTTCACAAAGTATGCAACTAATGAATATTCCTTGATCGATCCAAGTCTGAAACTATCTCGGCCTTGTGGAGTCACCGAAAGATCAAAAGAGTGGTCTGGGATTTTATTTGGGTCTTGGTTTCTTCTTTAGCATCTGGAGTTTCAGTGTTACTCATTGCAGGACAGTGAGGGTTACTGGAGTTCATATTGATTCTTTTTTGAGTTCAGGGATTCGCTTGGGCACCCTTTTATTACAGGTAGAAGAGTGACCTACAGTGGTTTCAACCCTTATTAGGGCAACAGTGCAGAACAAAGATATTTTTGTGTTAATTATCACTAACCTAAAAGGAGATATCATGGCATAATTACATCTGGCATCCTTCTAACACTGCAGACTATTTCCTAAAGAAGAGACAACTTGTTTTCAGGCCTGTGGTAACATACATGGCACATTCATAAAGTTTCAAGGTCAAATTTATGCAAATGTATGAGAGATAAGAACACAAATCTCACACCTCAATCCTGTGCGGACTTGTGCACATTTATGTGCATATAAACTCAATTGTTCTATCTTTGAAGCATCAGTTCTATGGTAGGAATGTGGATCCAGCAAGGATAGGTTATGTCCAAGGCTAGAAGATCCTCATCCATGCGGCCTCACCTCAACTTGCATAACTGCGGTGACAAAATGACATGCCATTTTTGCAGCTCCTCATTGCACAGTAGCCTAAAGACATCATCCTGAAGTGCGGTCTATCCAGCATATAATCGTATGATGTGGAGCTCTTAAAAGACCTAAAATGTCTACAGCCAAGACAGATTGAGAAGTACATTTATGTGTATCAATCTCAGAATGTTTTTGACAACCAGCGAAAGACCTACTGAAGAATTTGGATCCTATAAATAAACAAACCATCATCCACAGGCCGACCTCTATCTCAGACTTCTGACATGGAATAATTATACCCAAAATGCCCTAAATCATTCATTTGAAGTGTCTTATTCTTGAGAATCTTACTGTGCTCAAGGGATGAATTTACTCCTGATGGTTATAATCACAGTCTTGTTTGAAGGCAAGAATAAAGGCATTAGGCATTTAAGACCAAATTCGAAATCAATCTAATCTATTGAAGTCGACTTAAGTGAGCAGACCAAATTTATTATAGTAACAACATTAGGCCATAAGCATCCTTGACAAAGGTTCATCAAGGGGTTCCTTCCAGTAAATCATAGCAACAAAGTTCTATCATTTAAAGAGCAATAAGTGTCTATAGCAGTTGCAACATAAGAACAGGCAGGGCTACATCAATATTTTGCAGTGTTAATACAGCAGTAGTGCATGTCAAGCATATTTTCACAGCATTAAGGGGAGAGAAATTTCATCATTCTCTAGAGTAGTAAAGGCAAGAAAGCTCTCAAGGTTTCATTATCAACAACATCCTCACTTCAGAGACATTCTCATTGTACAGTTGTTGTATGTAAATTTAGAGTCTTGTGAAAAAATTTGTAAAGGCATTATTGTTCAGGGAATTGTAGGAGTCATTTGGTCTTAGGGTTTGTTTTTGGGACAAGGGTTTAGGTCTTAGAGTTTTTGGTCAGTTTAAGTAAAGTCATTGTATATCATTGTAAGTGGACCACCATCCCCGGTACGGGAGTCCACATTATTGTATTAAATTTTTGTCATTTTGAGAGTCGTAGGGTTGTGCTAGGGAGGTGGTTGAAGTCACCGTCAGGTTGGAGCTTGAAAGCACTTCAGGGTGGTAGGGAGGTGCTAGAGCAAGTTGGAGCTTGCAAGGGTGTTGGACCATCCTTTCAGCTGACTGTTGATAAAACCAAGGCGTTGGGGCATCCTTCCAATGGGAGCTGGAAAATGAATGCTTTTCTAGAGTTCTAGGAAGTTGGAGTTGAAGATTAAAAGAACTTATTAGAAAAGCATTCGGTGGTTTTTGACTCAAAGGGGATTTTCCACCTAAAAATCTATGTTCACTGACTACTGTTTATTTATAGTCTTAAATACTGCTGAAGGTTAACTAATGCTCTGAAATAATTAATAAATACTAATTGCTAAGAAATATTGATTCACCCCCTCCCCCCCCTTCTCTCAATATTTCCAACAATTCTCATTTCCTACAACATATCTCAAACAATGATGTATGGTACTATGGAGATATCTCAAGATGTGCTTTGCTGCCACCCAATGATCATGTTTGGGCTCCATCTGAAACTGGCTCAAAGTATTTATAGCAAAGCATATGTCTGGACGGCTGTTCACTAAATAAATCAGAGAACCAATCAGTTGCCGAAATGATGATGGATCAACAAGATTTGAATTTGAACTTCTCACTTTCTTCAAATTGGTTATCATTGGAGTTGCCATTGGCTTACAGTCCATCATCCAAAATTTCATTAGGACCTTGATCACATATTTTCCTTGATCAAGAAATATTTTGCCAGGTTTCTGCCAAACCTCAAGTCCCAAGTAATATTGCATCAATCCAATATCCTTCATGTCAAATTATGCTGCTAGTTCCTTCTTACACTAAAGAATAAGATGCTCTACACCTATTATTAATAAGTCGTCCACATATAGTAATATGATCACTAGTTCATTCTTTACTACTTTGATGTAAATATTCGGATCTGCAATACTTTTGACGAAACCAAGCCTTATCAAACAGGCATCCATACGAGCATACCATGCTCTAGGAGCTTGTTTTAAACCATATAGAGCTTTCTTTAGTCTGCAAAGATGGGATTCCTTCTCATGGACCTCAAACCCTTTAGGTTGTTCTATATATACTTCTTCATTAATTACGCCATTAAGAAAAGCAGTCTTCACGTCCATTTAATGTATATTCCATCCCATAAAAGTTGCAATAGAAATAAGAGTCCTAATAGTTGTGTACCTGGTTGTAGGAGCAAAAGTTTCATCATAGTTAATTCCCTCTTGTTGTGAGTATCCTCTAGCCACAAATATTGCCTTGTACTTACCGATGCTTCCATCAATTGCATGCTTAATCTTATAAACCCACTTGGAAGTCACAACATATTTTCCTTTTGGTCTAGGAACAATTTCCCAAACATCATTCTTCATTATTGATTGATATTCTTCCATCATTGCCCATACTTGTTCAGTAGCCTTTTCATAAGTAGAGGGTTCCAAATTCAATGAGCTTGGTCATAAATATAAAATAACTAGAATACCTTTTGGATCTCTTACTTTCTCTCAATGTTGCACTTGGAGTTGCATGTCCTTCACCTTCTTGCAATGTTGTTCTAAGCCAAGCAGGTCTCTTTCTGGTTTCTGGAATGATAACAAGGTCCACAAGGTTGCTTGTGTTGAGAAATCTAGGGAATCGAAATCAAGTGATTTCTCTTCTATTAATAACTACTTGTGAATGTTTTTTACTTTCTTAGATTAGAATATTCTTTTACTTAGATTATTAGTGTTCTTTTTCATCAAACAACTACCAATGCATAAACCATAAAGAGACAAGAGACACAGAATATACGCTATCGGCCAGGGCCAAAACCTCTCCCACTTGAGAGGAAAACCCGAACAAATTCTTCTTCTTATAGATATTCCAATTGACAAATACCAAGACCAAGACCCTTGACCTATTTGCCACTCCAAGACTAAGACACAAAATCCTCCTTAATGAGATCCTTAGTCAACGATAGTCAACCTTCTGATTCTTCTTTCTTCAAGGCTTCCCTTCAACTTCAGCCACCTTCTGCTTCAAATCTTCACTAGTTTCTTCCTCCTAGGATTAGGCCTTATTTGCATAAGGACTCCTTCTAGCTTGCCTCGGCTTCCTCTTAGACTTGCCCTACTTCCAACTTGGCTATTTTTTTAGGATCGAAGGGAATTTGTCAGCTCCCTCTTGATCCTTGTAGAAATCATTCATATGCAAACTCATCATTAGCATGTCGTCACTCCTTCCATGAGCAAGGGTATCTTCTTTCAGCTGAAGCATCAACCTTCAATACTTAAAGTCCTTCAATACTGTAATTCCTCTTGGTTCTTTCTATAGCAAAATTCCTTCTCCTTCTTCGCATGTATGTCTCAAAACATATCCAATTGATACCACAGACCTCCCTCTCCCTTTGCTTCACTTCGTTGGCTATAGGACTGTCTTTCTTGACCCTTTCATTGATCTTCGCACCACTTGCTAACTTCAGAACTTGACCGAAAATCCTTGCTCTGAAATGAGGCTGAGTGGCCAATTTATAGTTATTTTCCATGATAAGCTGACCTGTCATGAACATGAGTCGACATGTCCTTTGGAGACATATTATTATTCCTTTTGAGGGCTATTTATACTTATCTAACGACTCACACAAAATGTAACATGCCCAAGAAGGGTCCTTCATACATGACATAGACTCAAATTGACTTTTATGACTAGATGACAAGTCCTAAAGGCTCGCAATGGAGCCATCACTAAAAATAAAATTTCTTGCTCATGAAACCGGTGAGACAAGCATTACAATAATAATTTTAATTATCTTCTTTTCATCAATTACATTAAATCACAATTACACATGTCATAATGAAGATCGAACCTTGGTCCTTCAAGTTCTTCATGATGATCAACTGAGGGTCCTGAACAATTAATTTATCTTGGACTATCGTCATTAGGAAAGACGAGTCCTTCTTCTTCATCAAAGTCGATGGGGATATCCTTGGACTTTTTGTATGCAATGCTTTCATCAAATGTGACATCTTTGCTTACTTCAATGCGAAGTTGTTCTTTGATGTAGATTTTGCATGATTTAGATAAATTATTGTAACCAACAAAGATTCCTCTCATGCATATAAGATCCAACTTCTTTCTCTTGTCCTTGGGAATGTGAATGTAGACCAGACATCCAAAGATTTTGAGATGATCAACATTACGCTTTTTACCAATAAAAGCTTCTTCCAGAGTTATGTCATCAAGAATTTTGTGAGGACTTCTATTTTGTATGTACACTGAAGTTATGGAGGCTTCTCCCCTTAGGAAATTGGGAAGATCTTGATCATGTATCATAGCTCTTACAC
The DNA here is from genome assembly GCA_034641835.2 of Pinus albicaulis. Classification (NCBI taxonomy): domain Eukaryota; kingdom Viridiplantae; phylum Streptophyta; class Pinopsida; order Pinales; family Pinaceae; genus Pinus; species Pinus albicaulis. Next base: position 899,208,480 of record CM076581.1, read on the forward strand.
ATTCTTCAATGGATCGATTCTTTCTTTCAGTTACACCATTTTGTTGGGGATTATAAAGAACTATTAGCTCCCTCTTAATCCCAGCTTCTTTACAAAAAGCTACAAGTTCTTTAGATGCATATTCACCTCCATTGTCAAATCAAGATCCTTCATTTCAAATTCAAAAATCAACTCCCTCTATCATGACTGCTCCCTCTATCACGGAGGTAAATTTTTCTACCATTGATATTCCCTCCACCACGAGAGTCCTTTTGCTTTCGTCAGAAATAAGCCATATAATAACAAGATCAACCAAGATTCATCAAATATCCATTACTCCAAGTATGTTATGCTCGAGGTATGTACAAAGCCTTCTTTGGTCTGGAGCAAATTTCTTCTCATAGCTCTCTCCTTCCTTGGAGAATCCTCTTCACACATACTTTTCTTCGTTCTTCCATCTTTTGTCAAATCTTAGGCAAGTCTTCACAATGTACCTGCAATCCTCACTAGGAGGTTATGGAAGAACAATTATAACTCAGCAAAGAGAAACAAAGACAAGATGTTAGATAATAGTAAACCAACAATGATAATAATCAAGAAAGAGAGATATAAGGTAATTATTTTTAGAGGATTGAAGGGAATTTGTCAACTCCCTCTTGATCCTTGTAGAAATCATTCATATGCAACTCATCATTAGCATGTCATCATTCCTTCCATGAACAAGGGTAACTTCTTTCAGCAAAAGCATCAACCTTCAATACTTAAGGTCTAGCATTAGGGTTTTGTCCACAACCCTAGGGATTTCTTAATCATATCCTCCAAAACTTACCTAGGGTTTACAAACCCAATGCAAATAACATTATTGAATTTTGTCACGTGCATCCCTTTTCATGAAGCACTCTAAGTCTTGCAAGATAGCCCATCATTAATGTTGACAAAACCCTTATCACAATAAATCATCAATCTCTTACAGTAGAGTTCACCAACAAATTATCTTTCCATATCTAAAAAGTTCAAAATCATGGAATCTCCATGCCTCTACATTTCAAGGATATTCCATCCAAGAAAGTGTGACAAGATTAATGGTCCACTTTGCCTTCATTTGGCATTGTAAATAAAGGACAACTTCAATTCTAAAGGTGACTCGGACTTTGCAAGAGAAATTTCAACCCTTAAAAAAAGGAAAACTTATAAATGTCCTTTCAATGTCATCATAATTGAACTCATCCCCTCATACTTCTTCAAAGAATCAAATTGTACTTTGGGCTTAAACGGCTCTGTTCTTGATTGTTAAAATGTGCAACTAGGATCAAATTCCACTATGGGCAGCTCATTGGCCTAAGATGATTATTGGACGAAATTCCCCTTTTCGAGACGACCAAAATTGACCCTGAAAGCACTGAATTTGGACAAGGGGAAATATGTTTTTGATGTCAAGCCCACAGATGCACATTTGGTCAAGGTTAGCTTGGGGTCAAATTAGACAACTTGACCCCCCTCCAGCAAGTATAAATAAAAGAGACCACCAACCTCATTTGGCACATCTCACACACAACATTCTCTCTCCTCATCTGATTGGTTCGTACATCTGAGGCAACTGTTCATTCCACACATGCAAGTTTCTCTTGGAGATGATTTGACCTGCGTTGACTTTATGTTATTGAGGAGACTTTGACCTGCGTTGACTTTGGATTTTGAGGGACTATTTGACTGTGATTTGACCAAGGAAGGATTTGTTCTAGAAAGGCACATTGATTGGCAAAAAAACCCAGGAAGAAGGTGTTGTTTGACTGGGTTTGACCGCAGACTTGGAGTAATGTTTTGACCACAGGTTAACTTAATCATTTGACCAAGTTTGACCACCATTTTGTTGATTGATTTTGTTATTGTTTGACCATTAAGGAAGGTCGAGTATCTTTGAATTTGACCGAGCTCAAGAAGTGTTTTTTCATTGTTGCATTGACCGTTGACTATTAACTGATTAGGGCACATTGACTGTTGTTGACTTTTAAGAATTGCAGACTTTCATCAAGTTGATCAGATTTGACTTTGACTTCATCAGTTGGATATTGGTTTGGATATTTTGCAAAGGTCAAGTCACATTGACTTTGACTTTCATCATTGTACTCTTTTGAATATTCTCTCTTTGTTGAACATTTGATATTTTCTTATAAGTGTTGAGAAATTAGGGCTTTTGTTACAATTTCTCTTGTTGATAATTACTTGTGATTTACTTTATGCTTCTTTCTCTTAGATCTTGTCTTCATTAGATTAATATGTTCTTCATCAAGTCAATTATCAAATACACAAGAGACACAATATTTAGGCTTGCAATCCTAGGCCAAAACCTCTCACTCTTTGGGAGGAAAACCCGATCAAAATTCTTCTTATAGACCTTCAATTGACCATGACAAAGACCCTTGACACAAGTGTTCCTCCAAGACCCTTGTCACTATCCCTTACTGCTCTTCTCGGCTCCTTATCTCGATCCTCCTTTTCTGCACTGCACCTATACTAGAGAAACTCAATCCCTAGTCTAGCAGCCCTAAACAATGTGCTTCTTCTTATCTTTCTTTGATACCAACCTCGACTTCGTAGAGTCCCCTTCTCGGCCCTTCTTTCTACTCTTCTTATATGTCTTTCCAGCCCAAGGCCGAGCTAGACTTCACGCAGCAGTAGCCCTCCTTCACATTGTAATCACCTTCGGCCTTCCTTAGTTATTCGAGGAGAGAGTAGACCCTAAAACAAAGATATATATGTCCCTTTCTCCTTCATTGATTAGCCTCCTCCTTCGCATCAATTACAAACCCCTTCTTCGCACTTCTATTGCAGACTTGATCCAAACTTCTTATGCTACAATGAGGTTGCAGTCCCTTATATATAGTGACTGTCTTCTAGCTCCTAGGCCGACATAATTTGTGGAGGGTAAGCCGACTTCATGAAAGAGGATTTCCATCATAATTTGAGCCGACTATGAGGGGCCTAGTGACAAGGTTTTGGAGTATATTTTACATAGACAATGTGTCCTTTTTCCAGTGTAACATGACTTCATTTACATGACAATGACTCAATTATATTTATGACAAGATGACAAACTCCTAGAGACATCAAGAAGTCATCTTTGACCTATAATAAAATCTTCTTGCTCATGAAACCCATGATGCAAGCATTACAATAAATACATTTTATTTTATGTCTCTTCATTACGTAAACTCATAATTACATGTCATTATGAAGACTGAACCTAGTTACACTTTTCAACACTCCCTCTTAACTAGGGAGGTATTCATAATTGTACTTGGTCATTCTCAATCTGAAGAATCGGATTGGTAACCCAACTGTATAGCATCAAATCAACCAGCATTGTCGAATAGCAAGGCCTTGACTAACAACTCCATCTCTCCACGAGATTTTGATCCCCAATGCTAGTGAGACCAATGATTAATAGACACCTTCATCATTGTCTCTCTTGGAACATACCCCACCCGAGTTCACTCAGAGTATGTCCGAGACTATTCTTATCTTGGATTCCCGGTCCTCAAAGAATATTGGTCCTTCCACGACTACTCTTATCTTGGATGCCCTAATTCATACTCAAAGAGCATCGAATGTCGTATGATTACCCAAGACACCATTCTGTCTTCCCAAGTGAAGACCATAATGATGTGTATATCTCTCCCTCTCAATTAGGGAGGACCTATTCCACCAAAGGAATGCACACATTCCTATACAAGGAATGTACCTAAGCTCTCTCTTGGCTTAGGAATTTCCAAGTTTCTACCAAGTAAGAAGCTTGTTTCTAGGCTCCCTCTTAATCAGGGACCTGCAACAACTCTTCGGGAAATAATGGGACATGCAACTGCTCTGAAGAACGCCCTTCTTCGATGTCATGTATTTCTTCTTCGTTATGGAATCTTCATCTTTAGGGATCTCTTCATAGGGCACAGGTCATCCATCACTTTCATCCACGAGTCATGTCATAATTTCATCGAAGAGTGATCCATCAATCTTCTCATCTGGTCTAGCTTCATGTTATGTTGCTTTCTCCATACCATATTTCTTCCAAGGATCTTTCATCCTACCATATGGTTGTCAAAGGTGGAAGACATACACCTCCTTTTGGCAGCCCTACATAAGCTCATCCAGATTTTATTCAATTATAAATAAGAATACTTAAATCAAAAATTACCTTGGTGATGGTCTTTCATCATGACATCTTCCTGTAGGTATCAGCATCCTTCATACATGTTGACACATCTCCCAAAGATATGTATTGTCAAGGGTCTCTATCTTTTCCAGACTTTCATCAAAGTCTTCATATCTTTCCAAGATATTTCCCAGTCAAGTCTTCTTGGTCTTCAAGGATGTTGATTGCCTTTACCATGGTTGTACTTCTTAAGATCTCTTCCTTTTTCTTTAAACACATTTTATTTCATTCCTAAGAGCTTCAGATTAGAGTTCCTTACTTGTATCCAACCACCTCATACTCCATATGAGGACATATTATGTTGATTTCATTTAATGTGGATCATGCCTTTTGGCAACATTTGCATCGGAGGAGATTTATTTTTCCTTTGATCATACTTCTAAAGATAGAAGTATGCTTATCTACAACCAAAAGGCATGATTTCATAATATAGTGTAAGCATATACATATGTACCTCATATTTTCCCTTAAGTCATTTAAAACTTCCTGCAGCAGTTTTCCTTAGAATGAAAGAGCTCCATTCTCTTGACCTACTTAATCAATATGTCATCATATCCTAATCCCTTAAATTCTACCAGTTAGAATTCTCGATGAAACATTTTGCTTCCTTTCTAAAACAGTGAATCCAAAGAGGATTCCATTAGAAAATATCAGCACGTTTCCATATTGATTAATGAATGATGAGCCTTGATTTAGATGACTACCTTTTCTTTCATGAATGTCATTTCAAGTGAGGTTTCTAGGAGCCACTTATTTCATAGCATGATTGTCTCATTTTAGTTTCAAACATTCTCTTATGACCCGTGCTATTATTTCAATGCTTCTATCATGATGCCCATTCTAATGTGATGCATCTACTTAATTTACAATGCTTCCTATCTTATCATTGTACAACAAACAAATGCTTTACTAAGAAGAATATTATCTCAATCATAGTAGAGATCTCTCACTTCTTCTTTCTTAGGCTTCTTTGTCTTAGGTTCTTCCCTTTCTTCAACAATATGGGCTTCTTCCATTTTTCTCTTGTCCTTATTCAGTTTGGGACAATCTCTTTTATAGTGCCCAAGTTCATTATATCCATATCATCTTATCTTATCCATGTTCCTCCTTTTCTTTTGAGGACCAATTTTACCAAATCTTCCCTTTCTCCTTGACATGGCAACATAGGCTTGATTTTCTTCATTTGATCCCATATCAACTTTTGCTTTCAACCTAGTCTCTTCTATCTCACATAGAGACCATAGATCTTGGAATGTTATGGCTTCTTTCTTCCCATGTATACTTGAAGTGAAGTTTCCCCATCCCTCTAATAGAGCATTCAGTGGTCATTTCTCTATCAGACATAACTTCTCCCAGTTCTTGCAATTGATCTCGTATTTCAAAGATCTTCATGAAATATGAAGTTAGTCCTTCTTCTCTTTACAACTTTAACATGTATAGTTCTTGCCTCAGAGAGATTACTTCTCATGTAGTACTCACAGAGAACAGTTCCACCAATTTAACATATATTTCTTTTGATATTTCTAATTTTGATACATACGAGATGAGAGAGTCCTTTATGGATTCTATAAGAATATACTGGGCTCTTATTTCTCTCGTCATGTATTTGGCATGTGCTTGAGTATCTTCTTTTGAAGGTAGGGTTACAGACCCTTTAATATGATCCATGACTTCATTTTCAATAAGGTTCAGATCTGTCATTTTCTTCCATGCAAGAAAGTTTGAAGACCAAGCCAATTTGTTGTTTTCCTTGCAAAAAGACATTTTGACAAATTCAGATGAAGTCATAAAGATACTTACTTGAGTAGATGTTTTCTTCTTCGCTTGCTTTCTCCTTGAATCTTTCTCTTTCAAGATGGGTATAAGATGATAGATCACCTTAGTCCTTTGATGATGATGATGATGGCTTGATCACGTCTTCAATAGTGTTGACTTGGCTTCAACAAGAGAGAGGAACCTTTGAAGATAACAATCACACATTGATCTTGCTTCAACAAGGGGTGATTGCCTTAGAACTTTTGGATATAATGATCACACCCTTGATCTAGCTTTTCCTTGGAAGAAGCTTGATGTATAAGTCCTTCAATTTTGAGAGAGAGGATCTTTGAGATCTCTTGAGATGGCTCTAGGGTTTTACCAAATTCTTTGCAGACTACTTCTTGAATGATGATCTTCCTTCTTAGATCTAGGGTTTGACTCTTTAAGTAGATCCTTTACATTGCTTTGATGGCTTCTTGAAAACTGATCTTTGATGTTTTCTTTGAAGCTTGATCTTTATGTGTTTTCTTGCCCTTCTTTTTTACTTCAGCACCTTAGCTCTGATACCATGTTGAGAAATTAGGGCTTTTAGTACAATAGCTCTTCTTGATAATTACTTGTGATTTACTCTATGCTTCTTTCTCTTAGATCTTGTCTTCGTTAGATTATTATGTTCTTCATCAAGTCAATCATCAAATACACAAGGGACGCAATATTTAGGCTTGCAAGCCAGGGCCAAAACCTCTCATTCTTTGAGAGAAAAACCTGATTAAAACTTCTTATAGACCTTCAATTGACCATGACAAAGACTATTGACACAAGTGTTCCTCCAAGACCCTTGTCCCTATCCCTTACTGCTCTTCTCGGCTCCTTATCTCAATACTCCTTTTCTGCACTACACTACACCTATACTAGAGAAACTTGGTCCCTAGTCTAGCAGCGCTATACAATGTGCTTCTTCTTATCTTTCTTTGATACCAACCTCGACTTCCTGTAGTCCCCTTCTCGGCTCTTCTTTCTGCTCTTCTTATATGGCTTTCCAGCCCAAGACCGAGCTAGACTTCATGCAATAGTAGCCCTCCTTCACGCTGTAATCACCTTCGGCCTTCCTGAGTTATGTGAGGAGAGAGTAGACCCTAAAACAGAGATATATATGTCCCTTTCTCCTTCGTTGATTAGCCTCCTTCTTCGCATGAATTACAGATCTACAATTACTGTCAAGGTGAATTAATGGTTTATGTGATTATTATTGGAAATTAAGTGGAAATTTCATTGGGTTAATAAAAGGACATTGAAGTAATTGTTGCAAGCATAAAACATACCATTGTTATCTAAAAATTAACATGGTATCAGAGCCCAGGTGAGGACAAGCACAAGCACGAGTAAAAGGCAGTCACTGAGATATTTGTTAATAAGGACTACTCTCCATGGCTTCTACCTCTTACTTCAAGATAAAGGATAAGCTCAATGACAAATTAGACTATCATTCTTGGAAGATGACACTTGATCTGACCTTGGAGGAACATGAAGTTGTTGAAATTTGATGACTAAAAAGTTTCCTGCAATCCCAACCCGATTTTAATTTTACTTTATCACTCTCAATCAGTTAAATTCCCTTTCCCATAAACTTACATTCAACATATAGAATTCTGGAAATGAAATTTTCATATTAAAACACATGGGACTGTCAACACATGTTGAAAATAAATATGGACATAAACAGACAAGAAACACATAAAAAATAGACAGTTTTTTGGTCAACTTAGACCCAGGGAAAACCCCTTCAATCTTCTCCGGGGAAAACCTTTTAGAGAGCTCTTCAAATTTATTTATCTTTCAAGTTCAGGAAAAATACATTTGCAAACAAAACAAAACAGCAAGATACAACTTATCTCTTCAGCCCAAAACTCCTTGAAAACCGTGCCCACTTTGCCTTGATTTTCATGCCCACTTGAAGCTGAAACAGTACTGTACTGACGCATACTGTACTGTACAGATTTCTGACAAACTATACGGATTTCCGTACCATTGTACGAACTGTACGGAATTTTTTCCCCACAAAAAAAACAAACAAACAAACAAAACAAACAAAAATAATTAAAAAAAATGTTCAAAAATAGCCCTCACTCTGTGTGCAACTCACAACATTAAATGTTGTTCGAACTGTACCTTCTATTGTCTTCTATGCCTTGATTTTCATGCCCAGCTTTGCCCAGAAATCACTCATTCAGCTTGCTGCAACAAATTTCTCTTTCAGAACTTTTCTCCAGCTCTCAACCTCCTTTCTCCAACCTGCTCATGAAGAATGAATGATTGCAGTGTCACTTTTCTTTTCCCTCTTTTGTTTCCCTAAATGACTTTTGGGCAACCCTAAGATCTAATGGCTCAGATTCATTTAGATCAAGGGATGAGAATAAATGGGCATTTAATTCTCACTTTCTATATTTTAACTCACCCATTAAATAAAGTACCCACATTGTACTTTATGTCTAAAGTCACTTTTCACTTTATAATTTAACATTGACTTTTCCACTTATAAATTCACTTTCACTTTATAATTTAATATTGACTTTACCACTTATAAAGTCACTTTCACTTTATAATTTAATATTGACTTTACCACTTATAAAGTCACTTTCCCTTCATAAACTCATACTTAGGAAAAGAATTATTTTGGACACTTTTCCCTAGGTAAAGACTAACCCATGGAAAACCACTCGTCCAAGGTACATTAAAAATCAACACTCCCTCTTACCGACGAAAGTGTTTCTCACCACACCCATCTTGTCCCTGAAATGGACATGCTTGCCATTTGGCAAGGACTTTGTGAGAACATCGGCCACCTACTCATCTGTCGATATATACTCCAACTTCACTGCCCCCTTTTGAACATAGGCCCTGATGAAATGATATCTAATGTCAATGTGTTTTGACCTGTCATGAAACACTGGATTCTTCGTGAGTTTAATGCAACTCTAATTGTCACAATGAATAACCATCGGTCTCAACTCCTGATCAAATAGGCCATACAATAACTTGCGAAGCCAAATGGCCTCATAACTAGCTTGGCTAGCAGCCATATACTCGGCCTCAGAAGAGCTCAGCGCAACTAACCTTTGCTTTCGACTGAACCACGACACAACTGCTGAACCCAATCCGAAGCAACACCTTGAAGTGCTTTTCCTATCAGAAGCACTCCCTGCCCGATCTGAATCTGTGTAACCTGCCAACCTCACTCCATCTCCCCGCCTATAGTCCAGACCATAATCAACAGTCCCCTCCACGTAGTGAAGAATGTGCTTTGCAGCTACCCAACGCACCCTCCTGGGCTCAACCATGAACTGGCTAAGTGTGTTCACTACAAAGCATATATTTGGCCTAGTGTTGACCAGATACATCAAGGACCCAATAAGCTGCCTATACAATGTGGGATCCACCCAACTAGAATCAGAAGCATGAAGCTTCTTCCAGTTGGTGATCATAGGTGTAGACATGGGTCTACAGTCTGCCATGTGAAATCTGCTCAACACATCCTCAACATATTGCCCCTGCCCCAGAAAGATATGCCCCTCCTCCTGCCACACCTCAAGCCCCAAAAAGTAATGCATCAGCCCAATCTCCTTCATCTCGAGCTCCATAGCAAGATCCTCCTTGCAACCACTAATCAATCTCTCTGCCCCAATAATGAACAAGTCATCAATATATAGCACAAGAATGAGCGGATCATCCCCTACAACAATGTAGTATAGGTTGGGATCTGCATTACTATTCGTGAAACCCATCTACTGCAAGTAAGCATCAATCCTCGAATACCAAGCTCTCGGAGCTTGCTTAAGTCCGTAGAGTGCTCGCCTCAACCGGCATACATGGGTCTTCCGCCCAAGTACCTCAAAGCCCTGTGGCTGCTCAACATACACCTCCTCCTCTATAACTCCATTTAGAAATGCGGTCTTCACATCCATCTGATGGATCTGCCAACTCATTTCTACAGCAATAGAAATATGGGACCGGATAAAAGTGTATCGAGCTACGAGAGCGAAGGTCTCATCATAGTCAACTCCCTCTATCTGTGAGAACCCTCTAGCCACAAACCTAGCCTTGAACTTCTCAATGTTGTCATCCGCAACATGCTTGATCTTGTAGAGCCACCTAGAAGTCACAATTGACTTCCCCTCAGGCCTAAGCACCACCTCCCAAACATTGTTCTTAATGACAGAGGCACTCCTGCACCATAGCCTCTCTCCATACCTCTTGGCTGACAGCCTCCTCATAGCTAGTAGGCTCAAAGTCAACAATGTTGGTAGCCTTGTCAACATAACTGCAAAACCACTTAGGTGGCACACTCTCCCTGTTCACCCTCTTGGAAGGACCAACGGACTCTGCTTCCTTCAAGGTGTCTTGAAGCCACTTAGGCTTCCTCTTCCCTGAATAAGCTTCCCCATGGGGAACCTCATCCTCTGCACCCCAGTCTAGTGAACCTGAAGGTATACCAACTAACCCTGGTGTGCCTATACCAACACCTGTCCTCGAAGAACCTGTGCGTGTGTCAACTGAAGTGCCATGTGAACTTTGTACCAGTGGACTCCCTAAAGAAGTGCTCGGTGAACCCGCCACTGGTGCCCCAAACGTCACTGACACTGAAGTACCTCCTGTACCAGTCAATTCAGAACCCTGAGGTCTTGCTCCCTGTACCTGACCTCCTTGCTGAGGAGAAGTCTGTGACTCTCTCTCATCATACTCCCGTGATCTCCGATAGGCCCTCTCCTCCTCGAACTTCACATCCCTCCTAATCACCACTCTCTATTTAGAAGGAATGAAGATCCGATAGGCCTTCGAAGTCTCGTTGTAACCCATAAAGATACCCTTCTCTGCCATGGGTTCCAGCTTCATCCTCTACTCCTTGAGGATATAAGAATATGTGAGACATCCAAAGATATGAAGATGTCCCACATGAGGCTTATCTCCAGTGAAGGCCTCCTCCAGAGTCATATTCCCCAATACTCTGTGAGGACTCTTGTTATGAAGATAAACAGTGATATTGCAGGCCTCAGCCCACAAAAACAAAGGCAACCCCTAATCATGAATCATCGCTCTAGCAGCCCCAACAATAGCTATGTTCTTCCTTTCAGACACCCCATTATGCTGGGGGTTGTAAGGAATCGTGATCATGAATCATCGCTCTAGCAGCCCCAACAATAGCTATATTCTTCCTTTCAGACACCCCATTATGTTGGGCGTTGTAAGGAACCCTAAACTCTCTCCTAATGCCCTCCTGTGCACAGAAGTCAGAAAACCCACCATCGGTGTACTCACCACCATTGTCTGACCTCAAGACCTGAATCTTCCTACCTATATGCTTTTCCACAAGAGCTTTGAACTCTTTAAAGCGACTGAAGACCTCACCCTTGGTCTTCAGGAAATATATCCAAGTCCTCCTAGAGTAGTCATCAATGAATATAACATAATACTCATAACCACCCAAGGACACATGAGACATACGACCACTAACATCAGTATGAATCAAGTCTAGTATACATGTAGATACGTTGTCGCTCGCTGGAAATGGTAACTTGGTGTGATTGCCCAAAGCACACCCTCTACAAACCTCATGATGCTCGACACTGAAATCAGGAACTCCAGTAATGATTTTCCACATAACTCTCAAAGCTCCATTATGCATATGTGTCATCCTCCAGTGCCATTACTCGCACAAGTCTCTACTGTTGGTGGTACTAGTGTGAGTGCTACCAGATGTGCTACTCACCAAAGCTCTTGCCGACTGAAAACTGAACCTGTATAGTTTCCCAGAGCATACTCCAATCACTTTCGCCAAAGTGATGGAAGCTCCCCTGGGATGCATTAATACTTGCCCTCTTGAGAAGGTGACGTCAAACCCCTTCTCCTCCATAGCAAACACTAAAATCAAGTTCTTCTTCATCCCGAAACATACAAAACATCTATGACCTTCAATGGAGGCAAAGACTCCCTCTCAAAGGTCACAGTCCCCACACCAACAGCTCTCACAGTGCGGTCATCTCCTAGTACAATCTCAATATCAAGTGCCCTCTCTGCAAGCTCTGAAAATAACTCTCGTGCACCTGTCATATGGTGGGAAGCCCCGTTGTTTATGTACCACACATCGGATGATGTACTCCTACTAGATGTAGAAATAATAAATGCAAAATCCCTGTCAAACTGTGAAGCAAATTGCTCCACTTATGTTGAAGCTGCAATACCCTTCTTCCCCTTGTTTTTCCTCTCAGGACACGTAGCAGCATAGTGTCCCATCTTCTAACATGCCCAACATTTGACTTTGGACATATCCGTATCTTTCTTCTTCTTCTTCTCCTTTCCCTTAGCCCCATCTGATGAGGCCCCTTTCTTGGCCTTCCCTTTGTCCTTCCCCCTGGCTGTCAAGGCTACATCCTCCTCATCTGTTATCTTCACCCCACTGTTGTCAATCTTCTGTATCTCATGCTGCACACAATCATTCTAGAATCTATCCCAATTGGGAAGATTCTCCATAGAGGTAACAGTATCTCCAAATACCTCCCAAAACTTAGGAAGTCCCACTACGGCTATCCTGACTAACTCTGTGGGTGCAACTACCTCACCAATAGCAGTCAAATCATCATGTACCTGTTTAAAACTTTAACCCTACCAAGATAATGAACTACACTTTCAGCGTTTGTCATCCTGATGTCCTTCGATTGTTCTTTGAGTACCATCTTCCTGTTCGCATTGGTACTCTGATAGAGAGTGGTTAGAGTTGTCCACATCTGATATGCATATGTGTTTCCTCTGACTTGAGGAACCACATGATCCTTCAGACTATCCATCAAAATACTTTTTGCCTTTGCATTATTTTTTGTGAATTCAACAAGTTCATCTGCAACAGTAGGAGGTACAACCTCTTGCCGCACTATGTCCCAAAAAGTTGCCTCCTCAAACACTGTATGAATTTTGTCCTTCCAAACGACGTAGTTGGATATCCCATCCAGTCTGTCCTCTATCCTTAAGAACAGGGCCATGACTATTGTCCAAAATTTACAAAACCAAGAAAATGGAGAAATGAACTTTCCAGCACACCTTGTTGTCCCAAAAATTCAGTCTATGTGAAATTTCACCTTGTCGTCCCAAAATATCAGTGTGTTGTACAAACTACTGTTTGTTGTCCCAAACCACTGTTTGTTGTTCAAACTGCAATTTTCAGCCTATTCCTCTGATACCATGTTGAAATTTGATGACTAAAAAGTTTCCTGCAATCCCAACCCAGTTTTAATTTCACTTTATCACTCCCATTTAGTTAAATGCCCTTTCCCATAAACTTACATTCAACATATAAAATTCTAGAAATGAAATTTTCAAAGTAAAACACATGGGACTGTCAACACATGCTGAAAATAAATATGTACATAAGCAGACCAGTAACATATAAAAAATACACAGATTTTTGGTCAACTTAGACCCAGGCAAAACCCCTTCAATCTTCTCCGGGGAAAACCTGTTAGAGAGCTCTTCAAATTTATTTATCTTTCAAGTTCAGGAAAAATAGATTTGCAAACAAAGCAAAACAGCAAGATACAACTTATGTATTCAGCCCAAAACTCCTTGAAAACAGTGCCCACTTTGCCTCGATTTTTGTGCCCACTTGAAGCTAAAACAATACTATATGGACGCGGACTATAGTGTACAGATTCCGTGCAGACTGTATGGATTTCCGGACCACTGTGCAGTTTGTATGGATTTTTCCCAGGAAAAAATAAAATATAAATAAATAAATAAATAAAATAATAATAAAAATAAAAATAAAATAAAATAAAATAAATAAATAATAATAATAATAATTTACTCAAAAACAGCCCTTGAACTGCATGCAGATCATAGCATTAAATTTTGTTCGAATTGTACTTTTTGTTGTCTTCTGTGCCTTGATTTCTTGCCCAAATTTGCTCAGAAATCACTCCTTCAGCTTGCTGCAACAAATTTCTCTTTCAGAACTTTTCTCCAGCTCTCAGCCTCCTTTCTCCAATCTGCTCATGAAGAATGAATGAATGCAGTCTCATTTTTATTTTCCCTCTTTTGTTTCCCTAAATGACTTTTGGGCAACCCTAAGATCTAATGGCTCAAATTCATTTAGATCAAGGGATGAGAATAAATGTGCATTTAATTTTCACTTTCTATTTAACTCACCCATTAAATAAAGTACCCACATTGTACTTTATGTCGAAAGTCACTTTTCACTTTATAATTTAACATTGACTTTACCACTTATAAAGTCACTTTCACTTTATAATTTAACACTGACTTTACCACTTATAAAGTCACTTTCACTTTATAAAGTCACACTTAGGAGAATTATTTTGGACACTTTTCCCTAAGTAGAGACTAACCCATGGGAAACCACTTGTCCAAGGTACATTAAAAATCAACAGAAGTATTGGACTATGTGCAAGGGAAAGTGGTGGAGCCTCCTTCCAATGCACCTGTTGTTGCTAGAACGAAATATAGAAAAGGTAAGGTCAAAGCCAAGAAAATCTTAGTTGACTCCGTTCAAAAGCATTAGTTGCCTATATTTCTGATTTGGGAACTTCTAAGGAAATCCCAAGTATGATAAGTTGATTGGGATGTTCAAAGTCAACAATGCAAATCAAATCCTCTTTCTCAAGAACAAGTTAAAGGATATCAAGATGGATAAAAGGGTGCCTAGAAAATCTTACTTCATGAGAATAACTCAAATCAAGAATGATTTGCTATCTATTGGAGAAGTTATTGTTGACAGGGAACTCACCCTCATTACTCTTGGAGGTCTTTCAAGACCATGGGATACATTTGTCACCACCATTCTCAATAATGGCAAGATACCTGGTTTTGATGATGTAAAATTGCGTAGATGTTCTATGCTTGATGCAACTTTACTTATCACTACAGCAATCACATAAACAATCAAGTAAAACGCTGATAGAACATATCAGTGGATCTACAAAAGACAAACCAGAAACAGAAAAATGTGGTGTTGCATTATGTCGATCAACAGGATGCTTCAACCAGTAAAGTCTCCTTGGTCAGCGAACCCAGCATGTGTCACAACAGCCCTCAAAACATCCACACGGTCAACTCAAAGTCAACCCTAGAAAAGTCAACGTTGCCCAGAAAAGTCACGGCAGCAACACCAGCAGCACTCGCAGCAACAACAGCAATAATAGCATCACCAGCAGAAACGGCAGCAACACCAGCAGCAACAAGTAAAATTCAACACAGCACGGTCTACGGTCAACCTTTGACCTCGGTTCTTGTGCCAAAATGTACGACCTTCCAAAATCAAAGTCTCCACCAAAAATCAACTCCATTGGACCATGCATTGACCAAAGTCAACGCTGGTCAAACTTGCGTGGAAACCCTGGCTACAACAGCTTCCTCTTCGTCCTTCTTTCCCACGTGTGAACTGAAACTACCTCCAAGGAGCTCGAACCAATCAGAAGAGGAGAGATGATGTGTGGGGATGAGATGATTGAAATGTCCTCCAACGTTGACTCTATTTATATCAATCACTGAGGTGTGTGACACATTTGCTGGGGGTGTAAAACCTTATGGCCGACCTGCACATATTTTGAAAGTATTCAAAATAAATGTTCTACTCATCGGATCAAGATGATCTTTAGATCAATCTTGCACCTCTTCAAAAGAGGAACCCAATAAAAATATTGGTGTCTTCATCTGAGCATCACAACATGGAGTTTGGACCTAGTTGTCCAATTTTAACACTCCCTCTCAACTAGGGAGAACTTCGTCCACTAATGCAATCCAAACATCATGCGTCATCCCGCCGTAACTTGCTTTGCTGGCCTCTTTATTTCAGAACAGAAGTGGGTCAGTCACAAAGACATCATACTCGGCTGACGGATTCAGCCCAGAGGTCCGAAACCTCTATAGGACTCACAGAGAGTCTCCCACCAACCCGAAGTTGGTTCATCTGACTCGAAGTCAGGTGGAGGTCTGAGACCTCACTAGACTTGATCCCAGATCAAGTAGTTGGACACGTGCCATCCTAGACATAGAGAGTACGGCAATCTCCGATGCGTCCATCGGTCTTGTTATGGTCTCTATTCACATTTCCCACCTCATTGGCCAAATAAGAGGTACTTCCCATGAGTTCGAAACTCAAATGGGTAGGATGCATACGGGGCATAAATCATGAGAGGCGAACCAACTCAATCATCATGGTGGGGCCCAAGCACACCAACAAGGTTTGGCAAGCCTAGCCATGTGGTTGCTTATAGCTCCGAGAAGCTATCCCCAAAGCCCCCCAAAGCTCCCAAAGCTCATCGTCCAACAGGACCCTTAGAATAGGGTCGTTCCATGATTCCAAGATTCTCACGAAAGGTTAGGAACATGACCTTCCCCAAGGGCATTGTGAGAATATCTGCGACCTGCTCATCAGTTCCTATATGATCGAGCCTTATAGTGCCTCGCTGTACCATATCCCAGATAAAGTGGTACCAGCCATCATCATGCTTGGATCAGTCGTGGAACCCAGGATTCTATGACAAAAGAATCCCCCTCTGGTTATCACAAAGGATAACGGTGGCATCTAGCACATGCTCGAATAGCTCATTGAAGAGTTTTCGCAACTAAATGACTTCACAACGGGTCATACATGCTGCAATGTATTCGACCTCAGCGGTGCTCAAGGCAACCGACTTTCGTTTCCTGCCCGAAGTAGATCTATTTGTGAAGTAGCATCCAGATGTGTTCTTACGATCGTGCGTCATCCCATTGTAACTTGCTTTGCTGGCCTCTTTATTTCATAACAGAAGTGGGTCAGTCACAAAGACATCATTCCCAACTGACAGATTAAGCCCAGAGGTCCGAAACCTCTATAGGACTCACAAAGAGTCTCATACCAACCTGGAGTTGGTTTATCTGACCCGAAGTAAGTAGGAGGTCTGAAACCTCACTTGGACTCAAGAGAGTCATATATACTAACCCGAAGTTAGTCTCACTGACTTGAAGTCAGTTGGAGGTCCGAAACCTCACATGGACTCAAGGAGTCACATACCAACCCGAAGTTGGTTTATCTGACCCAAAGTCAGAAGGAGGTTCGAAACCTCTCTAGACTTGATCCCAGATCAAGTGGTTGGACCGTGCCATCGTAGATAGAGAGCACAGCAATCTCTGATGCATCCATCAGTCTTTGCTACTAGTCTCTAGCTTTTCCCACCTCATTGGCCAAATGAGGGGTACTTCCCATGAGTCTGGAACTCAATGGGTAGGATGCATATGGGGCACAGATCATGAGAGGCGAAACAACTCAATCATCATAACGGTGGGGCAGAAGCACCACAAGGTTTGGCAAGCCTAGCCCCATGTGTGATTATAGCTCCGAGAAACTATCCCCAAGGCCCCCTGAGAGCTCCCAGAGCTCATTGTCCAACAGGACCCTCAGAATAGGGTCGTTCCACGATTCCAAGATTCTCACAGAAGGTTAGGAACTTGACCTTCTCCAAGGGCACTGTGAGAATATCGACGACCGCCTACCGGGCCTTATATGATCGAGCGCCCGCTGCCACCGTACCATCCTTGAGCAAAGTGGCACTAAAATGCATCAACATGTCAGATCGTTCTTTCCGTTGGAACACGGGACTCTATGACAAACGAATCCCCCTCTAGTTATCACAAAGGATACCCGTGGCATCCAGCACATGCTCGAATGTACCTCACCTATAAGTTTTTCGCAACCAAGTGATTTCAACAATGTGCCATACATGTTACAACGTATTCGCTCTCACCCGTGCTCGAAGGCCACCGACTCGCTTCTCGCCCGCAAATCTACATGTGAAGTAGCATCCATATGTGCTCTTGCAATCCACCACACTGCCAGTCCAATCGGCATCAGTATATCCATGGAGTGTCATACTCCTGGCAATGTATCTCAGCCCATGGTCTATCGTGCCTCAGAGATATCTCAAGAGTTTCTTGGCACCAACCCAGTGAATGTTATGATCAACCATGTGTTGACTCAAAGTGTTCACTGCACAACATACATCCAGACGAGTGTTCACTAAGAACATCAGGGCCCCTACAAGTTGACGATACTCAGTAGGATTTGCTAACACGGGCCCAGCAGCACTGCCACTCAACTTCTTAATGTTTGAGCTCCATCGGTGTCGACACGGACTTACAATCCATCATGCTAAATCTTTCCAGAAGCTTCACAATGTATTTTCCTTGAGAAAGGAAAATCTCGCACAGGTCTCTGCTAGACCTCTAGACCTAGGAAGTAGTGTATTAGTCCTAGGTCTTTCATCTCAAACTCAGCGGCGAGCTCCTTCTTACACTGATGAATGAGAGGGTCAGCACCTGTCAGGAAGAGGCCGTCCACATACAGCACCAGAATGAGAGGCTTCTCTCTATCAACCTTGAAGTAAAGGTTTGGATCAGCGTTACTACGAGTGAAGCCCAACTTCATCAGGTAGCTATCTATCCTCTCGTACCAAGCTCTAGGTGCTTGCTTCAACCCATAAAGGGCTTTCTTCAACCTACAGACATGGGTGTCCCGATCCTGGACTTCGAACCCCAGAGGTTGCTCTACATATACCTCTTCCTTTATCGTACCATGCAGAAATGCAGTCTTTACATCCATCTAATGAAGACTCTATCCTTGTGTAGTAGCAAGGGCTATGATATATCGAATTGTAGTCACGGGTGCAAATATGTCATCATAGTCTATGCCTTCTTTTTTAGAGAAGCCATGAGCAACGAATCTTGCCTTGAACTTTTTAGCACTTTCATCAGATCCATGTTTGATCTTGTAGAGCCATTTCAAGGTGACAACTGCTTTGTCCTCTGGTCTTGGAACCACATCCCAGACATCATTCTTCATTATGGACTCATACTCTTCGTGTATAGCATCTTCCAGACTTGATGCTTTACAGATTCCTCAAAAGATCCAAGCTCGGGTTGTTCAATAGTACTCATGGCTGCTAGATACCATTGGTATCTACTCGGCTTCTTGCTTTCACGGAATGTCCCCCTTGGGGCCATATGTCCCTCAGCATCCTCAAGAGTGTCCCTGAGCCATAATGGTCTCTTTCCCAGTGAAGGAGGTGGATCAATCGGGTCCATTGGTCCTTCAACATCAGGCATCGTCTCATCCTTCGGTTCCTCTTGATTTCCAGGCCTTGCTTCGTGATCTTCCTTAGATCTCAGAAGATTGGCTACTTTCCTCAGGGAAGCATTTTCATCAAAGGTGACATCGTGGCATATCTCCACTTCCCTTTGACCGAGCACATAGAATCTATAGGCCTTCGAAGTTTTGTTGTAGCCCACAAACATTGTGGTCTCCCTCTTGATGCTAGCTCCTCTGCAAAAGTTCTTGAACTCGTTCGACTCATATTCAGTGCCATTATCAGTCTGTCGGATAGCATCTCATGTCATTGCTCCCAGTGGACTTCCTCCAACCCGGTAGAGCGTATCAATTCTAGACCCAAACGTGATAGCTTCCTTGAAGCTCTTCTTCCACATGCGCATCTTTCCATCAGTGAATGCCACATTGAAACCTTTGTCTTCCATGGCCGATATAGACACAAGGTTCTTCTTCAAATTAGGTACATAAAGTACATCCTGCAAGCGGAGGACTTGACCTTGAGACAAGTGGAGGGTCACAGTCCCTGTCCCTTTCACGGGATATGTGGCATTATCTCCAAGGATAATTTCCATATTAGTATCCTTCTCAACCATATCAGAAAGTGCTTCCTTGAACCCAGTGATGTGCCTTGAGGCACCACTATCTATCAACCAGACATCCATAGTGTCGGGTGGAGATGCAGCAGAGAGGGCAGATACAAGAATGAATTCATTTCTTTTATCAACAACATTTGATTCCTCATACCTGGAATTCCTTAACCTTTTGAAAAGTTGATCATTTCCACTGGAGGGAGCCTTCCTCTTTCCCTGGAACCTGTTGTTCCTTTGATTGCCATCCCTCCGGTTGTTGTTGTTGTCATCATCATCAGGAGAATCCTTCTTGAAAGGGCATTCTCTAGCATAGTGACCTGGCCTATGACAAATGTAACACTTGCCCTTCTTTCCTTGTGCCCCTACTCTTCCTTTGTTCTTTGGACCACCAAAGTTCTTTCTATAATGAGAAACGTAGGCAGCATTCCCTTCATTTTCATACTCCTTCATTCTTGTCTCTTCTTGAACGCATCTCGACAGTACCTCGTCAAAGTCAGGTATCACATTATTATTGAGAATGGTAGTGTTGAACACATGCCATTCGGATGGGAGCCCTCCAAGTGCGATGAGTACCATCTCTCATATTGTCTCCCCAATAGCCAGCAGATTGTTCCTGATCTCGGTCAGCTTCAGAAAGTGTCATTGGACAGACTCATCCCTGCCTTTCTTCAGATTCTTCAATTGATTCTTGAATAATAGCACTTGATTTGCATTGTTGGCCTTGAACATGAGGATCAATTTATCATACATCTCTTTGGATGTGCCTAGCTCAGAGATGTAGGCCACCAGACTCTTATGAATGGATTCCCTGATCATCAGCTTTGCTTTGATCTCCCCCTTCTTGTACTTCTTCAGGATTTGGCGTAGCGTAGTGAAAGGATGGAGGTTCTTGGATTTTACTCAAAGACATAGTCCATGACATCTTGCCTACAATTTGAGAGATCCAATATCATCTTCCAAGCATGGAAGTCATCCTTCCCAGTCAATTTGTCATCCTCCTTGAAGCCATAGTTTGTGGAACCCATTTCCTTCTTCGGTGATTGCTACAAATAGGGCTTGTCTTCACCTCAACTCTGATACCATGTAAATTTGTGTAGATGTTCTATGCTTGATGCAACTTTACTTATCACTACAGCAATCACATAAACAATCAAGTAAAATGTTGATAGAACATACCAGTGGATCTACAGAAGACAAACCAGAAACAGAAAAATGTGGTGATGCGTTATGGCGGTCAGCAGGATGCTTCAACCAGCAAAGTCTCCTTGGTCAGCCAACCCAGCATGTATCACGACAGCCCTCAAAACAGCCACGCGATCAACTCAAAGTCAACCCTAAAAAAGTCAATGTTGCCCAAAAAAGTCACGACAGCAACAGCAACAGCAACAAGTAAAATTCAACTCAGCACGGTCTACAGTCAACCTTTGACCTCGGTTCTTGTGCCAAAATGTACGACCTTCCAAAATCGAAGTCTCCACCAAAAATCAACTCCTTTGGACCATGCGTTGACCAAAGTCAACGCTGGTCAAACTTGCGTGGAAACCCTAGCTGCAGTAGCTTCCTCTTCGTCCTTCTTTCCCACGTGTGAACAAAAACTGCCTCCAAGGAGCTCGAACCAATCAGAAGAGGAGAGATGATGTGTGAGGATGAGATGATTGAAATGTCCTCCAACGTTGACTCTATTTATATCAATCACTGAGGTGTGTGACACATTCGCTAGGGGTGTACAACCTTAAGGCTGACCTGCACATATTTTGAAAGTATTAAAAATAAATTCAAAATAAATGTTCTGCTCATCGAATCAAGATGATGTTTAGATCGATATTGCACCTCTTCGAAAGAGGAACCCAATAAAAACATTGGTGTCTTCATCTGAGCATCACAATATGGAGTTTGGACCTAGTTGTCCAATTTTAACAAATGAGCTATTAGGTAGATGCAGTCAAGAGGAAACAAGGATGATGGAGAGAGATAAGTCCTACAATGAAAATGAACCTACTATTTTCTTTGCACATGCTAAAAGGAGGAATGATGATGGTCCATCTAATTCAAGGAGACAGGGTCAAGGATATAAGAAGGGATTCAAAGGAAGAGGTAAAGGAAGATGCTACAATTGCAACAAGTTCAGCCATTATGCTAGAGAGTGTCCTCACAGGAAAAATCTTCCAAGGGATGACAATAACAACAACAATTACAAAAGCAATAATAATTGAAACAACAGGTATAACATTAAAGGAAAAGCAGGCTCCCGCTACTCGAGAAGAAAATAATCAACCTCCCAAGAGGACAAGAAATGTCAGGTATGATGAAAATAATGTTGTAGAAAAACAAGATGATTTCTATCTAATTTCTGCTCTATCTGCTGCCTCTCCTCCAAATCCCTTGGATCATTGGTTAATTGATAATGGAGCCTCAAAGCATTTCAATGGATATAAAGAGGCCCTCCCAAATTTAGTTGAGAGGAGAACTAATCTAAAAATTATTCTTGGAGATAATGCCACCTACCCGATGAAAGGGATAGGAACTGTTACTCTTCAATTGAACTATGGTCAAACCATACATCTTCAAGAAGTCTTGTATGTACCAAATTTAAAGCAGAATTTGGTGTCTATTTCTGCAATAGAAGGCGAAGGTTTCAAGGTAGCTTTCATTAATGGAAAGGTACGTGTATGGCATAGGAACTTCAAAAATGCTTTTACTCTTGGGCTTAGGGTTGATGGTCTTTATCGAATTGGTGGAAGTACTTTGGGAGCATTGGCAAGTGATATCTCTATTCAATGTGAGCTATGGCACCAGAGATTTTCCCACTTACATTACAATGCCTTACCTAGGGTAAGGAAGATGGTCACAGGAATGCCCAAGTTTCATATGAACCATGAAAGAGTTTGTCAAGGTTGTGCAACTGGTAAACATACAAAGGGACCATTCCCTTCTAGTGAGAGCAAGACACCTGATATTTTTCAATTAATCCATTCTGACCTGTTGTGCAACTGGGAAACATACAAAGGGAGCATTCCCTTCTAGTGAGAGCAAGACACCTGATATTCTTCAATTGATCCATTCTAACCTATTTGGTGCCTTGCCCGTAACTTCATTAGGAGGATACTCATACTATGCAATTTTTGTGGATGACTTCTCATGCAAAACATGGATCTATTTCTTGAAGAGGAAGGATGAAGTGTTCAAATGGTTTTGTTCTTTCAAAGCATTGGTGGAGAATCAAACAGGAAAGAAGACCAAGACATCGAGGACTGACAATGGAACCGAATATGAATCTAATGAATTCAATGACTTTTGCAGAGAGGCAAGCATTAAGAGGGAGACAACCATCCGATATACTCCAGAGCAAATGGAGTTGTTGAAAGAAAGAATCGAACCATTATGGAAGCCACCTGTGCCATGATTTATGATCAAGGTCTACCGAAGTTTTTGTGGGGAGAAGTTGTTAACGTTGTTGTATATGTTCAAAATAGGAGCCCTCATCAAGCCTTGGATTTCAAGACGCTCGAAGAAGTCTTTACTGGTAAGAAACCTGAAGTTTCTCGTTTTTAGAATCTTTGGTTGTCCAGTGTATTTTCATGTGCCTAAAGAGTAAAAGAATAAGTTGGAAGCTTCTAGGAAGAAAGGTGTATTCGTTGGATACAGTGAAAATTCAAAGGCATATAGAATTTATGTACCTGGTTAAAGGGAGGTAGAAGTAAGTAGAGATGTTACTTTTGATGAAGACACTGCCTCGAAAAAGCCAGAGATCTCCCCATCTCAAGGAAGGATGATGATGCTACTGAAAAACAAGAAGAACCTTCGATGGATGAACCTATGCCCGATGCTGATGGCCTGATGGATCCTCTTGATCCACCTCCCTCTACCTCAAAGAAAAGACCACTATGGTTCAATGATACACTTCAAGATGTTGAAAATCATATCGCTCCAAGAGGAACATTTTGGGAAAGTATGAAGCCTACTGGATATCAAGGATACTTGGTTGCCATGAGTAATATCATTCATACTGAACCTTGAACTTTCGAAGAAGTTGTAAAGCACCAAGTATGGAAAGATGTGATGGATGAGGAGTATGAGTCAATCATGAAGAATGATGTCTGGGAAGTGGTGCCTAGACCCAAGGACAAGTTCGTGGTCACTTCAAAATGGATCTACAAAATTAAACATGGAGCTGATGGAAGTGTTGAAAAACATAAGGCAAGGTTTGTGGCTCGTGGTTTCTCTCAAAAGGAAGGAGTTGACTATGATGAAATATTTGCACCAATTACTCAATAACGACTATCTGATCCATAATTTCTCTAGCTACCAATCAAGGATGGAGCCTACATCAAATGGACGTCAAGACTACATTTTTGCATGTTTCACTTAAGGAGGAAGTCTACTTGGAACAACCTCATGGGCTTGAAGTACAAGCTATAAGGACACATGTATGCAGATTGAAGAAAGCCAACTATGGGTTAAAGTAAGCCCCTAGGGCTTGGTATGAGAGGATTGATAGCTATCTTATGAAGTTGGGATTTACAAGGAGCTATATTGATCCAAACTTATACTTCAAGGTTGAAAAGGACATGCCACTTATTTTGGTCTTGTATGTCGATGATCTATTTCTAACTGGTGCAGACCCTCTCATCTATTAATGCAAGAGGGAGTTGACTTCGATTTCGAGTAGAAGGACCTAGGACTGGAGGTCTAGCAAAAGCCAGACGACATTTTCCTTTCTCAAGGGAAATACATTGTGAATTTGTTAGAAAGATGCAGGATGGTGGAATGCATGTATGTGTCTATTCTGATGGAAATAAATTTTAAGTTATGCGGAAGTGTTGTTGATCCCGAATTGGCAAATCCTTCTGAGTATAGACAACTTGTGGAGGCCCTGATGTTCTTGGTGAACTCTCGACGGGACATATGCTTCGCTATAAATATTTTGATTCAATTTATGGTTGAGCCTCATCATGTACATTGGGTTGCTACAAAGAATCTTCTAAGATATCTTCGTGGCACTATCAACTATGGACTGAGATATATTGTCGGGAATTTGAGGGTACATGGATATTCTGATGTTAACTAGGTTGGCAGTGTGGTGGATAGAAAAAGCACATCTGGATGTTGTTTTTCTTTGGGATTTGCTGCAATTTAATGGATGAGTTGAAAACAAAAATTTGTTGCACTAAGCACCACAGAGGCTAAATATATTGCAGCTAGTATGGCCTGTTGTGAAGCTATATGGTTGAAGAAGCTCTTCAGTGGTCTATATGAGCACGTGCTAGATACCACCGTCATTTATTGCGATAACCAAAGTGGGGTTCGCCTTTCTGAGAATCCTATGTTCCACAACAGATCCAAGCATATTGATTCCAGGTACCGAGATATGGTACAACAAGAAGCAATAAGACTCCATCACATCAGAACGGATGAACAGGTTGTTGACATCCTCACAAAGCCCTTAGGGAAGGCCAAGTTCTTAGCCTTCCGAGAGAGACTTGGAGTCATGGAAAGACCCTCCCATGAGGGTCCTGCTTGAGTTGGACATTGAGCTCTGGGAGCTCGTGGAGGGGCCTGGGGTACTTCTTAGAGCTATATGAGCACAAGGTGAGTGGTTCACCTTCCCCTGTAGAGTATATACCCCAGCATGATTCACCTCGGGGTG
The DNA here is from genome assembly GCA_034641835.2 of Pinus albicaulis. Lineage (NCBI taxonomy): Eukaryota > Viridiplantae > Streptophyta > Pinopsida > Pinales > Pinaceae > Pinus > Pinus albicaulis. The sequence continues at coordinate 899,233,808 of CM076581.1, forward strand.
AGTGGTTCACCTTCCCCTGTAGAGTATGTACCCTAGCATGATTGAGCTTAGGATGAGTGGTTCACCTTCCCCTGTGGAGGACACTATTTGAGCATAGGGTGAGTGGTTCACCTTCCCCTATGAAGTACGTTATATGAAAACAGGGTGAGTGGTTCACCTTCCCCTATAGAGTATGTACCCTAGCATGATTGAGCTCAGGATGAGTGGTTCACCTTCCCCTGTGGAAGACACTATTTGAGCATAGGGTGAGTGGTTCACCTTCCCCTATGAAGTACGCTATATGAAAACAAGGTGAGTGGCTCACCTCCTATTAATGCCCCAGCATACATCCTACCCTTGAAGCCTGGGCTCTTGCGGAGTACCTCTCATTTGGCCAATGAGCTGGGAAAAGTGGTTAGGGACCATAGCACTACAAATGGACACATCATGTACTGTCGTACTCCCTATGTCTAGGATGCATGTGTTCAACAACTTGATCGCTCGGGATCAAGTCCGATTGGGGTTCTACCCCTGGTTATGTGGACTAACTTTCGTCAATGGGAAGAGAGTGGTAATGTCTTGTGACTCACTCTCTATCGATCCTTCTTATGACCATGATATCAATCTTCAGCAGAGACGAAACAAGATGCAGAGATAGTACATAATGATCAGGATGGCATGACGATGGATGGATATTGGCAGGTACAACTAGGATCAAATTCCACTTTGGGCAGCACATTGGCCTAAGATGATTATTAGACAAAATTTATCTTTTCGAGAGGACCAAAATTGACCCTGAAAGCACTGAATTTGAACAAGGAGAAATATGTTTTTGATGTCAAGCCCACAGGTGCACATTTGTTCAAGGTCGGCTTGGGGTCAAATTAGAGAACTTGACCCCCCTCCAGCACATATAAATAAAAGAGACCCTCAACCTCAGTTGGCACATCTCACACACAACATTTGCTCTCCTCATCTGATTGGTTTGTACATCTGAGGCAGCTGTTCATTCCAAACGTGCGAGTTTCTCTTGGAGCTAATTTGACCTATATTGACTTTCTGCTCTTGAGGAAACTTTGACCTGTGTTGACTTTCGACTTTGAGGGACTGTTTGACTGCAATTTGACCAAGGAAGGATCTGTCCTAGCACGCTACATTGATTGGCACAAAAACCGAGGAAAAAGGTGATGTTTGACTGGGTTTGAGTGCAGACTTGGAGGACTGTTTTGACCGCAGGTTGACTTAATCATTTGACCAGGTTTGACTGCCATTGTGTTGACTGTTTTTGCTGCTGTTTGACCACCAAGGAAGGTCGAGTATATTTGACTTTGACCGACCTCAAGAAGTGTTGTATGACTGTTGCATTGACCATTGACTGCTGAATGGTTGGGGCACATTGATTGCTGCTAACTTTTCAGAATTGCAGACTTCATCAAGCTGATCAGATTTGACTTTGACTTCATCAGTTGGATATTGGTTTGGATACTTTGCAAAGGTTAAGTCGCATTGACTTTGACTTTCATCATTGTACTCTATTGGATATTCTCTCTCTGCTGAACATTTGATATTTTCTAATAAGAAGGATTGATTAAGGGTTTTTTCCCTGGTTTTAGCCAAATCTCTGTGTTTGTTGTCTTGGCTTGTCTTCTGCATTTATTATTTATGTTCTATCTACAATTACTGTCAATCTGAATTAACGGTTTCTGTGATTGCTATTGGAAATTAAAGTGGAATTGTCATTAGGCTAATAAAAGGACAATGAAGTAAATGTTGCAAGCATAGAACATACCATTGTTATCTAAAAATTAACATTGACAATACCGCTTGCATATGTTTATTCCAGCGTCCTTCTTAACTCCGTCTGTCTTAGAGAGGAACATGTTTGGTGGATAAATCAGAGATGTATCAAGCTTACCATAATTCTAAAACTATGCTATATATGTAATCTTAGTGAATACAATCATAATCAATAGTTCAATGCAAGACATCTTCAGCATACAAGATATTGGTATTATTTTCAAACTAAGTAGCTCGGTTTCTTCAAAACAACGGCAAATCTTTAGATCTGAAAATGACTCGGCCTTCAAGAGAAGTTGAAGAGGAACTTGGCCTCTTCTTCACTGTAAACTTATGAATGCCCTTCCAATGAAATCAAGAAAATCTTCAACTTCAGGATGACAGAATTAAAACACAATAAGGTTATCAAATCAGAAATGTACAAATGTAGATGAGACAATTTATCCAAACCATAATTGGTCAAAGATTGGTGCCATAAAAACTTTCAAGAGAGCTTTCTTAATTAACCGAGGCAAGCAATCTACAATTTGAATGATACTTGAAACATTTCTTGGCATAAATCTGGGTGCTGATGATCCTCAACAGAATTTAGCATACTAATCTTAAGCAACGAAGTCCTTTGTGAATGAGCAGATCACAACAAATCAAAGGAAACAAAGTTCACAGAGTCCTTTTAGTCAGAACAGGTCTAAGGCAATATTCATGTGATCCTTGTAATGGTCCAGACATTGAAAAACTCTTCTGAACTTTATGAAACATCAAAACATAGAGGTTCTTATGAGGCATCGATGCCTATACTTCTTCAAGGGTTGCTCTTAAACCTTAGATCTGTAACCATGATGAAATTTTAGGATTTCCTTAATAGATAATTACTTCCAATGCTTTTCTTTAATGTTTATCTTGTGCTACTTCATCATTATGCAATTATGCATGGGAAATCTTCAACATTAAAACAATGATAATAGTACAAACATGAAGGACAGCCAAACACAAGAAACACAGAATTTACCCTGAGAAAACCCCAAACCAAGTGAGAAAAAAACAGCGACTTTTTCTTAGAGAAATTTGACCATTCAACAAGAGATACAATCTGAATTTTCCAGTGAAAACAAATCAAACTGACCAGTTATGAAACAGAGATAAAATTCACCCTCCTGAAATTTTGGCCTCCTGCCTCAGATTTGATATTAAAGTGACTGTTTCGGTGCCCTAAACACAGTCACACAGTTTGAATAAAGGCTACAGTTTGGACCTTCTTGTTAAAATTGGACAACTAGGTCCAAACTCCGGGTTGTGCTGCTCAGATGACAATCCCAATATTATTATTGGATTCCTCTTTCGGAGAGGTGTAAGATTGATCTAAAGATCATCTCGATCAGATGAGCAGAACATGTACTTTGAATTTATTCCACTTATGTGCTAGGTCGGCCTGGAATAAAATATAGACTTAAATGTCTTAAAGGATGTGTCACACACCCCCAAAGATTCCTATATATTGGAGAGACTTAGAGTTCATTTGACACACATTGTTGTGTAGGAATTCTCTCTCTTTGGATAGCGTTGGAGCTGTGATATATATATGGATTGTTCTTTGTTTGGGTTGTTTTGGGTTATGTGTGACACGCTTGGCTGAATGACATATTGGAGACTTTGCCGGTAGAAGCATCTTGTTGATCGCCGTAACGCCACCATTTATTATCTCTGTTTTGGTTTGTCTTCTATCGATCTATTACTATGTTCTATCTACTTCAGTATTATATGTCCTAATCTGAAATGGCATAGAACATATGCTGAAATTAACATGGTATCAGAGCGGGGTTGAAGACAATGCCCTAGGCTTGAATCAGCGTGAGCAAGTCTGCCCTAGTTAGCGTGGCAGGAGACATAGGTGACAGCGTATTGCTAAGAACAGATCTGGTTGGGGTTGTCTTAAGGAGCAGTTTGCTGAGCTAATTGGCCAAGGAGCAGTCATGCTAATCGCTGTCATGTGATGGTAGTGTGAAGGCTTCTTGTGACTGTTTTTATGCTTGCAGGAGGGCCGAGTATGAGGAAAAGAGACGCAGCTACAAGAAGGCAGGAACGACAAGGAGAAGAAGTTCTGTTGTGGGTTTATTAGCTGCGGTAATGGAGGCCGAGCTGTTAGGCCGAGCCCTTGAGGGCTAGAAGTTGCATTATTTGACACTTGTTTGGGCACTGAAACAACAACAACAACAAAACAAAACAAAACAAAAACATATATATATATGTGTGTGTGTGTGTGTCTACAGTGCGAGGACTTCGCACACTCTGTACTGCGATCTATTCCCACGGATTCTTGTACACGAGAACCCACCAGGTGCTCCAAATATTTCAATTATTTTCACATAGTTGTTGACCGTTCGAAGGAAAACCTTCTGCAGCTCGCGGAAGGGACCGAGCATCAGCTATAATTAGCGGAAAAGTGAATATCACAGAAGACCTATTTTTTCTGATTTCAGAGGCGGTTTTCAAGTGCTAATCTCATTGTTCAGCCATTTCTGAGTGTTCCACAACGTTTGTTGGAAGAGTCGTTGGACAGAATGTAGCAGAATAAGTCCTTTGTAAGGAAAATCACGCGTGACCACGTCATGAAAGAAATCAAAGACACACTTAGCCGCAATCCTCAGAAGCCCGGTTTCTTTCTCTACTGTGGTTCTCGACATTGTTTTAAGCATCATCTCTGTGCATAAAAATTTGTTCATTTATCTCTGCGGTTCATCAAGTCGAAATTCATAATAAATTATCAAAGGCGTATAAATTTTATGTAATGGGCCTGATTATTTAGATGGTTGCACAAATCGCCGCCTGTCCACCGGAATTTGACGTGAAGAGCGATTACAGAGGTTACCGCCCCCATCTACAACTCATCAGTTGGGTTCTGTCAGAGTTGGGCCTCCCCCCGAAACTGTTGCAGCGTTAACTGTCATTCATCAAGGGTCAGATCTTTAAAGCACACGTAAATGCGTTAAACGATTTACTGTGAAATTGAAACACAATTTACATATTTTTTTGGGCAATGTTGCAGCATAAGACTGATCACTTATATGAGCATGGGTCCGCTGAGTTGTTGGTTCATGTCCGATTAATTACGCAGGAGGCATCGGGTCAGCAGAGCCGATTGGGCATTAAGCAATATACACAGTACGCTACAAGCCCTGGAATTGACATATACATGATGAGACGTTGGTCTGGAAGCTACAACCGAGCTGTGTAGTGAAATAATCGACATCACACAGCCTAATTCTCCAGGAATTCTTAAAGAAGAAGTGAATCCAGGTCGAAAGCTTGCGGTGTCGTTTGCTAATATATTTCTGCGGGAAGTCAGAAGAGGAGGTCTGGCAGTTGACGTTACAGAGGGACGACTGCCTGCAGATTTGAATAAGTTTCCGCCTGAACTAAGTGCGGATCTCGAAGATCTCAACAATGTTCTGTTGCCGGGACCCGAACCCGGGTCTTACAATAGAAAGTGGGCTCACTTGGCGATTCATGATTGATTATTAGCAAGCATTCTGATGAGGGAAGCAGGACTGGAGATAGCACAAAGGACAGTTCATGTTTTGACAAGGTATGTATCACTGTTTGAAGTAGTCACCTTCAATTTTTTTTTAAAATAAAATGCCTACTATGAATTGCACGCCTTTTTGTTGCAAAGAAGACACTATTCCAGGCATGCAGATCAAATCTGTCGATTGCACGGATTGTATGTTTAGCAACACTTAAACCAGAAAAAAGAACTTGTTTTTCAAAAAAAAAAAGTTCAGGAACTGTCTGGAAAGTATTGTCTAGTCAACAAGGCAACATATCAGAATCACTTAGAAGGCCTAATGGCCTAGGAGTTCTGTGTGCTCAAAACTTAATGATGCCCCAACTGTGGGTCTCCTATGTGTAAAGGAAGCTAGAAAAGCTCTATCCCTAAGTGGCCCAGATCTGCATAAACAAAGGATCACATGTAATATGTATTGATGACTTGAGGGGCAGTGCAGTGCCTCATCTAACAGTATTATGATACTGTTGTCTAATAATAGTGGTTGTGAACCAGCATATACCTGGACTCCATCTATTAAACAATGACCTTAGAAAGTGTCTTGTCCAGCTTTATCATGTTGGATGATTGGGGCAGAAACATTGATGAGCAGGGGTACCACTATGACTGTGCTAGATCTGCATGGACTGTCATGAAGAAGGGTAAATTCTGTGTTTTAACATCTGTATGATTGGCTCCTAGATCTGTGAAATCTAGGAGAAAAATCGCAAAACTGAGATCTGAAGTCTTGGGCAAATCTGTAAATAAGGAGCAGCCCTGGATGAGATGTCAGATGTAGTAGATGAAGCTCTCAAGTGCAGAATTATGAGAGAAGGAATCATGTTTGGATTCCTAGTTCTGTGGGTCGCAGTAAAGAGGGCTGGTTGAGGAAGCTACAACAGACCTCCTCAGAATAACAAGACTTCTAACACAAGCTGAGGCTTGTTGATATATTCTCCCTGTTGGACAGTGACATAGATGGACACCTATGTAGCAGTTAGCATAGACACCTATGCGCAGCCTAGAGCATAATGGTAAAATGTGTTTCGGCAGCTTTCAGATCTTGAACCATAATCAGCAAAGCCTGTTGGATGGCTTTGACTGTGGAAGATTAAGTCACCTTTCCAAATTGGTGTCTGGGATGCCCTCATTTGAAATAGATGTTTTTCTCTCGAGAGAGAAGCTGGCATTAAGAGGGAAAATACATCTCTGTATATACTCCTGAGCCAATATCATTGTTGGACGAAAGAAGATCCTCATGGCTCAAAGACATATGGCTTCAGAGGGGGAAATTCCCGAAGAAAACCAAGAAGCCATGTAAATACCAGGAGTATCTAGCTACCATGAGTACAATATGAGCCTGGATCATTTGAAGAAGCTGTAAAGCATCAAATCTGCTAGGATGCGAGGGTGATGTTTGGGATATGGTTCCTAGACCATAAAACATAGCTGTTGTCACCTCGATATAAGATCAAGCATGGATCTGATGGGAAAATGTGTTGCTTGAGACTGATATAATCTATTATTTCCCTTGCTGATACGCAAGGACGAAAGCTTTATCAGATGGATGGAAAGATCATTTTTTTGACATAGTGCGGTAAAGGAAGAAGGTGTATGTTGAGCAACCTCTGGGGTTCGAAGTCCAAGTTAGGGACACCCATGTCTGTAGGTTGAAGAAAGCCCTCTATGGGCTGAAGCAAGCACCCTCAGCTTGGTACGAGAGGATAGATAGCAACCTGATGAAGCTAGGCTTCACTCGTAGTATTGCTGATCTGAACCTTCACTGCAAGGTTAATAGAGAGAAGTCTCTCACTCTGGTGCTGTATGAGGGCGACCTCTTCCTGGCAGGTGCTGACCCTCTCATCCATCAGCATAAGAGGGAGCTCGCTGCTGAGTTCGAGATGAAAGACCTAGGATGGATGTCTAGGCCTGGAGGTCTAGTAGAGACCTAGCAAGATTTTCCTTTCTCAAGGAAAATACATTGTGAAGCTTCTGGAAAGATTTAGCATGATGGACTACAAGTCTGTGTCGACATCGATGGAGCTCAACTTCAAGAAGTTGAGCGGCAGCGCTGCTGGGCCCGTCTTAGCCAATCCTACTGAGTATCGTCAACTCGTAGGGTCCCTGATGTTCTTAGAGAACACCCGTCCAGACGTATGTTGTGTAGTGAACACTTTGAATCAACACATGATTGATCATAACATTCACTGGATTGGTGCCAAGAAACTCTTGAGATATCTCTGAGGCACGATAGACCATGGTCTGAGATACACTGCCAGGAGTATAACACTCCATGGATATACTGATGTCGATTGGGCTGGCAGTGTGGTGGATCGTAAGAACACAACTGGATGCTACTTCACATATAGATCTACTTCGGGCAGGAAACGAAAGTCGGTTGCCTTGAGCACTGCTGAGGTCGAATACATTGCAGCATGTATGACCCATTGTGAAGTCATTTAGTTGCGAAAACTCTTCAATGAGCTATTCGAGCATGTGCTAGATGCCACCGTTATCCTTTGTGATAACCAGAGGGGGATTCATTTGTCATAGAATCATGGGTTCCACGATTGATCCAAGCATGATGATGGCTGGTACCACTTTATCTGGGATATGGTACAGCGAGGCACCATAAGGCTCAATCATATAGGAACTGATGAGCAGGTCGCAGATATTCTCACAATGCCCTTGGGGAAGGTCATGTTCCTAACCTTCCATGAGAATCTTGGAATCATGGAACGACCCTATTCTGAGAGTCCTGTTGGACGATGAGCTCTGGGAGCTTTGGGGGGCTTTGGGGATAGCTTCTCGGAGCTATAAGCAACCACAGGGCTAGGCTTGCCAAACCTTGTTGGTGTGCTTGGGCCCCACCATGATGATTGAGTTGGTTCGCCTCTCATGATTTATGCCCCGTATGCATCCTACCCATTGAGTTTAGGGCTCATGGAAGTACCTCTCATTTGGCCAATGAGGTGGGAAAAGCTAGAGACTAGTAGCAAAGACTGATGGACGCATCAGAGATTGTCGTACTCTTTATCTAGGATGGCACGTGTCCAACCACTTGACTGGGATCAAGTCTAGTAGGTCTCTGACTCTCCACCACTTTCGAGTCGATGAACCAACTTCGGTTGGTGGGAGACTCTCTGGTGAGTCCTATAGAGGTTTCTGACCTTGGGCTAAATCTGTCGACCGGGTATGATGTCTTTGTGGACTCAATCTTATCTCTCGTTTGAATAAAGAGGCCAAAGAAAGCAAGTTACTTGCCATGTTAAAATTGGACAACTAAGTCCAAACTCCATGTTGTGATGCTCAGATGAAGATACCGATATTTTTATTGGATTCCTCTTTCGGAGAGGTGTAAGATCCATATAAAATTTATCTTAATCCGATGAGCAGAACATTTTTTTTGAATTTATTATTTATAATAAATTATATGTGCAGGTCGGCCTTAAGGTTTTACACCCCCAGCAGATGTGTCACACACCTCAATGATGGATATAAATACAGTCAAAGTTGGAGAGCATTTCACTCATATCATCTCATCTCATCTCATCACACCTTCTTCTCTTCTGATCTAGTACGAGCTCCTTGGAGGACAATTTCGGTTCACACGTGGGAAAAGAAGGACGAAGAGGTGTTGTTGCCGTTGCTGCCGGTGTTGTTGCCGTTGTTGCCGTTGCTACCGGTGTTGTTGCCGTTGCTGCTGTTGTTGCCGTTGTTGCCGTTGCTACCGGTGTTGTTGCCGTTGCTGCTGTTGTTGCCGTTGCTGCCGGTGTTGTTGCTGTTGCTACCGGTGTTGTTGCCGTTGTTGCCGGTGTTGCTGCCATTGCTGTCGTTGGGGCAACGTTGACTTTTCTGGGGTTGACTTTGAGTTGACCGTGTGGCTGTTTTGAGGGTTGTTGTGACACATGCTGGGTTGGCTGACCAAGGAGACTTTGCTGGTTGAAGCATCCTGTTGACTGCCGTAACGCACCACCACATTTTTCTGTTTCTGGTTTGTCTTCTATAGATCCACTGGTATGTTCTATCAACATTTTACTTGATTGTTTATGTGATTGTTGTGGTGAAAATTAAAGTTGCATCAAACATAGAACATCTACATAATTTTACTGGTATCAGAGCCGAGGTGAAGACAAGCCCTAACTTATAGCAATCACCATCTAAGAAAAATGGGTTCAACAAGTTATGGCTTCAAGGAGGAAGACAAGCTGACTGGAAGAGATGACTTCCATGCTTGGAAGATGATATTAGATCTCAAATTGGAAGACCATGATCTCATGGACCATGTACTGGGTAAGATACAAGAACCTCCATCCAATGCTACTGCTGCTGCAAAATCCAAGTATAAGAAGGGAGAGATCAAAGCAAAGCTGATGATCAGGGAATCCATTCATAAAGCCTGGTGGCCTACATCTCTGAGTTGGGCACATCCAAAGAGATGTATGATAAATTGATCCTTATGTTCAAGGTAAACAATGCAAACCAAGTGCTATTCTTCAAAAATCAATTGAAGAATCTGAAGAAGGGCCAGGATGAGTCTATCCAAACATACTTTCTGAAATTGACTGAAATCAGGAACAATCTGCTGGCTATTGGGGAGACAATAGCCGATCGTGAGATGGTACTCACCGCACTTGGAGGACTCCCATATGAATGGCAAGTATTCAACACTACCATTCTCAATAATAGTACAATTCCTAACTTTGACGAGCTACTGTCAAGATGCATGCAAGAAGAGACAAGGATGAAGGAATTCGAAAATGACAGAAATGCTGCCTATGCTGCTCATTCTAGAAAGAAGAACTCTGGTGGTCCTAAGAACAAAGGAAGAGCAAGAGCCCAAGGAAAGAAGGGCAAGTGCTTCACTTGTCATAGGGCTGGTCACTATGCTAGAGAATGTCCTTTCAAGAAGGATTCTCCTGATGATGATGACAACAACAACAACCGGAGGGATGATAATCAAAGGAACAACAGGTTCCAGGGAAAGAGAAAGGCTCCCTCCCGCGGAAATGATCAACCTTTCAAAAGGTCAAGAAATTCCAGGTATGAGGAATCAAATGTTGTTGATAAAAGAAATGAATATATTCTTGTATCTGCCCTCTCCGTTGCATCTCCACTCGACACTATGGATGTCTAGTTGATAGATAGTGATGCCTCAAGGCACATCACTGGGTTCAAGGAAGCACTCTTTGATATGGTTGAGAAGGATACTAATTTGAAAATTATCCTTGGAGATAATGCCACATATCGCATGAAAGGGACAGGGACTGTGACCCTCCACTTGTCTCAAGGTCAAGTCCTCCACTTGCAGGATGTACTCTATGTACCTAATTTGAAGAAGAACCTCGTGTCTATATCAGCCATGGAAGACAAAGGTTTCAATGTGGCATTCACTGATGGAAAGGTGCGCATGTGGAAGAAGAGCTTCAAGGAAGCTATCATGTTTGGGTCTAGAATTGATACACTCTACCAGGGTGGAGGAAGTCCACTGGGAGCAATGACATGAGATGCTATCCCACAGACCGATAATGGCATTGAATATGAGACAAACGAGTTTAAGAACTTTTGCAGAGGAGCTAGCATCAAGAAGGAGACCACAATGTTTGTGGGCTACAGCGAAACTTCGAAGGCCTATAGATTCTATGTGCCTGGTCAAAGGAAAGTGGAGATATGCCACGATGTCACCTTTGATGAAGATGCTTCCCTGAGGAAAGTAGTCAATCTTCTGAGATCCGAGGAAGATCATGAAGCAAGGCCTGGAAATCAAGAGGAACCGAAGGATGAGACGATGCCTGATGCTGAAGGACCAATGGACCCGATTGATCCACCTCCTTCACTGAGAAAGAGACCATCATGGCTTAGGGACACTCTCGAGGATGCTGAGGGACATATGGCCCCAAAGAGGGACATTCCGTGAAAGCAAGAAGCCGAGTAGATACCAAGGGTATCTAGCAGCCATGAGTACTATTGGACAATCCGAGCCTGGATCTTTTTGAGGAAGCCGTAAAGCATCAAGTCTGGAAGGATGCTATGCACGAAGAGTACGAGTCCATAACGAAGAATGTGTCTGGGATGTGGTTCCTAGACTGGAGGTCAAAGCAGTTGTCACCTCAAAAATGGCTCTACATAAAAGCATGTACAAACTGATATACTCTTTAGGGTATATAAAGATCCGACCTTGGTAAACTTTCATAATCCGACATTGGTAAACATTCATAATCCTGGAAATTTGGACCCACAAGCCTGTCCCTTGTCTCATTTGTAGTTAAATTGTGACCTACTAGGTTGTTCGAGGGGGATGGGGAAGGGGAGTGGAGAGACGTGCGGCGGTGTCACTGTATCTCTGCGATGAGTTTTCCCCATCGGATATGGCAAAGGGATTAGGTCTGAGTGTGGTTAACTCTTCTTTAAGGAATGTCTACAAATGTCTGGAAAAAGATTTGAGTCAGGAGCCTATATGGAGCTATGGAGCTAGCTAGAATTTACAATGAATTCCTTTATAAGAAGGAAAGATTTGAGTCGATAAAAGTGGCCGAAAGTTCAAGGCAAGATTCGTTGCCCGTGGCTCCTCTCAAAAAGAAGGCATAGACTATGATGACATATTTGCACCTGTGACCACCATCCAATCTATCATAGCTCTTGCTGCTACGCAAGGATGGAGTCTTCATCAAATGGATTTGAAGACCGCACTTCTGCATGGTGCGATAAAGGAAGAGGTGTATGTGGAGCAACCTCTGGGGTTCGAAGTCCAAGATCAGGATACCCATGTCTGCAGGTTGAAGAAAGCCCTCTATGGGTTGAAGGAAGCACCTAGAGCTTGGTACGAGAGGATAGATAGCTACTTGATGAAGCTGGGCTTCACTCGTAGTAATGTTGATCCAAACCTTTACTTCAAGGTTCATAGAGAGAAGCCTCTCATTCTGGTGTTGTATGTGGACGACCTCTTCCTGACAGGTGCTGACCCTCTCATTCATCAATGCAAGAGGGAGCTCGCTGCTGAGTTTGAGATGAAAGACCTAGGACTGATGCACTACTTCCTAGGCCTGGAGGTCTGGCAGAGACCTGGCGAGATTTTCCTTTCTCAAGGAAAACACATTGTGAAGCTTCTGGAAAGATTTAGTATGGTGGACTGCAAGTCTGTGTCGACATCGATGGAGCTCAACTTCAAGAAGTTGAGTGGCAGCGCTGCTGGGCCCGTATTGACAAATCCTACTGAGTATCGTCAACTCGTAGGGGCCCTGATGTTCTTAGTGAACACCTGTCCGGACATATGTTGTGCAGTGAACACTTTGAGTCAACACATGGTTGATCATAACATTCACTAGGTTGGTGCCATGAAACTCTTGAGATATCTCTGAGGCACGATAGACCATGGGCTGAGATACACTGCCGGGAGTATGACACTCCATGGATATATTGATGTCGATTGGGCTGGCAGTGTGGTGGATTGCAAGAGCACATCTGGATGCTACTTCACACGTAGATCTGCTTCAGGCAGGAAACCGAAGTCGGTAGCCTTGAGCACCGCTGAGGCCGAATACATTGTAACATGTATGGCCTGTTGTGAAGTCACTTGGTTGCGAAAGCTCTTCAGTGAGCTGTTCGAGCATGTGCTAGATGCCACCGTTATCCTTTGTGATAACTAGAGGGGGATTCGTTTGTCATAGAATCCCATGTTCCACGATCGATCCAAGCATGTTGATGGCTGGTACCACTTTATCCGGGATATGGTACAGCGAGGTGCCGTAAGGCTCGATCATAGGAACTAATGAGCAGGTCGCGAATATTCTCACTAAGCCCCTGGAGAAGGTCAAGTTCCTAACCTTCTGTGAGAGTCTTGGTATCGTGGAACGACCCTATGATGTGGGTCCCGTTGGACGATGAGCTTTGGGAGCTCTGGGGGACTTTGGGGACAGCTTTTCAGAGCTATGAGCAACCACAAGGCTAGGATTGCCGAACCTTGTTGGTGTGCTTGGACCCCACCGTTGTGATTATTGAGTTGGTTCACCTCTCATTATCTATGCCCCGTATGCATCCTACCCATTGAGTTCAGGGCTCATGGGAAGTACCTCTCATTTGGCCAATGAGGTGGGAAAAGCTAGAGACTAGTAGCAAATACCGATGGACGCATCAGAGATTGCCGTACTCCCTATCTATGATGGCACGGCGATCTGGCCCAACCACTTGATCTCAGATCAAGTATAGTGAGGTTTCTGACCACACTGGTCATGAACCAACTGGGTTGGTTGGAGACTCTCTGTGAAACTGGAGAAGAGGTTTTGGACCTCCGCCGACTTCGGCCGATGAACCAACTTCAAGTTGGTTGGAGACTCTTATGAGTCCGATAGTGAAGATTCTTCTTGACGACTCGAGTCGATGAACCATTTCGTTGCTGGAGACTTCAGAGTCTAATAGAGTGTTTCTAATCTTCCGTCGGATTTGTCGGCTCTGGGATGATGTCTTGTGATCGACCCACTGCTTCGAAATAAAGAGGCCAAAGAAAGCAAGTTACAAATGGACACGACGATGTTTGGTTGCACTGATGGATGGAGTTCTCCCTAGTTGAGAGGGAGTGTTAAAATTGGACAACTAGGTCCAAACTCCATGTTGTGATTCTCAGATGAAGATACCGATATTTTTATTGGGTTCCTCTTTCTGAGAGGTGTAAGATCGATATAAAATTGATCTTAATCCGATGAGCAGAACATGTATTTTGAATTTATTATTTATAATAAATTATATGTGCAGGTCGGCCTTAAAGTTTTACACCCCCAGCAGATGTGTCACACACCTCAATGATGGATATAAATATAGTCAAAGTTGGAGAGCATTTCAATCATCTCATCTCATCACACTTTCTCCTCTTCTGATCTAGTACGAGCTCCTTGGAGGACAATTTCGGTTCACATGTGGGAAAAGAAGGACGAAGAGGTGTTGTTGTCGTTGCTGCCAGTGTTGTTGCCATTGTTGCCGTTGCTACCGGTGTTGTTGCCGTTGCTGCCGATGTTGTTGCCGTTGTTGCCGATGTTGCTGCCATTGCTGTCGTTGGGGCAACGTTGAATTTTCTGGGGTTGACTTTGAGTTGACCGTGTGGCTGTTTTGAGGGTTGTTGTGACACATGTCATTAGCTTAATTAAGGAGACTTTGTCGGTTGAAGCATCCCGCTGACCGCCGTAATGCACCAACCCATTCTCCAGTTTCTGGTTTGTCTTCTATAGATCCACCGGTATGTTCTATCAGCATTTTACTTGATTGTTTATGTGATCACGTGGTGAAAAGGAAAGTTGCATCAAGCATAGAACATCTACAGAGCTTTACATGGCGGGATGACGCACGATGTTTGGATTGCACTAGTGGACGAAGTTCTCCCTAGTTGAGAGGGAGTGTTAAATTTGGGCAACTAGGTCCAAACTTCGGGTTGTGCTGCTCAGATGACGATCCCAATATTTTTATTGGATTCCTCTTTCGGAGAGGTGTAAGATTGATCTAAAGATCATTTCGATCGGATGAGTAGAACATGTACTTTGAATTTATTCCACTTATGTGCTAGGTCGGCTTGGAATAAAATATAGACTTAAATGTCTTAAAGGACGTGTCACACACCCCCAAAGATTCCTATATATTGGAGAGACTTAGAGTTCATTTGACACACATTGTTGTGTAGGAATTCTCTTTCTCTGGATAGCGTTGGAGCTGTGATATATATATGGACTGTTCTTTGTTTGGGTTGTTCTCGGTTATGTGTGACACGCTTCTCTGAATGACCTATTGGAGACTTTGCTGGTAGAAGCATCCTGCTGATCACCATAACGCCACCATTTATTATCTCTGTTTTGGCTTGTCTTCTATCGATCTATTACTATGTTCTATCTACTTCAGTATTGTATGTCCTAATCTGAAATGGCATAGAACATATGCTGAAATTAACACTTCTTGAAGTGTGAATATAATCACAGTAAAAGGAATTTGGATCCTTCTGAAGTCTAGTAACCAAGCATAGTGACAAAGAAGATTGCAGTGATACGAAGAACAGTTAGGTTTCAAACTTTCATGGCTATGGAAGAGCTGCAATTCAGTAATGCGGTGGAACCTCAATTTAAGGTCTTGGTGCTACCTTAAAGGAAGGACATCACTACTAGATCAAGGGAAAGAGATCGATGCCATCACAGAAGTAAGATGACAGCAAGGAAGTCCCACAGAAAGGAGATCTCAATATGAAGACAGTAAGAAGATCTCGGTGGTGACAAGTGTCCCAATGCTAAGGAGATTGAAGAGGAAAAGAAGAAGACTAGTGTCTTGGTCTTGGGGTGGCTAAGAGGTCAAGGGTCTTGGTCTTAGTATTCGTTAATTGGAATCTCTATAAGAAGAATTTGTGTGGGTTTTCCTCTCAAAGAGTGAGAGGTTTTGGCCCTGGTTCATAGCCTACATTCTGTGTCTCTTGTTTATTTATGTTTACGCATTGGTAACTGTTTGATGAAAAAGAACTCTAATAACTTAAGCAAAGATATGATCCTAATGTAATGAAGTAAAAGATACTCACAAGCAGTTACTAATCGAGATAAATCACCTAAGTCTAATGCCCTAGATTTCTCAACAGGGGGTAGTGAAGCTCCAGCATATTCCTAAAGATTAGCTAGTAGTTGTTGTTCTAACCAAGCCCTTAGCAAAAGAGAAGTCTGAAACATTATGAGACACTTGGATTGGTGCAGAATTCCTTCCTCGCTAAGAGCGAATGCTGAAAAAAGTTTAAAGATAGGTCAAGGTAGACAGTTCAGACATAGCTTTTGTCCAATAGGAATAGCAAACAGTTGAGCAGAGCCGAAGCACAAGCAAGTAGCCAGAGCAGCCATCTGTACAGCAGTCATACAGTCATAAGAATCTATACAGCAGATCCATATAGTCATATGGATCCATCCTGCAAGCCATACAGTCTTCCTTGTAGGCTGTTTATTCTCGGTTGTTGTGGATATATGTTTCCAAGATGATTTTGATAACAATGCAGCTGCTGTTTTAGCAGCTTGTGGAGGTTTCCTTGTAAGTTTTGAATAAGAAATGAAAAGTTGATTTTGAAGAAGAAATTACCTATGTATGCATGAAAATGTTTTATGCTTCTGCTATTTACTTTTCCAGCTATGGTCTGAAATTAATTTCCGAATTAATTAATTCAGAAACTTATTTCTTTAATTGAGATCATATGGAACAGCTGTCACCTAGGGCTGGAAATTTCTAAATTATATCAAAAACTTCTCAGATTGAATTTCACATCAAATTTGAGGTTTCATCTTTATTGCCACTCAGAAAAAACATATAAATGCAATGTCAAAAAAACAACATAAAATGTAAGTAAAATTATCTACCTTTACACAAGCTGCAGCCTCTGATAAAGCCTCAGAACCAACAGCAGGAAAGGGCTCGATCTCAAAATCCAAATCGCTATCATCATCCTGAAATGTATGCAAATAATGAAAAGTGAAAATGCCAATTTAAATTGGAAGACATATACTTTTAGAAAAAAACAAACTTATGACATTTTCTTGTGATTCACAATTTTCAATGCTTCACATTATACCTCAATCATGTACAAAAGCTGGAAGGTAACTATTTTCTTCAAAGATAGCACTCCTTGCCAAGGTAAACCATAAAAACGAGCCTTCGATATGAATGAGGGGTAGACATGTCATTTAATACTAGTCTAAAATTTCAAAAATATTAATTTAAAAGATATCGTTTGATCTGGAAGACGTATACAAGGTATCAAGACTCGACGATTAGTGTCTACTTTGTCTTGAAATGTGAATTAACTAACAAAGCAAATCGTACAACCACATTATCTCCATCAATGATACATAAAAATAACTGCATCCCAACAGCATAAACGCTCTCACCAAATCCATGCAGCTATAACTTAACAGTCTTTTAGCCAATAACAACTTCCTACCAAATAATATATGAAGCAGAAGAAACAGATGTGTGTGTGAGTTAAATTTTATTTTGAAACATTAATTCACATCCTATTCAAAAAAAACTGATCAGGATATGCTATATAGGACAACAGCAGAAATAAAATATGACAGTGAAAGATATCGCACAAATCAATGGTGCCAGCACAGTCATAGCATTAAACATACCAACGGTTGAGAATCATCTTCATAGTTGTCAGAAAGTGTTCCACGATAAGCTAGATGGCGCCATAGCATCTGATATTCCCGCGCATTGGTAATGCCAGTTGCAGTATTTTTCACAAGAGAATTCCAATCAATTTTTGCACTGCCGCATTTCGTTATTTCATGTAGGAGTGCTAGCACTGTTGTGGCATTATACCTGAACAAACAAACATAATATAGACTTCTGTCAGCCTAGGAAGAACAATGAAGATCACCTCAAAAGCAACCACACCCTCAATAGTGCAGAACGGACAGCACTAGCCTATGGAAAGTTTCAATGATATATCCTGCTGAAAACATGGCTAAGTCACCCCTATCATTGCAAACATGGGAACCTTGTAGCTAAAATATTAGAATCAGAGCATACAAAACAATCCGTAAAGATGACGTACACTGAGCTGTGGGCTAGTAGCAAGTCGGTACTCTCACCACCGCAATGACCCAGATTCGAGTCTTGGAGGACTATCCAATTCCAGTTATCATTCAGAGGAGGATGCCTTAAACAGTAAAGTATCATATTAACCCACTTAGACCAATTAGGTCTATCAGACGTGTCAAGTCCATTTAATGACTTAGAAGAACCAAATGCAGTGGCAACACTTGATTCCTAGTGGAGACTATTTAGCTACCCGCTTTCATAGGCCATGGGGAGTAGAAGCATGAACAGAAATCAACAATAAATAAATTGTGCAGGAAACAATTTATAACAAAACAGTGCATATTATTGCGTGAGAATTCTGTACATTGCTCTGTGAGAGAGAGAGAGTGAAAAGGAAGTACATTGCTCTCCGCTGCTATGTATATAGTACACTGTATATATAAAAGATTATATTTCAGTGGCAGAAATGGCTGTTCAATTGCTGAAGATGGTTCAGTTCTATAACAGACCCGGCAGGCAATTGACAGAGGGCATGCATGGTGGACAGGGGACAGCAAAGCATGCTGAAGTAGGTGTGCACAGGCTGCAGAAGTATGCAGTCTGGCAAGTGGATAATGCAGCAGAAATTCAGTGTGCCACATGTTTCAGAAGTTTTACAGAAGTGGAGGGGCTGTCCCTCAACCATGCCAATCAGCAGCGACGAGAGACCACCAGGGTGTTGCCTCTACGCCAAGGCGCTGCACGCTGCAGTCATGTCTGATGCACACAGCTGCAGAGTGCTGCACTGAGAATGTCTGCTTCCTGCTGCAGAAGAGGTTGACTGCCAAGAATCTGTGGCTGTGCTCGGATCAAGGCGTGCCCTACCTGATGACAACCCGTGTTAAAAAGAGAAAAAGGGATTGCGTTTCCAAAGTCGTTGTACCAGATGTGTACCAGCTGAGTTTGACGGTCCTTGCCTCTTAAAAAATGGCGTTTCACTGAATAAAACCTGTAAACATGTGAATGTTTTTCTTCGAGGCCCAATTGACAAGTTGGTTGAGAAGACCATATATTTGTTCATACATCAATTCAAGTTGACCTAAATTTCAAATCCTATGATGAGACCCGCCTTTTGGTGGTTCTGGTGTTGCAATAAAATGTAAGATCAGTTTCGTAAACAAACGAAGCAAGAACATGGGAATCTAAAGACTGAGGAAGTAGATCCCCTGAGCTTTAGAAAAATGAATATCGTTTAGCTGATCCGCAGGAAAGGAAAAAAATAATAATTAATCTGATGAAGAGATGAAGTCATGACAAACTCAGTTTAGTTTCAACGGTTTTAACGGGTGGTCACGATTCGAATCTCAATGACGGATTGCAGACGGAAACAGAACATATACCCTGCCCCCAAATTGGGAAGTAGATAAAAAAGTTAAAAAGAGGGAGAGAGTAAGCGAGCCTTCGATACCTGCGTAAAAGCAATGCCACATCCCCTTCTGTTATGATACCCTTTCGCTTCATGCCGTTTTCCCGCTGCTCCGCAACCTCCTAAAATTATTGCCGTGTGTACTGATCAGTTGCTTGTTTATGGCTGATCAATGGACTCAATCCCAATAACCAGTAAGTCATGAGATTTAGAAAATTCAAGGTTTATCCGAGGTTTTAGATAGTCCATCACAGCTACAGGGCTAAAGTCTCAAACAAGATTTCGTGAATTGCTCGATGAACCCACTGCTGGGAAACGTTTTGCGAAAACGTGACAGGGTTTAAGATACAATAAATGAGATTTGGAACAAAATCAATGTGAAGGGAAATATTCGTGATCTGGTCAAAGCAGACTTTCCATACAGTTTTTAATCGGCCATTGTTGGTCGGTAAAGTGTGCCAATGACCAAGGTTTATCAAATTTTAAATCCCCGCCCCCATTTATATGTTTTATATCTTTATTTAAGATAGTTTTCAGTCATGTCATCATGAGAAAGCCGCAGAGATTTTAAATTGAGGGAAACCTTCTATCCATTAACATGTTCAGCAACGATTATTATCGTGTTTTATTATTCATTATTTTATTTTTATTATTTAGTTGAAGTATTTATATGATAATTTATAATATATATATATAATGCAAATATATTTATGTTATAATTAAATAAGTCAAGATCATATTTTAACGTTTATGTTTATGAGACTAAAAATAGTCTATGGGATTACTAGCATTCTTGTTTTTTTCTTTTTGCAATTCAATCATTTTCTTACTCAAATTGATGATGAGTTGACCCAACCTTCTAACAACCCTCTCACCGAAAAGACAATGCCACAGAATTGATGCCAACACGTTGCCATAAGTGTCTCTGATGTCTCTGAAAGCATCACATTCCAAAATGAAATGCTTTTCCAATTCCACCGCCCCATAAGTGCAAAAAGTACACACTCGTTCTTCCCAAGCTTCTTTAGGTCTTTTCACACCGAAGTTGATGTGAGTTAGTTCTTAATTGAGAAATAAGAATCTTTGCTCTCCACGGAATGCTAGCTCCAATGTACTCTTTTTATTGGAGATCACAAGTGAGGCTGAATTCCTAAACATAGTACTTCTTCTTTCTACCCAACTCTTTTCCCCATATACGCTTACGGAATTTATCCATAACAAAATTCTTTAACTCCTTGATATTTGTGGGACATGCATTGAGGTAAATATTCCATTTTTGCATCCATTTGTTGTTTTTTCTCATCTATGATTTTCTTCTTTCACTCATGCCTTCATTGAAGATAACTTTCGGCCATCTACCTCCTCCCATTTTCTCAATTCTTTTTAGATACCTTATAAAACGCGCCATAGCAATTGCTTCAATGGGAGCTGCTCCTGTTTCACTCAACATTATCTCATAAGGAACCAAACCTTTTATTTTGAACTTGTTGTGATCAAGTGTTTTTGGATGTTCTCAATTTGTTTCCATTTTGAAACAAAGATGTTGTTAGCCCACAATTCACACCCATGTAATATCACTGGAAAAACTAGGAGTCCAAAAACCACTTTAATCGTTTCCCAATCCCATAACTCTACCTCTCCACATCTTTTTTGAAGTGCATATAATGCTTTCCACCCTCCTAAAATTCTTTTCTTTCTGCTATCCTCCTAATTAAGCTTGTTGTTGAAATTGATCCCGAGGTACTTGTATTCATTTACTTCTTCAAGAATGTTGCCTTCAAAGAAGAACATATGTTGGCTTTGCTTCCTTTTATTGGAGAAAATCATTATTTTGGTCTTACTGGTATTGACTTGCATCCCCACGACTTTACAAAAATGCTCAAAGGCATATAGGTGCATCTGCAATCCATGGGCCAATTCAGCAACTAGTACAAGATCATCAGCATATAGAAGAATCTTTATCGCAAATGCCCCCAACCAAACACCCTCTCCACCTTGCAGATTTAGCCACTCTTCCAATTTGTCAATATAAAAACCAAAAAGGGTAGGGGATAAAGGGCAGCCTTGCTTGACTTCGATATCACTTCTAAAACTTTATAAAATGCCTACTGTAGTTCTAATTATGACTTTCACCTCTTCATAAAGCCTATGGACAGCAACTCTATATTGCAAAGGAATTTCGAGTTCTTTCATTCTACGCCACAACTTGTCTTTAGGGACTGTGTCAATTGCCTTTTTGAAGTCAACAAAGCAGCAAAATACTTCTTCTTTGTCCCCCCAAACCTTTTCAACAATGTGTCTGAGCGTGATACCATGGTCTATTGTAGAATGCTTCGGCCTAAAACCCGATTGCCCTTTTGCTTTCTTTTATTTTACTTATGCCCACTTATTGATTATATTTTCTACCATGCCATAGAAAATATTTACAAACAAAGGATTGATCATAATGGTTATATAGTTGGAAGGATTATTAATGTCTCCAATTATAAAAAGGGGTCTTGTTAGACTAGTTGTCCAATCCCTTGGGAATCCTTATCGAATGACGTTGTTGAATATTTCCATGATGTGCGATGCCAGAATGTTCATTCCCCACTTTAGATATTCTGCTTGAAGTTCAACCAAGTCTTTTGCCTTCCCTGTTTTCAAATTTTTAATTGCTGCCTTCGCCTCCTGTAATGTGAAAAGCTTTTTAGTTGCGTTGATCCTCAGAGGAGGCTCAGCCTCTAATTCTTTTTCATAGAGTTGTCTTGCATAGTCAAACCACTGATTGGTTGTAATATTATGTTCAATTTGCTTCTTCCTTGGTTGAAGTTCTTGCCAAAAAAGATTTGGGTTATTCTTGCCTAGATATATCAACTCTTCTTGCCTTGTTTGCATGAACTCGTCTTTTTTCCTTTTCAAAATATATTTATATAACTTTACATTCATCTTCTCCTCGCCTTCATTTTTCAAGGTTCTCCTTGCCATTTTGCATTTTGCATCGAACCATGCATTCACAAGAAAACAATTTGATTATGATTTCTTGTTTTTTGCTCTTTTGCACTTCTCAAGTGGACCATGAATTATATTTGTTAGCTCATGACTGTTGAGGCTTTGGGGACCAATTTTCTCCTTCTGAATTGATCTCTTCAACATTGTTTTGAAGATAGTGCAATTTTTTGTGTTATAAAATGTTGAAAATGGCAACAAGAAATATTCAAAATGGCACCTAAAAGGATTATAGTTTAATTTTCCCTTAATTAAATTAGAAGTGGATTGTAATTCCACATCACATGACAGCTTGTATGAGTTAACTGAGTTGGGAAGACTTAGTTAGCTCAGTCAATTCAAGTTGAGGGTCAAACTGGAGGCATGTAGAGTTCACTCTAAGTTTTATGGGGTCCAATTGCAGTTTATTTTGAGTTGTAATTGTTTAACTTAATTATTTGAGTTAAAATAATTTTAACTAGTTCTAACTGATATATGAGTTAATGAGAGGTCTAGTGAATTAAATTAGATTTAATTCACATGCAGTGATCAATCAGATAACTGATAATTCACTATAAATAGTCGTTGCATGTCAGTTTTGAGGAAGACCAGGTTGAGATTGGAGTTAAAGGGAAATGTACTATCAGTTGTATAATCATGCAAATTGTACAGGTGGTGCATGCAGTCAGAAGAATGCCTAAAATAAAATCATTCCTTAATTAGAGAAAATTGTCTTTAAAAGGAGGAATGAAGGCACAAGTTTAATCATTATTTTGGTGAGCATGAGTTGGTGAGACCAAGCAATAGGAAGCACAAGTTTGTGTGTGGAGCTTGTGAGGGAAAGGTGTGCCAAGAGAAGCTTATGCACAAGTTGGTAGTGAGACAGTCAGAGATTGTGTAGAGGTTTCTTAGGAAGGGAAATAACATTATATTGTTTCATGTTCTTGACTTAATGCAGAATGCAGATAGCGGGGTTTTTAGCTGAGGCTTCCCCAGATACATCTTTGTGTTGTGCGATTGATATTCTTTCTCTTTCTTGTTCATGTGATTGTAAGATTGTGATTGGTTTCCATAATTTGTAGAATTGATTCAGTATTTTGTTTTAGTACATTACAAGATCAGTTGAATCTATGTGGATTTTCTATATGGTATAAGAGCAGGAATTTTTTGGGCGACGAGTTTGCAGAACATATTTGAAAATTTTGGTGCAATCTTTAAACAACAAATAGAATATTTGGATTCCTTGCGAAAAAATACCCAAATTAAAATAAAAAATAAAAAAATCGTTCGAATCGAAGTTCGGATGAGGAAGATATCGCCGATTTAAAATCAACTCTTTTTTTTTCAAAAAAAATTGTGACTGCGAGACAATTATAGCGCGGATATGAGTTTCTAGAGTGCCCAAATGATGTGACATTTAGCAAAGGAAAGGTTTTCCTTAGACACATCACCATGGGATAGATGAAACATATCGGTGTGCGAGTCAAGAACGTGTATGCACTTGAGGTACCAGATGCATGCAAAGCTTTGAGGAACAAGGCAAAGGTTAGAGACTTGGTGGTTGAGAGGGAGCATGAATTACCTCTAAATGTGCAACCTGAGAAGAAGCCTCAATAAGTTGTTTTTCAACCACAATTGGAGAAGCGGAGAGGAGACCGAGTGGACGCATCCACTCAAGCAAAGACCTCCAATAGGGGGACAGTTCGAGCCAAGTGGGCAGAAGGAGTACATGCAGCCATACCTCCAAATGTGAGGTGGGGCGATGTGAAGCAATATTCCCAAGTGTGCCAAATGGGTAGGGTCCAGCGCAGTTTCAATAAGGAGATCAGTCAGATCAGTTATAGATTGTTGCAACAAGACCATCACCTTTGTTACAGGAGTTCGCAATATCATAGTAGTAGATCCAATGCTAGCAGGCATTGTCAATCATTTAGATGGAAGTTGCAAATATAGTTGTAGTCAATACCCGGGAGATAGTTGCAGAGCTAGATGCAGTGACATAAGTAGTGTGAATTGCCCAATTGTAGTATGCAGGTGCAATTCTAGCCAGGAGATTCCCAGTGCAGAACTATGCAATCCAGTTTCCAGTGCAGGAGGATAGCGCGAGTTGCCAGGAGGGAGCAGAGAGATTTCCCATAGGGAGATCGAGACTCAGAGGGAGTCTAGTTTCAGAGGGAGCATCCCTATAGAAGCTAATGCTTCAGGATTTGGGGAGATCAGACTCGTTATTGCAGTAGTTGCAGCAGCAGTGTGGAAGCATCAGTAAAACAATAACAACAGCAGTATGATTAGATCAGAGTTCCCCATGTTCGCAGATATGCCTCCAAGGGTTAGGTGGGGTGACTTGGAGTTGTAGCCCTAGAGAGTTATAGATTTGGGCAGGGTTCAATGAGATATTTTGTCTCATGGATCATTACCTTGCTATGGGGATCCACAGTACACAGTAGTAGGATGGATCAATGGCTGTTGATGTAGTCAGATGACAAAGTGATAGATGGAGAGACTAGCAGCAGTCAGATACTAGGGAGCGCAGAGCAGAGTTGGCAGCAGTGCAGATGGCACAGTGCATATTCAGCAACAACGCAGAGTTTTTAGTAGACAGTGCAATAGCTAGTAGCAATAAGAGAATTTGGTGACAGATGCATCATATTGATCGCAATTGATTCAGTTTAGGTGTTTTTCAGTTTCAAAAGTTGCAATAGTAACAACACTAGAGAGAAGTGTTACATGTCGAACATTCCAAAGGTACCAAATCATGATAGAATTGAATTCCATTCTTGTTGAGAGGGAGTGTTGAAAATGGCAACAAAAAATATTTAAAATGGCTCCCAGAAGGATTCTAGTTTAATTTTCCCTTAGTTAAATTAGAAGTGAATTGTAATTCCACATCACATGACAGCTTGTGAGAGTTAACTAAGTTGGGAAGACTTAGTTAGCGTAGTCAATTCAAGTTGAGGGTCAAAATGGAGGCTTGTAGAGTTCACTCTAAGTTTTAATGGGTCTAGTTGCAATTTATTTTGAGTTCTAATTGTTTAACTTAATTATTTGAGTTAAAATCAGTTTAACTAGTTCAAACTCATAGATGAGCCAGTGAGAGGTCCAATGAATTAAATTGTTTAATTCATGTGCAGTGATTAATCAGAAAACTGATAATTCACTATAAATAGTTGTTGCATGTTAGTTTTGAGGAAGACCCAGTTGAGATTGGAGTTAAAGGGGAGTGTACTATCAGTTGTATAATCATCCAAATTGTATAGGTGGTGCATGCAGTCAAAAGAATGCCTAAAATAAATAATTCCTTAATTATAGAAAATTGTCTTTAAAAGGAGGAATGAAGGCACAAGTGTAATAGTTTTTTTTGGTGAGACCAAGCATTAGGAAGCACAAGTTTGTGTGTGGAGCTTGTGAGAGAAAGGTGTGCCAAGAGAAGCTTGTGCACAGGCTGGTAATGAGAGAGTCAGAGATAGTGTAGAGGTTTCTCAGGAAGGGAAATAACATTATATTGTTTCATGTTCTTGACTTAATGCAATATAAAGGCAACGGGGTTTTTAGCTGAGGTTTTCCCCAGATACATCTTTGTGTTGTGTGATTGATATTATTTCTCTTTCTTTTTTCATGTGATTGTGCGATCGTAATTGATTTCCGCAATTTGTAGAATTGATTCAGTATTTTGTTTTAGTACATTACAAGATCAGTTGAATCTACGTGGATTTTCTACAAAAGAATTTTGCCCCTTGATGTCGATTGTCGATAACCTTAGGTTTTTCTCCTATTATGTCTTTCTTCTAACCAATATAGCTTTGTATAAATTGGGTTATGATCTGATTTGAAGTCCCAAATATGCTCTCCAATCTTAACTTCATCTATCATTTCTATTAAGCTTTGTAAACAAATAACATAGTCAACGACAGTTGCCCCATTGTATGTGTTGCAAGTGAAGTTCCCAGACTTTTTCCATCTATCTAGACCATTGCAGATAATTAAGTTGAAAGCACCACACAATGTAAGCAACTCCTCTCCAAAATGATTGCTAACTTTGTTGTCTTTTGAACATCTCAGCCATCGATAATTCTCCTCTTCAATGAGCTAAATAGGATTGTGATCATCTTTGCAACAAAGAATACTAGCTTGTTGATTTGTTGTTCTAACATTGAAATCTCCCACCAAAAGAAATTCACCCTATTGCGAATATGCAGAAATATCTTGCTTTAAATCTGCATAAGGATATTTGTTGTCCAACCCCTTATTTTTGTAAGTTTTTGATACTTGAGGCGCAAAATAACATGTTGCAATTCTTATGTGGTTTTCATTCTCTATTATTTTGAACCATAAATATTGTTTATTTGTATCTTATTTCACTAACTAAATCTGACCACCTTATTTTTCTTTCACTAAAACCAATATTCCTCTGTACTCTTTTCCATTTTCTGATGCCTTGTTCCAAACTGCTAACTTCAAATAACCGTCAAACATAGGATTTTTGCAACCATCAGGTTCATGAGTTTCTGTGAGTTTTAAGAGGGATAAAATCTTTCGAGGTGCAAACATCTTTTAGGACTACAAAACTTGAGGAAATGTTTGAATTTCAAAGAGATTTGATCTCTCTCACACTTGATAGATCTGGAGTTAAGACAGATCTAGGTTGGTTACAGTCTTGTGCGGGCATGGAAATTTTGTTGAACATCTAATTATTTTGATCATTTTAAATATGCTAAATATGTCTAAGTTTAATTTAGTCATTTTAGTTTTATATTTACTAAGTCACCTTAGTTTGTTGAGATGATAGATATTATTAATAACTTGAATGATCAAAGAATGATGGAATAAAATTTTTGAGTGCAAAATGACAATGGTAGGTCCCTATATTACTAGTATTGTCCCTTATTGTTGTTAGTGTAACCCCCTTATTGTTATTATTGTACCCTTGTAACCCCCATATTGTTATTATTATGCCCTTAAATTATTATTGTTAGGTCGGCTAGGATTACATTGTGGCCCCACTAGGATTACATTGTGGCCCCAGGGACTCCTATATATAGAAATGAGGTTTTGTAATTTGAATCATCCAAGATTTTTTCATTCATGTAATTTATTGGAGGTTGCCCCCTCGAAGTGGCTTATTTCTAAGGTGTTGATATCTCTTTTCTTCTTTTTTTGGAGCTAGTTTCACAACATTTCGTATCAGAGCTTTGAGATTCTAGGGTTTCGCTGCTCCAAACAGGTCATCGTGGCATTTTCTCTGTAAACTATTTTCTACAAAGGTTTAGAATTTGAAATTTTTAGAGTGTGAAGCCAAAATCCTGAGGAACATCGTCGCAAAATTTCAGAGCTTGGTTCGCAATATTTTCGGAGATATGATCTGTGCAAGTTAGGTCATTTTGCATGCTCCTGAATTTAACCTAGACAGGTCATCGTGATATTTTCGTAATAACTTTTTTTCTACGAAGGTTCAGAATCTAAAATTTTTAAAGTGTGAAGCCACAATCCTGAGGAACATCGTCGAAAAATTTTAGATATTGGTTCACAATATTTTCGGAGATATGATATGTGGAAGTTAGGGCTTTTTGAGACTTCTGAATTTCATCTCAAAGAGGTGATCGTGGGAAAATATTCATGGCTCTCTCTCTCTGAGCATCAGATTGGAATGCTGTAAAAAGTGGACACAAGTACACATATTGTAGCTTTCATTCTATAAATTTCAGAGCCAAAGGAGGAAACAGTGACACGTGGCAAGTCGTACAAGTTCGCTTTAATAAACAGGTCCAAAATTGGGTCATTGTGGGAGATTGGACATAACTTTGCCTTGAAGAATCCAAATCAGATCAGACCTACGGCATGTGAAAGAAGCTTCAGAGGGCTACTACAGGGCTGAATTTTAGATATTTAGGATCTGCAATTATATAGATAATTGAATTTCAATATCGAGCTCCTCAAAAGCAAGTAAAATATGTGTATTTATTTTTTTTATTTTTTATTTATTTATTTATTTTTATTTATTTATTTATTTATTTTTATTTTTTTCCGAATTGCATAAGTCTTGTTTGAAGAATCAAGTTGAATTGATTCCAAGGGCATATTGTAATATAGATATCAGTATTGGATTCTAATGGCCCCTAAAAAGAATTCAACACCCATTAAGCCTTTAGAAAGCTCTACTATGACTCATGAAGACGAAGAATGGCAACATGACATATCAAAATTACAAGAGCAAGCACAACAAATTTCGCTCTTGCAAAGAGCAACAAAAAATGACATGGAAGTTTCGAAGAAAGGCGTGGAAACTAAGATGGATGGTTTGAAGAAAGACGTGGAATCTAAGATGGATGGTTTGAATAATGGCATGGAATCTAAGATATATGGCATGGAATCTAAGATAGATGGAATGGAAGCTGGCATGGAATCTAAGATGGATGGCATGGAATCTAAGATGGATGACATGGAAGCTAAGATCAATGAGAAAATGGAAAACATGAAGAATGATCTAAAATAAGACATGGAAGGTTTGACAAAGTTGATACAAGAAATGTTTCCTCATGGTGAAAAGATAGTAGAGGAAACTCATGATGAGAACAAAATAAATGTTAATCGTGATTTCATAAAATCTAATGTTGGCGAGAAGAACCACCATATTACAAAAATGGATATGAGGAAGTTTGATGGAAAGGATCCTGTAACATGGATACTATAGATGGAGCAATATTTCTATCTCCATAATGTGCAAAACACACAAAAGGTACACATTGCAACTTTACATTTAGAACAAAATACATTTGTATGGTATCGATGGCTTTGCTTCCGTAAAAAAATTGTCACTTAGTCAATATTTTACGAAGGAAATGATAGCACATTATGAGGATACAAAGAGCAACACCTTCTTTAGCCAATTGATAAATCTCAAACAAAAGGGTCTAATGGGGGAGCACATTGAGGACTTTTAAAAATTGAATATAAGGGTAACTGATATTCCAGAGGAACACATGATTGATCTCTTCACAGGTACTTTAAAGGATAGCATCCAACATGAAGTTCGCGTTTTGGAACCTGATTCATTGGAGAAGGCATTCAGGTTGGCAAGAAAAATTGAATGTAACATTATGGCGACAAGGAAACCTACCACTCACTTATATAAAGAGGGGAGTGTTGCTACTCCTAGATTTCCACAACCTACAACGTTGACACCACAGAAATTGGAAGAAAAAATAGAAAAAGGGCTTTGCTACGGTTGTGATAGAAAATACACTAAAGGTCATAAGTGTGCTGAGAAGAAAGTATTTTACATAGATTGTGAAGAGGAACAAGAAAATGAACAAGAAGAGGATATACACCAGTAACCAACCCAAGAAGAGGAAGAAATGAGTCCGATGATATCGTGTAATGCATTGGAAGGAATTACAACTCCTCAAACTCTCAAGATAGAAGGACATATCAAGAAGAAAAAGGTAATAGTCTTGATTGATTCAGGTAGTACCCATAATTTTATTCATTGTAAGGTAGCCAAGGAATTGAATTGTTTCCTATACCCAGCACCAGAATGTCAAGTGATGGTTGCAAATGGAGGAACTATAAATTTTGCTCTGGAAAATGCCATAATATCAAGCTAACCATGGGGGGATATGTATTGAATAGTCCAATGCTTTCCATTCCTATGGGAGGTGCTGATGTTGTACTAGGAGTACAATGGTTACAATCTTTTGGGACGGTAGCTCTTAATTTCAAGAACTTTTCTTTAATTTTTTTTCAGAAGGAAAGGAAGTCGAATTACGGGGTATTGCAGGGAAGCCAGGAAAGATAATAAGCTCTAATGTCATGACAAAGCTTCTAAAGAAAGAACAACGAGGCATAATTGCACAATTATGCTCACTAGAAGTTCCAACATCAAAATCATCTATTTCTGCAGATCTCCAAAAAGTCTTGGACAATCGTTCCAAGGTTTTTGAAACTCCAAAAGGACTCCCACCTATTCGTGATCATGATCATGCTATTCATTTGATTCTAGGAAGTGTTCCTCCAAACATCAGGCCTTATAGATATCCTTATGTCCAAAAGAGCGAAATTGAACGTATGATTGCATAAATGTTAGAGGCGGGTATAATTCAACCTAGTCAAAGTTCTTTCTCTGCTCCTGTAGTATTGGTACACAAGAAGGATGGATCATGGCGCATGTGTCCGGATTATAGGGAGCTCAATAAGCTCACCATTAAAGATAAATTTCCCATTCCTGTGATTGATGAATTATTGGATGAATTACATGGAGTAATTTATTTTACCAAATTAGATCTTCATTCAAGGTATCATCAAATTAGAATGAAGACTGAAGATATTCCAAAAACAACATTTCAAACTCATGAGGGTCATTATGAATTTTCAGTCATGCCTTTTGGCCTTACCAATGCACCTTCTACATTTCAAGGGTTGATGAATTCCATTTTCAAACCCTTCCTTAGAAAATTTGTGCTAGTATTGTTTGATGATATACTAATCTACAACAGGTCTTGGAAGGATCATGTTGAACATGTTGACAGGGTGCTCAAACTATTGCAGGAGAAACAATTATATGCAAAAACATCCAAATTTTTCTTTGGAGTACGAGAGGTGGAATATCTGGGTCATATTGTATCTCATGAGGGTGTTAAAGTAGACCCTAACAAAATTAAATCCATTAAGGAATGGAAAGTCCCCACAACCATAAAGCAGTTGCGAGGATTTCTTGGATTAACAGGGTATTATCGCAAGTTTGTTAAGAATTATGGGAGAATAGCAGCACCTCTAACAACATTATTGAAGAAAGTTGCATTTTCTTGGACTCCCGAAGCAACTAAGGCCTTTGAACATCTTAAAGAGGAAATGTGCCTAGCACCGGTCTTAGCTACGCCAGACTTCACAAAAACCTTTATTGTGAAATGTGATGCCTCAGGAAATGGAATTGGTGTTGTTTTAATGCAGGAAGGAAGACCCATTGCTTTTGAAAGTCGTCCAATCAAAGGAAAGTATTTACAGAAACCTATTTATGAGAAGGAAATGTTAGCAATATTGCATGCACTAAAGAAATGGCGAACTTACCTAATGGGAAGACACTTCAAGGTAAAAAGCGATCATGATAGTCTTAAACACTTTTTGGAACAAAGACTATCGTCAGAAGAGCAACAAAAATGGGTCACAAAGATGTTGGGTTATGACTTTGAAATAATCTACAAAAAAGGAAAGCTTAATGTTGTTGCGGATGCACTCTCAAGAAAGAATGAAGAGGTGGAAGCATTGCTTTGTGCCATTTCTATTATCCAACCAGATTGGATAACCGAAGCAAGAGATGAATGGAAGAAGGACAAAGATGTATGGACAATCATTCAAAAGTTGCAGCAAGATCCTAGTACATCTGATACATTTAGTTGGAAAAATGATTCCTTATGGTACAAAGATCGCTTATATCTTTGTAAGAATCCCCAGCTAAAACAAAAGATTCTTTTGGAATTGCACACTTCTCCTTTAGGAGGACACTCAGGATTTTTAATTCTTTTACGATTGCACACTTCTTCTTCCCTTAGGAAGACATTCGGGATTTTTAAAAACTTACCCACGGGTTGAAGAAAGATTTTTTTGGGATGGCCTTAAAATCGATATTCAAAAGTTTGTGGCGGAATGTTTGGTTTGCCGGCGAGAATAAAGTTGAGACAATTAATACCCTAGGTCTTCTACAGCCTTTATCCATTCCAAGTCAATGTTGGGAGGCGATTTCAATGGATTTTATCACAGGTTTACCTAACTCCGAAGGAAAGAGTGTCATCATGGTGGTAGTTGATAGAATTATTAAGTATGCACACTTTTGTGCATTATCTCATGAATTTAAAGCAAGTAAATTTGCTACTGCATTTATGGAAACAATTCAAAAGCTACATGGAAACCCCAAGGGTTATTGTGAGCGATAGAGATCCCATTTTTATTGGAAATTTTTGGACGGAGTTATTTTCTTGTTTGGGTACTCAATTAGCTCATAGCTCATCTTATCATCCTCGATCAATGGTCAAGCGGGATAGTAAATAAATGTTTGGAAGGATATCTTCGTTGTTTTGTATATGATAAACAAACACGATGGAGTCAAGTGGTTAGCTCTAGCTAAATGGTGGTATAACACTTCCTTCCATACTGCAGCAAAAATGACCCCATTTATGGCACTTTATGGATATCATCCACCATCCATCACATCATCTTTAAGAGAAAATTTGAAGGTTCAAGTAGTGGAAGATCACATCGAGCATCAACATGAAGTTCTCCAACTCTTAAAGGATAACCTTAATTTGGCACAAAATCGAATGAAACAACATGCACATCAACATCGCAACGAGAGAAGTTTTGATGTAGGAGACTGGGTATTTTTACGGCTACAACCATACAAACAAATGTCCCTCGAGCAAGCTAAGAAGGATAATAAATTATCGCCAAAGTACTATGGTCCTTACAAGGTGTTACAAAAGATTGGTACTATGGCATACAAATTGGAGCTTCTTGTTTCTTCACGAGTGCATCCAATTTTCCATGTTTCATGCTTAAAGAAGGTTATAGGTGAAAATCTTCCAGTTCAAACAATATTGCCAAAACTTGGTGAGGAAGGAAAAATCATATTGGAACCTGAAGCGGTCATGGAAACAAGAACTCGACAGCTACGGAATCGATCAATTTCAGAGTATCTCATCAAGTGGAAGAACTTGCCCACTGAAGATTCTACATGGGAGGATGAGAATTTTATACAGAAGCACCCAGAGCTACTCAAGCGTTGAGGACAATACTTTTTTGAAGGAGAGGGGCATGTTAGGTCCCTATATTACTAGTATAGTCCCTTATTGTTGTTAGTGTAACCCCCTTATTGTTATTATTGTACCCTTGTAACCCCCATATTGTTATTATTGTGCCCTTAAATTATTATTGTTAGGTCGGCTAGGATTACATTATGGCCCCATGGACTCCTATATATAGAAATGAGGTTTTGTAATTTGAATCATCCAAGAATTGTTCATTCATGTAATGTAATGGAGGTTGCCCCCTCGAAGTGGCTTATTTCTAAGGCGTTGATATCTCTTTTCTTCTCTTTTTGGAGTTGGTTTCACAACAGACAATGTAACATTGTTGAATGATAGAAAATGTGAATAATAAGAATGTAGTCAATTACAAATAGTCTTCATTGTGATCAATCTCAAACTATTTTCTTCTACTATTTTTATTGTCGCACATGTTAGTTTTTCCATCTTTTCCTATTGATCATATCAAAAGGATAGTTGAAATCATAGACCATTCAAATCTTTAACTCGAACTATTGTAGTAAATGTCATACCTTGTCTCTCTTGCTCTCCAATATTAATAGTAGTTTTCTCCAATATCAATCATTGTGACTTATGGAGTGTTAAACCCCAAGTAAGTGTCAATGGTAGTTGTTTTATACTACCTAGTTTGAATGAAAATTGATTAACAATGTTCAATTATGGAAAATGAGAAAATAAGAATGTAGTTAATTACAGATAGTTTACAGTTCAAGAAGCAAACATTTCAGGGAAGATAACATTTTATTTAAGATGAAAATTCAAGTATTTTATTTATAGTTTTTTTTTTCACAGAAACGGTTATGGATTATATTAACAGTTGGCCTAACTACCAGATTTCATATTACATTGAGGAGGGGCAATGCCCAGAAGATATCAATAGCCAGAATTACAATGGCGTTTGTGAACAACTTCCAGCTTTTTGTGTCTACAGCTATGCAATTGATTTATGTGATTTCTCCAAGCTTGAAAGTACAAACAAACTGATTCAAAAGCAAGCAGTAAAACATTTTAATTGACAGATTATGGTATTGGATCCCAAGTTTCGACCCCGTCTCTTGCCATCACCCCAATAGGGAAGAGGGCAGCTTTATTAGCTTCTAGATCTGCGTCTTTGTTGTTATCCCTCAACACATGGAAGAAATTGAGGCTTTGAAAGGATTTCCCCAAGCTTATGAGTCTAGATATCAATCTTGCCAGTCTTAGGTCCCAAGGGGAAGAGTTAGTCACCATGGTTTTTATAACCACTTGGGAATCTCCGAAAATATTAGCCTCCTTGATCCCTAAGTTCAGAAGTAACTTAAGTCCTTGAAAGAGGGCCAAAGCCTCCGCTTGGATGCTGGAGTTGATCCCTAGACCCCAGGCAAAGCGGTGGATCAATAAACCTTCAACATTTTTAACAATACCTCCTGCCCCAGCGCTTCCAGGATTTCCCTTTGATGCCCCATCGAAGAAGAGGGAGTGCACCTTTTGAGTGGAGAGCCAGTCTTGAAAAGCATCGTTGTTTTTCCCCCTTATTTTCCAGTCCTCAGGAGTGGAAGTATTGCTGATGGCTTGATGGAATTGCAGATTTAGGGAGGCACCCCAAACTAAATCAATCTGGTTTAGATTAGATGCATCTTTTTTATCTCCCAAGCTCTCTTTTAGTTGGAATTTGATCTTAGCTGTGACCACCTTGACATCATGCTGAGTGTCTCTGAAGATTCTGCTATTTCTCTCAAGCCAGATCTGCCAGCAGCATATTTTAGGGAGAGAAGACCAGGCGGCTTTGATCACTTTGTTTTTGAGAGGTGGACCGGGATAGATGCTCTGCCATTTTGCAAAAAGATCAGTAATAGTAGAGGGGAGAGCAAAGCTGGGGTTCTAATCATCCATTAGCTCTTTCCAAATCTGCTCGGCAAATTTGCAATTTAACATTAGGTGCGTGGCACATTCCACACTCTATTTGCACAAGGGGCACCTGGACGGACCATAAAAACCACGTTTCTGCAATTTATCATCAGTAAGGATTTTTTTGTGGCATAAGATCCAACAAAACATGTCAATTTTAGGCAGAGAATGAATATGCCAGATCGCTGCCCAGGGAGCAGGGTCCGGAGGGACGTGAGGTCTCAGAACAAGCATGGCGTAGCCTTGAGCTACAGTATAACATGCAGCCAGCGTACCCCAGCCACGCGTGTCTCTTTTGCGCCTATGTGAGGGAGCTATTCCATTCAACATGGAGCGGAGAGTATTGCAGTCTTGAAGAAGCTCCGGGGGCACATCCAAAAAATCCCAACCTGTCCAACGAGATCCAGCCTAAGAGGAGATGTCCCACAAAGTAGATTTCCCAGTAGTGGTCATCCAGCATCTCAGCGCATTCAGGGAGGGGCAGCCACCAATCGGGTCACGATTCATAATGCGATCTGTCCAGATATTGATTTTCTTTCCATTTCCAGGAACCCAGTAAGCGTTGGAGATGATGAGTGGAGCAGCTTTGGCACAGAGCTTTGCGAAGGGGGAGACGCCTTGCGGTAGAGGGCCATCCAAACATCTGAGTCTCGAACCTTTGAAATATTTCTTCCAAAGAGCTAATTGGGCCCAGCCAGGCTTGGGCGCGATGATTTTCCAGAGAAGTTTGGCTCCCATGGCGGTATTCTGAAGGGAAAGGTCCTTGAAATTTAATCCCCCCTCCCTCAGAGGTTTGGAGATAATTTCCCAATTAACCAGAGGGAATTTTTTCTCGTTGCTTTTTCCCCCCTTCCAAAAAAAATGTCGGATGTACTGATCCATTCTCTTAATAATGCCAACATGAGCCAGAAGAACATAAAACTGAAAAAGGGGAAGACTGCATAGGACAAATTTGATGAGAACTGATTTGCCCGTAATATTAAGCCAGTTGAAACCCCAAGCCTGAAGCTTGGTTTTGAATTTTTCCACTTGAGGGAGCCAATCCCGACTGAAGGCTCGCTTGAGGAAGATAGGGAGCCCAAGGTATTTGAAATAAGTCCAAGATGAAGAAGCTGCGAAGCCAAAACATCTTGCAATGGGATTGAGCAAGTTGGGCGAAGTATTCCAGCTATAAATATGACATTTCCCCTTGTTGAGACTGCTTCCCGACGCTAAACAATACTCATCTATAGCTTCTTTGAATCTGTTGGCCGAATGAATCGAAGTAGCCCCTAGAAGCAATGTATCATCTGCAAATAGGGCATGATTGATACTATTGACTCCTCTTGCAATACAAAGACCTGAAATCTCCTGCTCTTGCATTTTTTTGTTTAGATGAAAACTTAAAACAGAGGCTTGGAGGACAAACAAAAGAGGAGAAAGAGGGCAGCCCTGCCTTAGCCCTCTTGAGGCTTTGAAAAAGCCAGCAGCTCTGCCATTTACAAGGGGAGCAATCCATGGCTCCGAAATGCAGGCCTGAATCCAGTTTATAAATTTCTCACCAAATCCAATTTTTTTTCAGAACATTCAAGAGAAAACTATGCCTAACATGATCAAAGGCATTAGCTAAGTCCAGTTTGATAACCATACCTTTTTCCTTGCGTTGTTGGCTGGAGAGAATTGCCTCTTGAACTAAAGTGAAATTGTCCACAAGCTGTCTACCATGAATAAAGCCCCCTTGATTTTCTGGGATTATTTTGGGGAGAAGATATTTCAACCTGTTAGCAATTACTTTGGTGATTAATTTATAACCAGTGTTGCAGAGAGAGATGGGGCGAAATCTGTTGAAGGATCTGGCACCTTTCTCCTTGGGGATGAGAGCTAGAAATGCAGAGTTTGTACTGCCTCCAATTTTCTGACAGTCCTGGGATTTTTGAACCATTTTATATAAATCGTTTTCCACAATGTGCCAGCATGATTGGATAAATATGGCCGAGAACCCATCAGGACCCGGGGCTTTGTCTGGGTCCATGGCAAAGAGAGCATTTTTGACTTCAGCCTTTGTGACTTTAGCTTCAAACAGGAGCCTCATCTCAGCAGTGATTAAGGAGGGGATCCCGTCCAAAAGATCATTGTTATGGACCAGATTCACATCTTCACTATACAAACTCTGAAAATGCAGGAAAGCAACTCTTTTGATACTTGCAAAGTCCTTATGAATGGCGTTATCTTCCTCGACCTCAGTAATGGAATTGAAGCATTTTCTGGCTTGAGAATGTTTGTGGAAAAAGGAGGTATTTATGTCTCCCGCTTTGAGCCAAAGGCAGCGAGATTTAATCCTCCAGAATTCTTCTTCAGCCAGGCAGGCTTTATGGAAGCTTTGTTGGAGCTGAGCCTCCTTATCTAGAATTTCTCTGGTAACGTATGCCTCTTCTGAAAGCAGATGGTGGGCTTCAATTTGGTTTTGTAGATTTTTCCTTTCATCTGCTGGATTAGGAAGAGTTTTGGCCCAGCTCTTAAAGGCAGCTTTCGTTCTTATGAGCTTTTCCTCCCACACGTAGAAAGGAGATCCATTAACTGGATGAGCCCAACATTCCTTGACAATCTGCAAAAAGTTTGGTTCCCTGACCCAAAGGGGGCTAAATCTGAAGGGGATGGGTCCAAGATCAGGGAGGGCCTGGAGGTCCAGCTTGATAGGATTGTGATCAGATATGCTACAAGGAATAATTTGCATACTGGCATCTAATCCGAACAGAAGAAAGGAACTTTGGATTAAAAATTTATCCAGTCTAGCTGCAATGTGACCAGGGCCAACCCTTTTGTTCGACCAAGTAAACTTACCGGAAGAGGGCTTGATGTCCAGTAAGTCCCAATCATGTATAAGATCCTCTGCCCATTCTCTCACCGGATCTCGCACAATGCAACCTCCTCGCTTTTCTGAGGAGAGGAGAGTGAGATTAAGATCTCTTGCAATGATGATATTGTCTAGATTCCCTATATCAGCTTGGCTTCTTATGGAGTCCCAACAGGCCTTCTTTTCTGCAGCATTGACCGGCACATAGACATTGAAGAGACAAAAAAATTCTTTGGTGACTGAGTGCTGCATTTTTAGAAGCAGCCAATGAGTGCTAGAAGTTTCAGAGATTAACGAAAACTTACTTTCATTCCAAAGGGTTCCCAACCCTCCAGATGCACCTCGGGCTGAGACAACTTTGGCTCTACATTTATTCCAGATTCTTTTGCTTGACTGGAGGAATATTGAGTCCTCCAGCTTGGTCTCCTGGATGAGGAGTATGTCCGGAGTTTCTATTCTTATTAGGCTTCGCATGGCCTCTTCCTTGACTTTGCTCCCCATACCCCTACAACTCCAGGAGATTATTTTCATTATTTACCTTTGTTTTGTTGGGCTCCCTTGGAGCCCTGAGGCTGGTTTCTCGTCATCTTCGGCTTTTTTGCTAACAACTTTTCCAGCGTTGGTTGGCTGCCTTGTAACTTGTCTTTGAAATTTTCCTGCTCTCTTTTCTCCCGATCTGTTTTGCAGCCTCTTGCGGATCTCCTAACAGAGGCTTGGGAGTCACCTATTTCTCCTTCCTCCTCCGAGTCTTCTGTCTCATGCTCCTCTTCCTCGACTTCAACAGGGGTTTCTTTCGAGCTTTCTGCAACAGTTGCATCCTTGGAAGAGGCAGAAGGGTTACCTTTGTCCAACGTCACTACCTTTTGGGCCTCGACCTCCTGGGAGCCCTCTTGTTGCGAGTTGAGAAGCTCAAACTTGTTTTCTGTGGCGGTCTTAGGCAGGATCTGCTGAGCAGAGGCCTGATGAGGACCTTTTCCATTGATGCCCCCCATCTTCCTGTGAGAGGTTTTGGGGCGCTTGACTTGGTTCCAACCATCCTCCTTTCCCTGCTCTGTCTCTATGTTGGACAGACAGCCTCTGGCGAAGTGGCCATAGACATGGAATTTTCGGCATTTGAAGGGCAGTTGTTCGTAGTCCAGTTTCTGCACATGCGACCAGTTTCCGACATTGATTTTGATGGCCTCAGGCAGCCCTACTTCCAGATCTACTTCCACGCAGATCCTGGCGCAGTCATATTGGTCCTTGTTGTTTGCTCGATCAATGAAATTCCCAAGGGCATTCCCAATATGCATCAGAGAGTCCCAATTCCAACAGTGAACTGGGAGATTTGGGAGTCTTACCCACACCGGGACAGCTTTGGGCACATCCACTGCAGGGTCAAAATCCAGAGTCCACTTGTTTAGATATAAACCCTGAGGGCCCATGAAATAGGGGCCGTTTTGGAATATCAGATCTTTGTCATCCTTGGAAGAGAACTCGAAAAGAAAGAAACCTCTCCCCAGAAAATAAGAAGTAACACTTTCTTTGATCAATGGCGCCCAGTTCCTTTTAACCCAGCTCTCAGTCGTTTTGGGTGATGGCCATAGTCCGGTGAACTGGCCAACGAGAGTTCGATCAGCCAGAGATAAGGCAACCTGAATTGGGGTTTCTGCAGGCAGGGAGATCTCTGGAATATCTTCTAATTTCTTGACAAACTTCGCAGCTTCTGATTGTTTCTTCTTGGGGAGACTAGCCAAAAGGCGATTGAAGGCCTCAGCAAGCGAGGGAGGCGGAGGAGGGGGAGGCGCAAGGGGAGCGCCCTGCACCTCCATGGGCGCGAGCCCTAGAGCGAGCGCAGCTGTTCGAGGTCTGAAGCAGCAGGGTCCAGAGCGCGCGCAGCCTAAAGGTCGGATCTATTTCTCACGGACTTGAAAAGTAGTAATCAATGAAAAGGTTGTGGGCTTGGCCCGGAACGGTTAATCTCTCGCGGCGAGCCACGCCCTCGCTCAGGATTGAGCACAGGACCTGTCTGTCTTTACGAGAGCGACCTTACCACTACGCCACCTCCACAGACCTTAAGTATTTTATTTATAGTTGAGTTACTATAACACATAAATCAATGCATGACGTCAATAATTTTTTTGTGTTTGCATTGAAATCAATGTACACTATTTATCTAGTTGCTTTGAAATTAATGTACATCATACATCTAGTTACTTCAAATAAAAAATCAACATCTACACTATAATAAATGCATCTAGTGCAAGCAATCAAATAGGATTAGAAATCAACATCTACATTAAAATCAATGCATCTAGTGCAATAAATCAAATAATATTAGAAATCAACATCTACAGCGAAGTCAATGTACCTAGTGCAAGCAATCAAATGGGATTAGAAATCGACACCTACATTAAAATGAATGCATCTAGTGGAAGTAATCAAATAGGATTAAAAATTAACAACTATGCTAAAATCAATGCATCTAGTGCAATCAATCAATATGATTAGAAATCAACATATACACTAAAACCAATGCATCTATTTAAGTGAAGAAAACAAAATATCAATGGATTTCTAAATCCAACTTCTTTTACCTTTTATAAAAGTCTTACTTCTTCTTCAATATTATATATTATATGTATTTGTCTTTGTGTGTCTCTTTCTTCTTCCCTCTCTCTTTCTATGTCTTTCTTCTTCTCTCCCTCACTCTCCCTCTCTAACTCCATCTCTCTCTCCCTCCCTCGTTCTCTCTCTCATGTCCTCTTTCTCAAGTCCTCTCTCTCTTTCTTCCTCTCTCTCCCTTTATTTCCCACCTCCCTTTGTCAACCCCCCCATCTCTCTCTCTCTCTCTCTCTCTCTCCTTCTCTATGCCCTCCATCTTTGTTTATCCTCTCCCTCTCTTCCCCTTCTCTCTCTTTAGTTCCTATTTCATTCTCTCTCTCTTCCCTTCCATCTCTTGCATTCCATCTTTGTGTCTCCCTCTCTCTCCCTCTTCCCTCCTCTCCTCTCTCCTTCTCTCCCTAGCTACTCCCTTTGTCTCTCCAGCTCTATATCTCTATGTCTTTGTTCTTATCTATCTCTCTCCCTTTCCTTGTCTCTCCCCCCTTTTGTAAGGTCTAATATAATGATACTT
The DNA here is from genome assembly GCA_034641835.2 of Pinus albicaulis. Taxonomy (NCBI): domain Eukaryota; kingdom Viridiplantae; phylum Streptophyta; class Pinopsida; order Pinales; family Pinaceae; genus Pinus; species Pinus albicaulis. Next base: position 899,274,686 of record CM076581.1, read on the forward strand.
ATAATGAATATGATTATTATTATAATATATTGGAATAATAATAATATATAAAGAGATAACTTATTAACTTTAATTATAGACAAACCAATTTTTTCTTATCAAATTCGTAGCTCTGTGTCTTGCATTTTACATTATAATTTTTTTTGTCAAATAAATTATGGTTTTTTGGCTTATGGTGGTGATAAGTCATGACATTGGCCCATGGTATTGTAACAAAATATATTTACAATATCCATGGTAAAGTGGTGGTAAATATCCATGGTTAATAATCTTGTTTGTTTGTTTTTTTTTTTTGTAAACTTAGTAGATCCTTGATATTTTCTATTCATTAAACAAAATGCAGGTCAGAAAAAATTACAGCTTTTAGCCTCAACCTGCCCATATGACACCAGGTTTGTTGGTCGTCTTAAAGAGTTATAGGCCATCCAAAACTTAAACAACTCAAGGCGGTCTCTTACTGTCTTTAAGTAGCTATTATCTATCTTTCCTTTCATAAACATATAAGAAATGTAAATGATATCCATTATCATAAGAAAAACATAAATATAGAAAGTCAATCATCAGATGACTCTATAGGAGTCGGGTCTTTTACGCTTGATCCTGGCATGTCGACCTGGTACATGCTTTGTAGTTGTTTCTCAATTCGCCCCAGTCGAGTGCTCTGGTGATGCTGCCGCAAGTTGATTTCCTAGATGGCTCTGTTGATGTCTGCTAGAGTTGAGGCTGCCCGAGGGTCACCCCCTATCTCTTCGACAGATACAATTTCCTTCACCAAAAGGCACTTCAATATCTAATAGGTGCGGATCGAGTGATGGAACAAAGATAATATGTTGCGAGTATTACCATGGTTATTTGCCATAGGGTTCAATTCTTCTTCAGCCATGTCATCTTCCTCTTCTTTCTTGGCCCTTGCGTCATGTTCCCACCCGTGAATCAAAGACTTGATGTAACACGGTCTACCATCCAAATAGGTCTGAAACAAATTCTCCATCACCTCTTTACCAGAATTTTGACTGCGTTTAGCTGGGGCAGGTTTGGAAGCTTTGGCTTTCCCTTTATCCTTTCCATCCTTATTAGTCGACTGGCCCTTCACCATTATCTTCAATTCCCGGTCTTCGAACAACTTTATGTACATGCAAGAATTTCTTGGAAGACCTGCAATAGTACAAATCATGACGAGATTAAAGCAACCTGAGATATACACACAAGCATGGTGTTGTCTGGAAGGCAGTAGGTACTGGTTGTCTTCCCCTGCATACACTGGACTCAATGTTGAAAGACAGGTAGGACTCGAATTTAAAACAAAAGACAGCTTCTGAACATACCAGCAGGACACAATAGAAATCTTCCCCATATACATAATGTAACAGACCAGACTCCTTCCTGAAATAAACCAGACCCAGATAGTCCCATTATAATAACTTACATTAGTAAAGATAACCTCAGTGTTTGAAAAATTAAGAAAATTGACAAAACAAGCGACATGACTGATCCCACTGAACACCCGAGCCTTTGTTGCAAACCTTTATAGTGCCACCTACCACATTAAAATCATTGGAGGCCATACGGTCAAGTTCCCAAAACTGGTGGTTACAATACAAATTAGAGCCATGCAAAGACGAGGAAATAAAAGGAAACCCAAATTGGACAGAATGAAAACCCTCCAATACAAGAGGCAGACACTCCAGATCATAACGACGCCATGCAAGGTCCTTACAACGCCATGAAAGGTCCTTACAATGCCATGCAAAACCAGAATAAACCCTACAAAGCTGATAACGCCCTACAAAGGCTAAGCAAAACTCAAAACAGACAACAACAAAAGAAGTGGCCGCAACATGGAGAAGGTTGTTCTGATTTATACCCTTCGCGGGAAGATAAATGACCGCAATTCCCACCAAGACTCCATCACTGAAATGCCAAACACAAAACCCACTAACTTCTTTCCATTCCAAGCTATCCGTGATGAAAATTTCTAACTCACAAAAAGAAAAAAAATTTACATTTAAGCAAACATAAGTAATCCAGAGAGACCAGAATCTTCTTATCTGTGGAATGAAAACCAAAAGCACGTTTCATGGAAGAAGTGAAAGACCACAACAGGTAATCCAAAAAGAATAGAATCTTCTTTTCCATAGAACGAAAATTGGAAACACATTTCATGCCAGATATGAGAGGAGAATTTGATACATACCCTCGCAGATGACATGTTGAAGGTGGCAGAGTTCTCCCCTGACCACTTAACTGCTTATTGCTACTCTACGTTCAACTGAATACTAACCACCAAGAAATGGCAAGGAGGATGTACATAACTCGCTTCCACCTCACACGCCAACGCTTTCCCCCAAACATTTATGACAACCCACTTGTCATGCCTGGTTGTTCTACATTTCTATTTAATGTCTTCATTAAGCTCCATGGGTAGAGCCGCCCATCACCGGCTGCTCTCATCATCCTTGATTTAGGTGTGACAGCTGGCGCATGCTTCCTCCACGTACTCCCCGTCTTCGTGTAGGGTCCCATGCGCGACCAGTTGGCACCCCGATTGGGGTATGGTTAAGAATCTTGTTATATTGTAAGTTTTAATGTGTTATTAACTAGCAATTGCATCACATGTTGCAAAAGAAACGCCGTAAGGAAATAACATAGAAAAGAGTAGCCTAGAAGAAATAAGATGTTGCAGAGAAGAAGACATCAAAAGGAATGAAAAGCAAATTTTGCTTCCATGGAAGCAGGTACTGAAAGTTTCAAAGATATTAATGATAAGAGTTATCAACCAGAAAATTTTCTTATAGACATTGAAATAGGCAATTCCGGGTGAAAATATATATGTAAACCAACATAATTTGTTCACGTATATAAAAATATTGTTATATATATTGAAATAGAAAATTAAGGGGTCAAAATCCTTTGGTGATTAATAATCCTCCAAAACCAGCATAAAATAAGAATGTAACTCAAATAAAATATTTCAAATGTATTCAAGTACAATTTATCTAACATAAATGTAAATTAAAAAAATTTAAACTAGAATTTACTCTCTCTTCAACTCAATAAATCAAATATTCAAAGAGGAAAAAAAAAAAAACATATTCTTTGTTTCGACTACTGTGTTTTCATTGTTTCGTAGAGGTTTCAGTCGAGAAGAATTTGAAGCATAACAAAATGGTGTTTGCTGGATTACTTTTTCAAGATTCAACGATGAATTTACCAGAAAACTATATATATTAGTTTAATTAATATTTATCATTTAAGTTAAATAGTTATATGTTTTAATTGAATTTAATTTAAAAAAAAAAAAAAAATATTTAAAAAAAATAAGGTTTTCCAATTCTCCATTCCAGGGTGCTCTAACTTTGTTAAATTATCAACTTGTAAATCTTAAAATCATTAACTAGAAATCCTAAAACTTACAGAATAGTGTTAACAAATTTTTTCTTCTCATGGTTATTATATCCTTACAGGACATGTACAACAAGTTATTTTTGGAATAAACTTAAAATTACATGACTCAATTTTTGGAAGGACCAATCATTGAGAGAATGAAATTTAACAATCTCACAGTGACCTTAAACAATCCTGACATGATAAAATTTACTCCTTATCGAAGGGGAATCTGATTTTCCCAGTTCAGATTGAATTCTATGGAAATAAAAAGGCTCGAAGAACATAAACTCTGTAATAATTTTAGATGAGAAAATTAATTCGATAATGTTACAATGATCTTAAACAAGACCTCGGAGAAAACCTTCCATGTATAAGAGGAATTAGTTTTCTAGCTCAAGCTCAAGGTTCAACGAACATAGGAAAATCAAAGGGATATAATCCCTCAATAAGACATCAAATGTGCTTTGGAATCAAAAGGAAGGTCTAAGTTGGGAAGCAGGTTTGTAATGTGTGTTGCATGAAGGGTAAAATTGAAAGCTTAATTATGGAAGGGGAAAGAGCTCAGATATTTACACAAGCTCTTGGGCTTGCCAACAAGGCTACCACATTAAAAATGTTTTATGTTTTAGAACTTTGGGATGAGAATCTATTCAACGTTGAGGTACACTGCATCTTTAAATTTTGGTAGATGGCACTTAGATTGGGAGAAAGTCTAGTTCTGATGTCATAGTAAATATTTTCAACTTCTATTTCAATACAGAAAACAATTATTAAACTTAAACATCTTTCTCTTAAACCAAAATAATGACATGTCAGAATAAATGATGAATATTTTCAGTTTTTACTGGTAAATAGAACTTACCATTTAAATCTTCTCTCCTTTCCAACGAAAAAACAAATTCCAAGACGAAATGGCATTTCCATTGAAAAAGTTGTAAATGGAACTTACCATTTAAATCTTCTCTCCTTTCCAACTAAAAAACGAATTCCAAGACAAAAGACATTTCCATTGGAAAAGTATTACACTGGGCTTCTTGTTACTAATACAACAATTAAAGGATCAAATGCACTGAAAGAGCACTACTAATATTGCAATGGAACAAAAGTGTATAAATGTACAAATACTGCAATGGAAAATATAGTACATCACTGCACTAGTCAAATAATTTGCAAAAGGAAGAACAAATCAAGAGACAAGTCTGCATCAAATCTGTAAAGTACATTCTTAAGCAAGTTTTCAAGGAAGATTTCCATCCCATCATCTTCTCAATTTATGCTTTGCCACCCATCTACTTGGCTTGGCTGAATAATATTCTCAGACTAGATGGCAACCTATTCCCTCCAATTCTTACAGACTTGCAACTTCAGAAACTTCAAATATGGCAACCTCTCCAACAAAGAGTGTTGCATTTAAATGCCAACAGTTGTAAAATGTTATAGTTTTTATGATGCTCAAATTTGCAAGTACAATTTGACAGGCTAAACATGAAATTTTCCTTCCCATGGTTATTCATAAGTTTTATCACATATACTTATAGGACATGACGTGGCCCGTAGCTCCTTGGCAGAAGGAAGTTTGCTCCGAACAGGGCAACAGCCTTTGGGAATTGTTCCTTAAAGCACTTCAAAAAAAAAGTAATGACATGTCAGAATAAATGAAATTTCATTGAATTTACAAATTTGGACTTCTTGAAGTTGTTTATATAAAAAAAATGATTTAATAAACATCATAAATTTTGGCTTTTTGCCATTCATATATTCTATAGGGTGTTTTTGATGAATATTTTCAGTTTCCACTGGTAAATAGAACTTACCATTTAAATCTTCTCTCCTTTCCAACGAAAAGAACGAATTCCAAGAGGAAATGGCATTTCCATTGGAAAAGTATTACACTAGGCTTCTTGTTAATGATACAACAATTAAAGGATCAAATGCACTGAAAGAGCACTACTAATATTGCAATGGAACATAAGTGTATAATTGTACATATATTGCAATGGAAAATATAGTACATCACTGCACTAGTCAAAGAATTTGCAAAAGGAAAAAAGAAGCAAGAGACAAGTCTGCATCAAATCTGTAAAGTACATTCTTAAGAAAGTTTTCAAGGAAGATTTCCATCTCATCATCTTCTCAATTTATGCTTTGCCTCCCATATACTTGGTTGAATAATATGCTCAGAGGGCAACCTATTCCCTCAAATTCTTACTGACTTGCAACTTCAGAAACTTCAAATATGGCAACGTCTCCAACAAAGAGTGCTGCATTTAAATGCCAACAATTGTAAAATGTTACAGTTTTATGATGCTCAATTCTTGAAGTTGTTTATATAAAAAAAAATTGATTTAACAAACATCATAAATTTTGGCTTCTTTCCATTCATAAATTCTACAGGGTGTTTTTGATGAATATTTTCAGTTTCCACTGGTAAATAGAACTTACCATTTAAATCATCTCTCCTTTCCAACGAAAAAAACGAATTCCAAGACGAAATGGCATTTCCATTAGAAAAGTAATAAATAGAACTTACCATTTAAATCTTCTCTCCTTTCCAACGAAAAAAAGGAATTCCAAGACGAAAGGCATTTCCATTGGAAAAGTATTACACTGGGCTTCTTGTTACTGATACAGCAATTAAAGGATCAAATGCACTGAAAGAGCACTACTAATATTGCAATGGAACAGAATTGTATAACTGTACAAATATTGCAATGGAAAATATAGTACATCACTGCACTAGTCAAAGAATTTGCAAAAGGAAGAACGAATCAAGAGACAAGTGTGCATCAAATCTGTAAAGTACATTCTTAAGCAAGTTTTCAAGGAAGATTTCCATCCCATCATCTTCTCAATTTATGCTTTGCCACCCATCTACTTGGCTGACTAATATGCTCAGACTATATGGCAACCTATTCCCTCAAATTCTTACAGACTTGCAACTTTAGAAACTTCAAATATGGAAACCTCTCCAACAGAGAGTGTTGCGTTTAAATGCCAACAGTTATAAAATGTTACAGTTTTTATGATGCTCAAATTTGCAAGTACAATTTGACAGGCTAAACATGAAATTTTCCTTCCCATGGTTATTCATAACTTTTATCAGATATACTTACAGGACATGACCTGGCCTGTAGCGCCTTGGCAAAAGGAAGTTTGCTCCGAACAGGGTAGCAACATTTGGGAATTGTTCCTTAAAGCACTTTAAAAAAAGAAAGTAATGACATGTCAAAATAAATGAAATTTCGTTGAATTTACAAATTTGGACTTCTTGAAGTTGTTTATATAAAAAAAATATGATTTAACAAACATCATAAATTTTGGCTTCTTGCCTTTCATAAATTCTACAGGGTGTTTTTAATGAATATTTTCAGTTTCCACTGATAGATAGAACTTACCATTTAAATCTTCTCTCCTTTCCAACGAAAAAACGAATTCCAAGAAGAAATGGCATTTCCATTGGAAAAGTATTACACTGGGCTTCTTGTTAATGATACAACAATTAAAGGATCAATAGAGCACTACTAATATTGCAATGGAACAGAAGTGTATAACTGTACAAATACTACAATGGAAAATATAGTACATCACTGCACTAGTCAAAGAATTTGCAAAAGGAAGAAAGAAGCAAGAGACAAGTCTGCATCAAATCTGTAAAGTACATTTTTAAGAAAGTTTTCAAGGAAGATTTCGTCTCATCATCTTCTCAATTTATTCTTTGCCTCCCATCTACTTGGTTGAATAATATGCTCAGATGGAAACCTATTCCCTCAAATTCTTACTGACTTCCAACTTCAGAAATTTCAAATATGAAAACCTCTCCAACAGAGAGTGCTGCATTTAGATGCCAACAGTTGTAAAATGTTAAAGTTTTATCATGCTCAAATTTGCAAGTACAATTTCACTGGCTAAACATGAAATCTGTAGCTTCTTTGTGGCCTGCATATCTTGAGAATACAGAGTTGACAACCATAAATGTCTGCTATCCAACTTGGCTTCCATTATGCCGCCTTCAATTTCTGACCTTATTTCATCGAAGTTTAAAGTTACAGCCAACTCATTCAGATTTACACCACTAAATTCCAAACACTGTTTTGCACATTGGGTTCCAGACTTAATGGAGGACTTTTCCCTAAATAATACTCTGCTCAATCAAGTAAGATCGGAAACATTAGGTAAATTCAGTGTAGGGCACATCTACAGCTCAAGCCACCTCAACCAAGAACCTCATTCATTTAGCACAATGTAAGTGCCAATTTTATTTAGAGAGACAGTTAACTTTACAATTTATAAAAACTGACAGCAAACTAAGAACTTACATTTGAAAGTGCTTCGGCTCTGCCAATATTGCGTTGTTGAGCTTCACATTGTATCTCATCGTATCTGAAACAAAATCAATTAAAACGTTTTAGTATTCCCCGTATTTGCAGAATCTAAAAACCCTAGAACCCAGAAATTTACAAGTCAGAACTCATTTGTTAAAAACTCCTCGTCTACAACAGCAGAGATGTCCAACAGAGGGTTGCCCATGCCGAAGAGCACACTTTTTGTAGCCATTTCCTGCATAATCGACTTCTATGTTTTCTTCAAAAATTGATTGTAAGAAGCCTGCCTTCAATGAAGAATCAGAGAAGCCTGCCTGCAATGAAGAATGAGCGAGTCCGTGAGTTATCATAACTGCATTATAAAATATTTGCAACTACCTTTGCTTTTTCATCCAACGATTCAAAATGTTTTAATCGTCTAACATATAATCTAATGGTTTCAAATTATGACACGATGCAAATAGGAAAGTTGTTTTCAAATAATAACGCCTTACGTCGTAATTAAATTTAAATATGGTTATAGAATCATTATTATTCCCTCCCAAGGCAAAACTCTAGCAATTGACCTTTGCACAATACAATGTCATGCCTTAGATATTTTATGCCATAATTTATTATATGGTTGCAATATCAATGTATGTTTTCTGTGTATTTGTGTATTCAATTTTTATTCTTAAGTAGGAAACCATCCAAAAGTAAAATCCTTGAAAATAGCTCATACTCAAGTAAATAACATGTTTTACATCAATTACTTCCCACCATAATTTAAGCAAGTCATTCCATAAAAAATATATAGGAATAAAATATAAATAAAATACTTACCAGGAGTTAATTCCCACCATTTTTTATGATTTTATCATCACTTATGTAGGAGTAAAACTGTAAATGTGTAGACTCACTAGTGGCTACTACCCACCAAAATTTATGCAAGTTCTTTTGCCTTAGCAAGAAATTTACTTATTAGTTCCCGCAAAAGTAAGGCGATAGGATGATTTGTCTATCAAACATTATTAATTTAGCTTTGACCATTATAAGTTATAATTATTTATGCAATTGTTCCCATAACATAATTTCTAAGGAAGATCGCATTGCAAATTGATGTGTGAATCAAGTTCATTTAATTTCTTGATTTTGATAGTTGGACGCGGCTGATAACGAGGAGGAGAGCGCGAAGGATTTCTGCGAAGGGTTGGAACAACCTAGGGTTTTCGTCTGAGAGGGGGTCTAGCGGCCGCATTTCTATTGTGCCCCCCTTACATTTTTTGCTTCGACGATGTTGTGTCGTTTCGCTAGTGGGTTGGAATTTGTTGTTGTTCGTGAGTGAGGTTTCTACCTAGGGTTCTCAAGAGGTTACTGCCCAGAGTTTCCGCTAGTTCACGGGTGTGGTTGTTGCCCAGTGAACTTCACCCAGAGTTTTGCTGCTCATTCAAAGTCTTCTACCTTGCCGTTGTGGCCCATTTCTTTCTTGCGTCCAGCTTCGACGACACTGTGGTCATTTTTGTCGATTTGGTTGGTGCGTTGGAGCCTTATGTTCCCTGTTGCTGCTGCTCGCGGGTGTGGATCTGCTCAGTTTCTTTGGTTAAGAGCCTTGGATGCGGAGTTCGTGGTCTCTGGTTTATGGGTCTGCTCCTCCCGCCTTTCTGCCTGTGGTTTCTTGCTACCCACTCTGGGTTTATCCCCTGGTTTCATTGTGATATCCCTTGTGGGTTTCTGAGGGTATGGGTTTCTATTTTTTTTTTTCTCTTTTCTTTTGCTAGACTTACATTTCAGATTGTTTTCCTCATATGAGGAGCCCTGGAATTGGTGGGTTGGTGTGGAAAAGGAAGACAGATTTCTCTTTTGAGCAATGCTCAAGTAGAGGTTTCATACTTTTGCAGCTGTTGTGGATTTTAGGCGGCATGCAAAACAACTATATGGATCTGGTTTTTTGTGTTTTGCGTAACACACGATCAGATAGAATGCTTATAACATGTACTTTGTAAATTTTTTATTACATATAATGGAAAGTTTCAATTTTTTCTTGAAAAAAAACACATAATTTCTAAGCTTCCTTGCAAAACAAAATTACAATATAACAAATTTAATTTTATTATTTTTATTACTTTTAACTTTTTATCATTAATTGAGCCAACATTTAAATGTTTGCACTCATTTACGAACACTACAACATTATTTTTTTTAATTGAGTTTACATATAATTTTTAAATGTTAAATGTTTACAAACATTTATGCTTACACATCTCCCTTGGGTTATAGAGCACCTCTTAGCGCATTAAAATTTATAAAACTTATATTAATAATTTTTTAATATAAATAGTGAGATGAATTGATGTAGTCAAGCTCCTTGTAGCGACTAGGGTTTACCTTAGTGATCCCCACCCTCTGAAAAAACCTTTAAGCAAGTCACATGTTGGATTCGAATTGCCATAAACGTCTAAAACTATTGATGTGGGGTCCATGTTGGAGTTGAGTCATGGACACTACCATCATTGTGTCATTGTCAAAAAGACCCTTGCAGGCTAGAACATCGTCTCTTCTAGTATTAGTTAAAGATTATCCATCCCTTGCATTGAAGAAGGGTCGCCGTCATTGCTAGGATGTTGGAGAAGGGTCGCTACTACTTTTCTTGCAAGGAGTGTTGGCCCATGAGAGATGTATACAAAGAATCGAGGCACACAACACTCTAGTCAATCTCTGATTTCAACCATATGACCTTGGGAACAACAACTCCATTTTGTAAAAAGGCTAGAGGTCATACCTTATCTAAAACTCTCATTTTTTAAGCCAAGAAGCAAAGCTCTCATTTTCTCTAAGAGTGCTCAAGTTGGAAATTTTGCAATCCTTTGTCCAGTCCAAAAGTTGTGGAAACATACATAGCAAAACAATACTCCACAAAAAACTATGGAAAGGTAATTGCATTTTCCTCTAGTTGTGGGTTTTATATATTTATTTGTTTTAATGGGGGAAGAGTGAGGTATGATATTTAGATCTAGGCCACACCATATGGGATCTAAGGGAACATACCTATCCCTATGGACCCTTGACTTCCATCCAAAACACGAAATTACGATAGCCCCTATTTGGATAAGAATACCTAATCTCTTGTTTATTTGTTAGGATGATAACTCCCTTAGAGTGATTGGAAATAAATTGGGTTGATACATTGACCATGTAAAATTAAAAGGAATTTATATAACTGAGCATGAATATGCATGGAGGTTGATTTGGAGAAAGGAATATCATAAGCCATGAAAATCAAACTTAATGGGTGGAGTCATCATTAAGAACTAGATTATGAGAAAAATTCATTCAAATGCATCACTTGTCACACTTATGGACATTTTGCTACAAAATTGTCCAAAATTGTCCAAAAATCCAAAAAGAACAACATCCTTCAAATCAAGTTTGCAAGGAAGGAACCTCCTCCAAAACAACAGACAAAGAAGGAACTAAGCTCAAGATTGTTACAAACAAGTGTAGGAACTTCAACGTAAGGGGACATCTCCTCCAAAGCAATCATAAGAGAATCTTCTCATGTCAAGCATAAATAGATTTAAAGCTCTTGGGAACCTAGATGGCTCACAAATCCTAGAGACATAAAGAAGGAAGTTGTAAATGAAGCAACATTGGATCTCAGCTTTGGACCAATGCAATAATGTTTTAGACCCATCCTCATGGATCCAATGGCTAATTCCCAAGAAGAAGAGAAGTAGCAGTAGAAGAGGAAGATGAAGGAGACATAGAAGAGTCAAAAGGAGTGAGAATATGAAATAGGGGAATGTAAGGGGGAAGAAAGGGAATTAGGTTAGGTAAAGAAAAATAAAGCTAAACCAAAGGTGCAAGTCCACTCTAAGTAGATAGATCCTTCTATTTTGTTGAAGCCTTAAAAAAGAATGCTCCAAATCCCCCCCCTCCTATTACGATGGGAAGGAAATATATTTGAAACTGAATTTGCATATGAAAACATAAATGAGTATTCTCTTGGGATATTAAGCAATTCTCATCTTTCCCTTAATTAAACGAGGGGTTTGAGAAAACATGTGATAATTATGGTCTATTTATGCATTTACCCTTGTAATCAATTTGTTTTAATATGTTCATTGTTACTAAAAGTTTCGTTATTGTTTAGGAACGATGGAAAATCCAAGATGTGGGTCGAGTTGCCTTGATGGTTAGTGTTTCCACAATCATCTATGTGTTCTCCCCTGTGCTACTAATTTGAGATGTTGGTCGACAGTCATATCTCTGCTCTCTAATTATGGAAGCTCCATCACCTTGGATTATTTGTGATTGATCAAAGAAGCTAAAAATAAGACTGTCATCGCCTTGGTTTGGGTGCCAAGGTCAGAGCCCCTTGTTCTCCTTTGCTTCACTTGGAATGCAAGTTTCTTCAAACTGTCTTTGGTTGTCACCTTGGGTCCCTATGTCTGGATTTTGATTCTATGAATTTGTGTGTCAAGTGTTCCTCAACTCTCTAGTGTTGTTAATGAAAAGAGTCCTTAATTTAGTTCATTGGATATCTTTCATGCCTATCATTCTAGCTTGTGTTCCTCTACCTCGTGGTTATGTGAAGCAGGAAATTTAAACCAAGCATATTTGCAAAAAATCTTGGTGCGTTGCCTTCTCTCGACTAGGTATTATCTCCTTCAACAAAGAAAACCTTGCTCATCCTTATACAAATAGGGTTGATTTCTAAGTTTATTGGCCTTTAGCCCAATTATAATTCTATGTTGGATTGAATTTCTATTAATTGGAAAATCTTGAGCCTAATAGTACTATGTATAGTGGAAATGGTTTTTATGTCTTTATTTTTTAAAGCTAGGAGGATAGGGATCTTATCTTCAGATTTGGGCATTATTTCATGGGCTCCAAGGGAATGTTTTTCTCCCACTAGACTCTAGATTTTAATCCTAGCATGGAAATTTACTTTCTGCCGGTTTGGATAGATTGCCTCATCTCCCCCTTATTTGTCGAGGTCATGGTGTTTTTAAAGCCATTGGAGATAAGTTGGGGCAATATATTACGTGTTCATAGCATAAGAAGAATATCTTATCTCATGCCAATATTTATGTTGAAATTGAATTTACAAAAGGACTCCCTCAGGAAATTCTTCTTGATGTGTAGGGGTGGATCCATATCTAGGCCTCGAATTATGAGCAAGTTCCTTTTAAATGCATGGACACTTTGCGCAAAGTTGTCTTAAGGCTCAAGACTCTCAACCTCTTGTTATTCCTTAACCTTCTTCTCAAAATAATGAGGATCAAGCATATTTCAAGAAAGTCTCGTGGAAGCAAAAGAAGTTCAAAAGAACCAATCCTTATAGTAGGCGTGATTCATTACAATGTTCTCCTTCCAAGAATAGATTCAGAGTCTTGAAATCTTCAGGGGATGGACATGAGGTTAAAGAAGTCTGATCTCATGCAACCCCCCATTTTGATAAAATTGCTTCAAAGCAAGTTTAATTAGAGTACATCAAATAATTTGTTGTGGAAGAGGTTTTATTTGAGGAAAATGTAAATATCCTAGTTTTAGATAAGAAGGTTGTAGAATCTAGAGTAGTGGAGAAGGAGGTGATCAATCCTTCCTCTTCCACTCCTTCCTATTCATATGTTTTGAAAATTAATCTACATTCTTCCCCTCCAATAACTAGAAGTATTAAATATCAAAGAAATAATTCCTCAAATTCTGGTGCTAAAGTCCCTCCCCCCCACCTGTGAAGCTAGTGGGGAGCCAATTGCGCTCAACACTTAGAAATATTTTGTTTTTGTATAATTGTATGCAAGTAATTTATATAAATATACTCCTATACTCTAGAAGAAACATGTTTAAGTTTTAGCAGGTTTAGTTTTGCACCTTCCCCCTCTATGCTTTTGTAGGAAGGATGATTTGAATTTTGAGAGGAAGGAAGCTAAATATCACCATTGTCTGCTCAACCTAGTGTTCCTAAGTTGATGTCATAAATTGTCAACCAGGGCTAGTAAACTGTTGAAGTGAACTGCACTATATGTGCCTAGGTATTTGCTTCCTACTTCATTGTGTTTAGTGTTTTTCTGGTGTTTTTGGGTTTTGTGTTTTTATGCTAAAAGGAAAGTAAGTTGTTTGGCAAAGAGGAGTTATTAGTCACTCTAAAAACAGAGTAAAATATAGACTATGTATGACACCTAAGAATAGAGAATGCTAACTTACAAATTGCAAAACTTGACAAGAAAAATAACCCATAACATAGACTCAATCCAATTCGTTTCATTAGAAGTATGTTGGAATAGCTTGAGAAAAGGATAAGCTTAATGCAATGAGGTTCTTCTAAGTAAACAACAACTTACAATATCACAAAAATATCATCCATGGTTAGAAATTTGTTGGAACACAATTGGAAAAGATTATCTGTAGCATAGTAAGGAACCCTACTCTAAATTAACTTATGACACTAAAATTAATCCATTCTGCAACTCAAATTGTCACTACTAAGCCTCATTCGAGAGTTAGAAATCTTTTGGAATAGTTTTGGAAAAAGGCTATTTGTAAAATTATAAGAAATTGCAGAACAGTCAAGGCCTCAAACTGATATCACTAATTCCTGTCCATATGATGATGTGTTGGAAGAGATTAATAACAAGAGTAGTTTGTAAATAATGAAGGCCTTGAAGTCTAATGGAACAGAACTAGAATACAACTAACTAATAAACTTAAAATACATTAAACAGAACTGAACTAGAATGCAATCAATCAAACTTGAAATACAGTGAACAAAACTTAACTAGAGTGAAATTAACCTCCGAAGTATTACAGCTGAACTAAAATGCAACTAATCTCTAAAATATTACAGCTATATTTCATTCAGTTTTAGTGATATTTTGGAACAATTCATAAGAATAAGACTGGTTGTAACATTCAATGTAAGTTAGCATAAAACATAGAGTTCAAAAAGCTGCTTGAATTAGGAATGAAACAGAGCTAAAGTTACTTATCTAAGCAATATGCACAGAGCTTCTCGGGCAGTAGGGGCCCTCTACCACCGGATTAGCATACAAATCTCCTCAAGATTGCCTCAAACCATGCAATAAAGTTGGACTTCTTTCATTAAAGGAAAAATACTTCAGAAACAGAGTATTACGGACTTTTGAGATCTAACCACAAAACATCAATCTAGCTAATTGTCTTTCGGTCTCCCGAGTCATTCTTATAAGAGAAATACATAACTACCCTCGAGAAGAAATAGGGATAAGTGTCTTTCCCAGTTAAAATCAAATTAGAACTCTTGTGGAAGCCTCGTACTTTTGCTGAAGACATCTGTAGAGTTCTTGTCTCGGTAGAAGTCTACCTCTTAATTTTGATTTCTTCCACGTGCATAACCACTTGGAGACTTTTGCTTAGACTTTGTAGAGGACAAGAAAGGATGTAGATGAGGTCTGGAATTCAACCATATGCTTTTTTTCTTAAAGTGACACCTGTAACCTGTGTGAACATGAAGATAGCTGCGGAATAGGCGACTGGCTACAGAATGGCTGCATTCTGTAGCTGAGTCTAGTAAAAAATTACTACAACAACAAAACCACGAAAATATAGCAAGTCAGTCATTACATGCATTCCTAAAGTGACTTTAATTAATCATATTGATCTTTTAAGTCTGCAACTGATAAAGGACAAAGGAAATGAAGTGAAATTTGGTGAAAGAGAAGGACATCTTTGGGGCTCAACATACCCCCACTGCAAAGCTTTTGCATGTCCTCATGCAATTAATCCATGTATTCTGAAACTTTTGCTAGGACATCCAACTTCCTTTTTATGCTTTGTCTGATGTTCAATGACCTCCTAGGCTTCCTTATGAACAATTTGAATCTTAGGTTTATAAGTGCTCTACTCAACTTTTTGTTTTTGTTTTTTAGCTTCTCATTAGCCTTGTACAGTTTTTCCATTTGTAGAGAGAGAGTTGTGTTCATGTTACTCTTCAGCTTGACTTGTTCCCTGAGAATTTCATTTTCATTTTTTATGAGCCTATTAAGTACTTCCAGTTCATATTTATCTCTTCTTAGTACTTCAATTGCAGATCCTGGTGGGCTAGGAGTTCTTCTTCTGCTTTTTGAGGCTCTCCTTTCTAATGTCTCAACATAATTATAGATTTGTTTTTGTGCTGGGTCTATCTTCGGAGTTTCTTCATCAAGGTCCTCTTCGTACTGGTATTCAGGAGATTTATCAGCTGGTGTCTCTTCATCTTCAATGTTTATGATGCCTGTTTGCTTAACTTCTGTCTTCTTCAATATGCCTCTAAGCCTATGGATTCGTCTTAGTTTAGATGGTCCCTCACCTCTCTCCTTGGCATATTTTCTTATTATCTTCTCCTTTTTAAGCTGTTTCTTAATTTCAGCCAATTTCTCAGAAATAATCTCCTCACTGTCCTCTTGTATAGACTTACCAGTGTTAATTTCAACAGATTTGGAAATTTTCCCTCTACTACTTCTTCTTACAAGTTTGCCTTCAGATGGAGATTCCTTGGGTTCTTCAAAGTGATTCCTCAATAGGAACTCATCCCAATTGTCTCCCAACTTTCTCAAATGATGTTCAATTAGGATTTTAACTAGGCTATGGTGATACAAAGTGGTTTCCAAGAATTGAACCCTCTTTTGGACATTAGAGGCCATTCTCTTTAGGCTATGAAGTAAGAAGAAGGGTAAATTGATTTCTTCATCTAAGAAATGCATCATAAGATGAATATGATAAACATATAGGGTACCAAACCTTCCCTCACAAGTTATAAACTTTTGCAAAATAAGCAACATGTTTCACCATTTATTCTTCAATGCTGAGCTAGGGATGCCCTTCTTAAAAACTGAAATATCCATACCTGGCATTTTGAGCATCTGCCTCCATGCCTCATTGTGAAATTCCTTGTTTTTGAACCATCGTTCACCTTGCCTTGGTAATTCTGCTGCTTCTACAATGAAGGATTCTGTAATAGTGAACTTGACATCTCCTATTTCAACCTCTGCTCCATTGAAGGACAGTGCAAATGTCTTGGTTACTTCCTTATGAAAACCATTGAACTTTTCCAAAAACTGTAACCACACAACCTGCTGTAGCATTTCTCTAATCCGTGGGTAACCCTCTAAGTATTTGGTTCCAACTGGTTCGGACCTTACAATGAGACCCATGGCTTCTTTTCTCAACCTTCAATTTGTTGTTCTTCTGTTCACGGTAAGAATGGATGTAGAGAGTTGTTTTTACCCCAAAGATGTTTTCTCTATTTATGCAGCAGGAATTAGCTACGGAAAGATGGTATGAAGTGGTTATGGGATGAGTGAAATACGGTGAAGGTGATTCACACGAATTAATGAGTTTGAGAGCTATCATGAAAGAAAAGACCGCGGGAAAAAATCTCGTGAGAAATTCAAAATCATCACTGAATACTTCGGATTAGTGACGTGACTGAATAGGTCACTTCAGTACTAACCATTAATTTGTAATAAATGATGGTTTGGTGTGGCGGAATGGAAGGGATTTTGTCCAAATTTTTTATGATAAGTTTAATAGGCTTGATCAACACGAATAATTAAAATAACTTTATGAATCATACATGACTTAACAATACTATAACTTTCATAATCTATCATCATAATAATTTCACAACTTTACCTTAGCCTTTCCTTTAATTTTTGTGGTTTTAATATGCTTTTTCCTCCTTTGAAAATCATTAATTCTTCAGTCTTCATAATCCCTTTGATTTTGCTTGTTGACATAGGTGTGCAGGGTTAATTTGTTGCTGAACAAGTGGTTGCTGGATATTTGCCTGCAGGGTATCTGGCTGTAGAATGTCTGGCTGGCTGCAGAATGTCTGATTGCAGAATATCTGGCTGCAGAATATATCTGTAGGAGCTTTGAAACATGAAATGAAATGATTTGAAACATGGATGGAGTGTAATATGAAATGGATTAATCATGGATCACGAAATATGGTGGAATGGAGTATGAATGAAGTGGAATATAATGGAATGGAATGAATCACCAATGTGAAGTGGCATAAAAAGTGGTCTGCAACTTATGATTTGTAATACTCAATTTGCAGAAAGAGATCAAATTTAGAAATCTGAGATGGAAATGAGATGGAGTGAATGAGATATGAATGAATGGAGTGAATGAGTTATGAATGAATGGAGTGAAATGGATCATAAGTGGAATGTGATCACTTATGATTTTATGATAGCTGCTTGTAGGAAAAGAACAATTTTGAAAGGTAAAGTGTCAGAAGGATTCTGATTTTCACCTTATCTTTTCTGTATAAACATGCTAATCAAAGATTAGTTTTCATGTTTATACTTTATATATATATATATATATATATATATATATATATATATTATTTTTTCATCATCTGATTTCAGAAAATACAATTAAGTTGATGAAGAAGAAGGATTCTTCTTCATTAACTTCACATCACTGTTCTCTTGGAATCTCTTGACAAATTCTTCTCTTGAAAGTGGCTTGTGATACAACTTCAATCTATGACCATTTACAATAAAAGTAACCTCTTCTTCATCTATTGTCCTGATTTTTATTGCTCCATTATAAAAAAAATTCACAATTTCATATGGCCCAAGTTAATGTGTTTGGAATTTACCTTGAAAATCTTTGAACTTTGAATCAAACAAGAGGGCCCAGTCACCTTCTTTGAATTTCTTTTCCTTTATGTACTTATCATGCCATCTAGTCCTTTGCTGATGGACTATATTTGTTCTCTGGACTGCATCCTGTCTAATCTCATCCAATTCATTAATCTGCTCCAATCTGTGCTTTTGTGCCTCTGTTAGATCAAGTCCTAGCTGAACTACCATTTTAAAAGTTTGAATCTGAAACTCTATGGGAAACAAAACTTGTTTTCCATAAACAAGTTCATAAGGAGTATGACCTGTTGTACTTCTCCATGTAGTTCTATAGGCCCACAAGGCTTCAGGAAGCCTATCTACCCAATCTCTTCTATGTAAATGGACAGTCTTTGTTAGGATCCCTTCAATAACCTTATTAGTAGATTCCACTTGACCATTTGCTTGTGGATGATAGGGAGTAGATTTTCCGTGTCTGATTTTGTACCTCTCCATCATTTGTTTCACTAGCCTTGATGTGAATTGAGCTCCTTGATCTGTAACAATTTCCCTTGGGACACCAAAACGAGTAAAAATATCCTCAAAAAGAAAATTCACTACAGATAATTCAGTAGCAGAAAGTAATGGCTTGGCCTCTACCCATTTGGTAACATAATCAATGCAAACTAATATATATTTCTTTTCTCTTGATGGAGGACTAATAGGTCCTACAAAATCTAAAGCCCATTTCTCAAAAGGTTCAATATGTACCTGAGGCTGCAATGGCATCTCACCTAAAGGAGAAGGTTTTCCTACCCTTTGGCAACTGTCACACCTTTTGACATACTCTTTAGCATCTTTAAAAATGGATGGCCAATAGTATCCTAAATGAAGGACCTTATAAGCTGTCCTTTTATCAGCAAAGTGTCTGCCACAAGGTTCATCATGACATGCCTTGAGAATCTCAGGCATCTCATCTTCTTGAACACATCTCCTAATGATAAAGTCTGGACCTATTTTGTATAACTCATTAGCAACCCATGAATATTTTTCACTGTCATAAATGATCTTTCTTTTGTCTCTTGCATTCATTATTGAAGGAAATTTCCCTGAAACTAAATAATTAGCAATGTCAGCAAACCAAGGAGTCTGAGTAGAAATTGCAAAAAATATATTCATCAGGGAATTGATCTTCAACTGGGGTGTTGTCTTTAATGTTTTGGAGTCTAGATAGGAAATCAGCTACTGTATTTTGTTTCCTAGGCCTATCTAGAATGGTGATGTTGAATTCTTGTAAAAGCAATAACCATCTTATGACTCTGCCATTAGTAATTGATTTGTTCATTAGATATCTAATTGCAGAGTGATCTGTGTGAACAAAAGTTTCATAGCCTGTTATATAGTGTCTGAATTTGTTTATGGCATGAACAACAGCTAAAAACTCTTTTTCAATTACAGTATAATTTAACTCTGAAGGAGTCAAATTTTTACTTGTATAGTAGATGGCATAAGGAATCAGGTCTTTTTGTCCCAATACTGCTCCTAAAGTTGTATCTGAGGCATCTGTTGAAATATGAAAAGGTAACTTCTAGTTAGGTCCCCTTAAAATAGGTGCTTCAGAGATTTTTGTTTTCAGGGTCTCAAAGGCTAACTGGAAATCAGGATTCCACTTGAATTCACAGTCCTTGGTAAGTAATTTGAAAAGTGGAGATGCTATCTTGGTGAAGTTTTATATAAACCTTCGATAATATCCTGTAAATCCTAGAAAACTCCTAACATCTTTTTGACAACTTGGAACAGATAAGTTAGAGATGACTTCAACTTTTGACTCATCAATGCTAATCCCATCCCCTGAAATGTGATGCCCCAAAACAATTCCTTCAGTAAACATCATAAAACACTTCTCATGACTTAGTGAAAGCTTTGCTTCTTTACATCTCTTTAAAACAATTTCCAAGTTTGCTAAGGCTTCTTCAAATGTATTTCCATAAACTGTGAAATCATCCATATATACCTCTACACAATCATGTATTAGATCTAAAAAAATTCCTAGTACTTCCCTTTGAAATGTTGCAGGTGCATTGCATAGTCCAAATGACAATACTCGGTAAGCATAGGTACCCCAAGGACAAGTAAATGTGGTTTTGTCTTGATCTTCAAGTGCTACTTGAATTTGGTTATAACCACTAAACCCATCTAAAAATGAGAAGTACTTTTTGCCAGCTAATGTATCTAATACCTGATCTATGAAAGGTAGGGGAAAATGATCCTTAAGAGTAGCTTTGTTTAATTCCCGGTAGTCAATACATACCCTCCATTTACCATTTTTCTTTGGCACAATTACCAAAGGAGAAACCCTCTGACTATCTGAAATGGGATAGATAAAGTTGACATTTAACAATTTCTGCAATTCTTCTTTAACAATCTCCCTAAGATTTGGATTCATCCGTCTCCGAGGTTGTCTGATTGGTTTACAATTTTCCTCTATGTAGATGTGATGAGTGCAAGTCTTAGGGCTTATCCCTTTCATATCAGTGTACTCCCATGCATATGCAGAAGAATGTCTCTGTAATATCTTAACTAGCTCTTCTTGTTGAGATTTCTCTAGGTTCTTGTTTATGTTTAAAGTTTTGCTTGGAAATATCTCAATTGTAGAACTGCCAAATTTATCCATGGAATAAAGAGACATCTGTCTTGATGATAAAAACTCAATTTTGGATTCTTCTTGAAATTGTTCATGTTTGTATTCTGAAGAGGATTCAAAATTTTCCAAGGTATTTAGAATCTGGCTATCTTCACTAATTTCTGAAATTGTGAAGAGAGGTTGTAAGTCTTCTTCATCCTCTATCCATTGAGTATCATCTAATTCTGTAATTGTCTTTGCTGGAGGATACAAGGTAAATTTATTGGTTGAACTACCATCAGAGATGTACATATCACCGGATCTACAACTAATGAAAGCTTCAGCTGTAGCTAACCAAGGTCTTCCTAATATAATAGGATGCCCTCCTAGATTATTCTTAGGGGTTAGGATCATAAAATCCACAGGATACTCCCAAGAATCTAGGGACACTGGAATGTCTTCTGTTACCCCATCAGGTTTGATCACAGATTTGACTGCTAATTGTAATAATGTGGATGTAAAAAAAAGATTAGGAAGTTTCAGTTTATCCATGATTTGTCTACTCATGATATTGATTGCTGCTCCTAAATCAATAAGTGTGTTTTGGATCTCAGTTCCATTGATGTGTATCTTAACAACTGGATTTCCTGGGTCTAGATACTTTGGAATGGCAATCTTACCCATCATGATATCTGCTATTTTTCCTGCCAGTTGAATTTTCTTTGTCTCTCTTATTCGTTTTCCTGTTTTCTTCATGCTCAACTCCTTTATTGTCTTTGCTAAGATTGGAATTTCCTTGATAGCTTGTAATAATGAGATCTTAATACAAACATTTCTTAGCTCATCTAGGAAATCATAATTATGCACCATAATTTGTTTTTCTACACCCTTATCAATTTGTAATCTTTCTAGAAAAGGAGGTGTAGAGGTGGATGTTGATGGCTGCTCTAATATAGGAGTTGAAATTATTGGCTCTTTTTGTTTTGATTTTTCAATGTTTGGGTCTTGGAAAGGTGTGTTCTCTTCAAGACTTTTATTCACCAGTAGAGAATCTTCCTCAGAGTTGTTTTGTTCTTGTATGATTACAAAAGGTTTCTTCTTTTCAAGTATTCTTCCAGACCTAAGTTGAACATCACTAAGGTCTAAAGGAGTAATCAAATAAGTTGAAAACTGTTGGCCTTCTATCATGTATGTGTTTTGAGGATTTTTATTGTTGGGGTTTGGTATGGGTTGAGCAGGTAACTGATTTGTTTTCTAAGGAAATGGTAATGGAAGTGGTGGATTTTGAGGATTTTGTTGAAAATTTTGTTGAGGAGGGAAATGTGGATATGGTGGATATTGATAGTACTGAGAGTATCTTCCATAGGGATTTTGTGCTCCTTGTGCCCAAGTTTGAGATTGATTTTGGAATTGGGACCAAGGTTGCTGCCAAGAATTCCAATTTGGTGGGGGTTGATTATACAGTTGATCATGGAATCCTTGTGTTTAAGGTCCTTGCCAAGGCCTTCTAGAAACAAAATTGAGAGATTCTGTGGAATTTGTAGGAGTTTCTTCTTGAAAGACAGCTTTAAGACCAGGAAGTGAAGGACGGCTCTTGGTCTCATGTTTTTCTGAACAAATAACACAAGTCTCTACTATTTTTACATCCAAAGGGCACTCTCTCAAGGCATGCTTCTTTCTACATTTGGGACAAAAGATTGCTAAGGCATCAGTTTCAACTTTTTTCTTGTTTTGTAATTTAAGGGTGTCTATTTGTTCACTAAGACTCCCTAAAATGTCAGATTTGAATTCATCAAGCATATGTCCTATTTCTGCCCTACTCACTGTCCCAGAAGCAGACTTACTTGCCCTTGCAAGAGCAGGGTCTCTTGGTCCTTTTACAGTTTTAGATTTCCCTCTTGAAAGGTTGATACATAATTCAACTATTTCAGGTAATGTGAGCTGAGATATATCTCCTTTTCCCATCATGTTAAGGATATCTAACCATTAATCCCTAATTGTCTTCAACAAGAGAGCTTTCAAAGTATCTTGGTCTAAGTTTTCCATTTTTGCCCTCTTGATGTTATAGTTAAACCTCTCCAACAAATCTTCCAAATTTTCATTCTCTTTTTGTAACATTTTAAACACTTCCTCCTTATGGTTGATTGGCATACAGTAATCCAAATACCTCTCTAGAAATGCATGTTTCATGTCTTCCCATGTCCTAATAGAACTGTTGATCAAACTCATAAACCATTTTAATGCTGCTCCTTTCAATGTTGAAGGGAATAGTTTAAGTTTTTGGGAATCTTGTAAGTAATCATAGGTTCTACATAGGACTTCAAATTCAAATAGGAAGGTTTCAGGATCTTCACTTTTGAGTCCGTAAAAGTTTGGAAGGACAGAGGGTGAAATGTTTTTCATAGTTGCATTGGTTTCTTCATCTACTATAGGAAACCCAAAAGAGCTTCCCATTTCCCTTCTACCTCTTCCTCTGCCTCCTTCTGCACCTCTACCTCCTTCTCCTTCTGCACCTATACCTCCATTAAAGACTCCTCCTCCTCCTTCTGCCATAGTTGATTCTTCTATGGAAGTGGAAAAGTTTGTGTCTCTAGCAGGGGTCTTTGAATCTTCTTCTAAAACAGTTTCAGTGGATGAAGTGGAAGGTCTTTCTAATGGAATATCTGATCTTAAGCCTTCTAGAAGTCTGTGATCAACATAGGATGGAATGTAGGTTTGAGTTGGAGGTGTGCTGCTTCTTGTTCTTGGTGGAACAAGTGGTGTTCTAGGAATCAAGCTTCTGCTTCTTATGAATCTACCCCTTGAGTCTCTTTCTCTACGCATGTCATTTTTTTTGGGAGGTAAGAAACAAGGCTACCTAGTTACACTTCCCCGGCAACGGCGCCAAAATGTCTGCTCAACCTAGTGTTCCTAAGTTGATGTCATAAATTGTCAACCAGGGCTAGTAAACTGTTGAAGTGAACTGCACTATATGTGCCTAGGTATTTGCTTCCTACTTCATTGTGTTTAGTGTTTTTCTGGTGTTTTTGGGTTTTGTGTTTTTATGCTAAAAGGAAAGTAAGTTGTTTGGCAAAGAGGAGTTATTAGTCACTCTAGAAACAGAGTAAAATCTAGACTATGTATGACACCTAAGAACAAAGAATGCTAACTTACAAATTGCAAAACTTGACAAGAAAAATAACTCATAACATAGACTCAATCCAATTCATTTCATTAGAAGTATGTTGGAATAGCTTGAGAAAAGGATAAGCTTAATTCAATGAGGTTCTTCTCAGTAAACAACAACTTACAATATCACAAAAATCTCATCCATGGTTAGAAATTTGTTGGAACACAATTGGAAAAGATTATCTGTAGCATAGTAAGGAACCCTACTCTAAATTAACTTATGACACTGAAATTAATCCATTCTGCAACTCAAATTGTCACTACTAAGCCTCATTCGAGAGTCAAAAATCTTTTGGAATAGTTTTGGAAAAAGGCTATTTGTAAAATTATAAGAAATTGCAGAACAGTCAAGGCCTCGAACTGATATCACTAATTCCTGTCCATATGATGATGTGTTGGAAGAGATTAATAACAAGAGTAGTTTGTAAATAATGAAGGCCTTGAAGTCTAATGGAACAAAACTAGAATACAACTAACTAATAAAACTTAAAATACATTAAATAGAACTGAACTGGAATGCAATCAATCAAACTTGAAATACAATGAACAAAACTTAACTAGAGTGCAATTAACCTCCGGAGTATTACAGCTGAACTAAAATGAAACTAATATCTAAAATATTACAGCTATCTCTCATTCAGTGTTAGTGATATTTTGGAACAATTCATAAGAATAATACTGGCTATAACATTCGATGTAAGTTAATAAAACATGGAGTTCAAAAAGCTGGTTGAATTAGGAATGAAACAGAGCTAAAGTTACTTATCTAAACAATATGCACAGAGCTTCTCGGGTAGTAGGGGCCCTCTACCACCGGATTAGCATACAAATATCCTCAAGATTGCCTCAGATCATGCAATGAAGTTGGAATTCTTTTCATTAAAGGAAAAATACTTCAGAAACAGAGTATTACAGATTTTTGAGATCTAACCAAAAATCATCAATCTAGCTAAATGTCTCTTGGTCTCCTGAGTCATTCTTATAAGAGAAATACATAACTACCCTTGAGAAGAAATAGGGATAAGTGTCTTTCCCAGTTAAAATCAAATTAGAACTCTTGTAGAATCCTCGTACTCTTGCTGAAGACATCCGTAGAGTTCTTGTCCCGGTAGAAGTCTACCTCTTAGTTTTGATTTCTTCCACGTGCATAACCACTTGGATATTTTTACTCAGGCTTCGTAGAGGACAAGGAATGATGTAGATGAAGTCTGGAATTAAACCATATGCATTTTTCCTCTAAGTGACACCTGTAACCTGTGTAAACATGAAGATAGTTGCGGAATAGGCGACTGGCTACAGAATGGCTGCATTTTGTAGCTGAGTCTAGTCAAAAATTACTACAACAACAAAACCACGAAAATATAGCAAGCCAGTAATTATATGCATTCCTAAAGTGACTTTAATTAATCCTATTGATATTTTAAGCCTGCAACTAATAAAGGACAAAGGAATTGAAGTGAAATTTGGTGAAAGAGAAGGACATCTTTGGGGCTCAACAACCATTTAAAAAGAAGAAGAAGAAGAAGAAGAAGATATCACCCAACTTGTTATTAATGGAATGGGAAAACATTTTACATCTAATATATATATATCACCCAACTTGTTATTAATGGAATGGGAAAACATTTATATCTACATTATGAAATCCTCCATGGCCTTAGTAAAGGTGAGTCTCATTATTTATAGTATTTTTGGTGTTCCTTGAGTTGCATCATTTAATCCATGGGTGGATACCACTTTCCATTTAGATCAATCCTCCCCCTCGTGGAGAAATCGTCCCCATTTCGTCTTCCTCCATTGTGAAGAGGAAGAAGAAAATGAACAAGAAGAGGATATACACCAAGAACCAACCCAAGAAGAGGAAGAAATGAGTCTGACCATATCTTTTAATGCATTGGCAGGAATTACCACTCCTCAAACTCTCAAGATAGAAGGACATATCAAGAAGAAAAAGGTAATAGTGTTGATTGATTCAGGTAGTACCTATAATTTTATTCATTGTAAGGTAGCCAAGGAATTGAATTGTTTCCTATACCCAGCACCAGAATGTCAAGTGATGGTTGCAAATGGAGGAACTATAAATTGCTCTGGAAAATGCCATAATATCAAGCTAACCATGGGAGAATATGTATTGACTATTCCAATGCTTTCCATTCCTATGGGAGGTGCTGATGTTGTACTAGGAGTACAATGGTTACAATCTTTGGGGACGGTAGCTTTTAATTTTCAAGAACTTTTCTTGAAATTTTTTTCAGAAGGAAAGGAAGTTGAATTACGGGGTATTGCGGGGAAGCCAGGAAGGATAATCAGCTCTAATGTCATGACAAAGCTTCTAAAGAAAGAACAGCGAGGCGTAATTGCACAATTATGCTCACTAGAAGTTCCAACATCAAAATCATCTATTTCTGCAGATCTCCAACAAGTCTTGGACAATCATTCCAAGGTGTTTGAAACTCCCAAAGGACTCCCACCTATTCTCGATCATGATCATGCTATTAATCTGATTCCAGGAAGTGTTCCTCCAAACATCAGGCCTTATAGATATCCTTACGTCCAAAAGAGCGAAATTGAACGTATGATTGCAGAAATGTTAGAGGCGGGTATAATTCAACCTAGTCAAATTTATTTCTCTGCTCCTGTAGTATTGGTACATAAGAAGGATGGATCATGGTGAATGTGTCCGGATTATAGGGAGCTCAATAAGCTCACCATTAAAGATAAATTTCCCATTCCTGTGATTGATGAATTATTGGATGAATTACATGGTGCAATTTATTTTACCAAGTTGGATCTTCGTTCAGGATATCATCAAATTAGAATGAAGACTGAAGATATTCCAAAAATAGCATTTCGAACTCATGAGGGTCATTATGAATTTTTGGTCATGCCCTTTGGCCTTACCAATGCACCTTCTACATTTCAAGGGTTGATGAATTCCATTTTCAAACCCTTCCTTAGGAAATTTGTGCTAGTATTTTTTGATGATATACTAATCTACAGCAGGTCTTGGAAGGATCATGTTCAACATGTTGACAGGGTGCTCAAACTATTGCAGGAGAAACAATTATATGCAAAAACATCCAAACGTTTCTTTGGAGTACAAGAGGTGGAATATCTGGGTCATATTGTATCTCACGAGGGTGTTAAAGTAGACCCTAACAAAATTAAAGCCATTAAGGAATGGAAAGTCCCCACAACCATAAAGCAGTTGAGAGGATTTCTCGGGTTAACAGGGTATTATAGCAAGTTTGTTAAGAATTATGGGAGAATAGCAGCACCTCTAACAACATTATTGAAGAAAGATGCATTTTCATGGACTCCTGAAGCAACTAAGGCCTTTGAAGATCTTAAAGAGACAATGTGCCTAGCACCGGTCTTAGCTACGCCAGACTTCACAAAAACCTTTATCGTGGAATGTGATGCCTCAGGAAATGGAATTGGTGCAGTTTTAATGCAGGAAGGAAGACCCATTGCTTTTGAAAGTCGTCCAATCAAAGGAAAGTATTTACAGAAACCTATTTATGAGAAGGAAATGTTAGCAATACTGCATGCACTAAAGAAATGGCGAACTTACCTAATGGGAAGACACTTCAAGGTAAAAATGGATCATGATAGTCTTAAACACTTTTTGGAACAAAGACTATCTTCAGAAGAGCAGCAAAAATGGGTCACAAAGATGTTGGGTTATGACTTTGAAATAATCTACAAAAAAGGAAAGCTTAATGTTGTTGCAGATGCACTCTCAAGAAAGAATGAAGAGGTGGAAGCATTGCTTTGTGCCATTTCTATTATCCAACTAGATTGGATAATCGAAGCAAGAGATGAATGGAAGAAGGACAAAGATGTATGGACACTCATTCAAAATTTGCAGCAAGATCCTAGTACATCTGATACATTTAGTTGGAAAAATGATTCCTTATGGTACAAAGATCGCTTATACCTTTGTAAGAATTCCCAACTAAAACAAAAGATTCTTCTGGAATTGCACACTTCTCCTTTAGGAGGACACTCAGGATTTTTAAAAACTTACCACAGGGTGAAGAAAGAATTTTTTTGGGATGGCCTTAATTTTGATATTCAAAAGTTTGTGGCGGAATGTTTGGTTTGCCAGCAGAATAAAGTTGAGACAATTAAGACCTCGGGTCTTCGACAACCTTTATCCATTCCAAGTCAACGTTGGGAGGAGATTTCAATGGATTTTATCACAGGTTTACCTAAGTCCGAAGGAAAGAGTGTCATCATGGTGGTATTTGATAGGCTTACCAAGTATGCACAATTTGTGCATTATCTCATCCATTTAAAACCAATACAGTTGCTATTGCATTTATGAAAATAATTCAAAAGATACATGGAAACCCAAAGATTATTGTAAGCAACAGAGATCCCATTTTCACTGGAAATTTTTGGACGGAATCATTTTGTTGTATGGGCACTCAATTAGCTCATAGCTCATCTTATCATCCTCAATCTGATGGGAAAACGAAGATAGTGAACACATGTTTGGAAGGCTCTCTTCGTTGCTTTGTATATGATAAACATGCACAATGGTGAAGTAGTTACCTTTGGCTGAATGGTTGCATAACACTTCCTTCCATATTGCAACAAAAATGACCCCATTTATGGCACTTTATGGATATTATCCACCGTCCATCACATCATCTTTAAGAGAAAATTACAGGGTTCAAGCAGTGGAAGATCACTTCGAGCATCAACAACAAGTTCTCAAACTCTTAAATGATAACCTCAGTTTGGCGCATAATCAAATGAAACAACAAGCATATCAACATCGCAGCAAAAGAAGTTTTTATGTAGGCAACTAGGTATTTTACGGCTACAACCATACAAACAAATGTCTCTCAAGCAAGCTAAGAAGGATAATAAATTATCACCAAATTTTTATGGTCCTTAAAAGGTGTTGCAAAAGGTTGGTACTATGGCATATAAATTGGAACTTCCTACATCTTCCTGAGTGCACCCAGTTTTCCATGTTTCATGCTTAAAGAAGGCTATAGGTGACAATCTCCCAGTTCAAACAATATTTCCATAACTTGACGAGGAAGGAAAAATCATATTGGAACCTGAAGTAGTCACGGAAACAAGAACTCGATAGCACGAAATAGAACAATTTCATAGTATCTCATCAGGTGGAAGAACTTACCTACTGAAGATTCCACATGGGAGGATGTGAATTTTATATAGAAGGATCCAGAACTACTCAAGCGTTGAGGACAACACTTTTTTAAAGGAGAGGGGCATGTTAGGTCCCTATAATACCAGTGTATTCCCTTATTTTAGCCCCCGTATTGTTATCGTTGTGCCCATGTAATCCCCATATTGTTATTATTGTGCCCCATAGAAGCCCATGATTGTTATTTTTGTGCCCTTACATTATTATTGTTATGTCGACTTTGATTATATTGTGACCCCTTAGACTCTTATATATAGAAATGAAGTTTTTTCATTTGAATCATCCAAGAATGGTTCATTTATGTAACGTAAAGGAGGTTTACCCCTTGAAGAGGATAATTTTTAAGTCATAGATATATATTTTCTTCTATTTTGTGACCTGGTTGCATAACATTAGACCTATTAGAGGAAGACACATTTTATATAACGTGATATTTGTATGAGAAGGTAATGAATGCACTAGAAGCCAAGGCTTGGAGGTCATGTTCATAGATATGGAAATTGTATAGCCTATAGTATAGTGGTGTGGCTCTTCATCCTTGCCATGCCTAAATCCCCTGTATTTATCCCCTTTTTGTCCAAGCAATCAAATATTTATTCTAACAGACTATAATTGTTTTTTCCTTCAAGTAAGACAAGTCTAAGGACAAAAGGCTCTATTGGTTAATTTGATGAGCTCACTCACTTGTCCTAACCCTTTATACATTAGTTGTTAAAGTCCTTGGATACATCATCCACAATAGAATAACACATTGCCTCTTTGAATGCATTCCTATCTAAGTTCATATGGTGGCCAACTAGTGAACGATCACTACACAATGATTCATTTCTAACCATTATTGAAGAGAAGCATACTCTAGCAATACAATGGATTATCTATAAATTTTGTGAGGCCTCAAATTTGATGTTGCAAATGGAAAAAAATAATCTTACCGACAAAGTTAGAGGGATATCCTTGATTAGTTGCTGGGCCAATGATAGGCCCGGTTATGGCTTGCATGGTTGTTCAAATTCCTTGTTATCCCCTTTGCCTTCAAAAACTCTTTGAAGTAGTTTTGGTAAGAGTTTAAAAAAAATCATAAATGGATTATGAGGCCAGTATCTCTTATACGCAAGTTTGAAATCTATATAAAAGCAGTGGTTGGTAGCCATGATCATTACTCTTCATGTTGGGGAGAACGCTACTTAGAAACTTCCTATGGCCAGTCTAGTGGAGATGAGATTTCATAGAGTTAATTGGATCCTTTGTTGCACCATGGGAGAGAAAAGAGATATTGAAATTACAATCATCTATATAGAAAGTGAAAACTCATTGTGCTAAATAGTTCATTAGGTAAATGGAAAGGAAGGAGGCATAACTAAGCATGCTTAGTGTTAATTTTCCAAGTGCCGATTTAAGATTTAATGCCTCATGCAATAATTTTACCCTCAAAATATATTTGAACCAATAAATGTTTTTTGTGCCAATTTAAGATTTAATGCCTCATGCAATTATTTTACCCTCAAAATATATTTGAACCAATAAATTTTATTTTATTTATTTATTTATTTTGTTGCAATATTTAAAACTTAAAACTACAAATAAAATTCTCTTGCACTTTAAGTTAGCAAATAATAGTGGAAAATATTTTAGAAACTAACCTAGAAAAATCAGACAAGACAAGAACAAAAATTAACCCTCCAACTTCTCATCATTTAAATTCTCAAAGAAATTATGGGCTCTCTAACAAGGGAAAATGACCCTTAAAATTTACAAGGAATTGCATCTAAATTGTAGGTCCCTATAATACTAATGTAGCCCCATTATTTTTATTTTTGTGCCCATGAAACCCCCATATTGTTACTTTTGCGCCCCATAGAATCCAAATATTGTTATTGTTGTGCCCTTACATTATTATTGTTTTGTAGGCTCTCATTATATTGTGACCCTTTAGACTCCTATATATACCAAGGATATTTTGTCATTTGTATCACGCAAGAATTGTTCATTTATGTGATGTAAAAGAGGTCCCCCCCTCAAACAGGCTGATATTCAGTTCATTGATCTATCTTTTATTTTATTTTGTGATATAGTTGCATAAAATTTGGTACTAGAGCTTTGGATTCTAAGGTTTCGCTGCTTCAAGCGGGTCATCTTGGAACATTTGCTATGATTTTTTTTTCTATGTGGCTTCAAAATCTGAAATTTTGATCACATGGAGCTGAAATCATGGTGAACTTCGTGTGAAAATTTCAAATCTTGGTTCACTATATTTTCCAATATATGGTATGAATAATTTAGGGCTTTTGCATGCTACAAAATTTAGTTTCAAATAGGTGACCTAGTGAAAATCATTATATCTTTCTCTAAAAGCATCGAATTTGAATTTCGTAAAAGTGACTAAAATTTCACAGAATTTAGTTTTTGTGTATCATTTTCAGGGCCAGATATTGAAATACTGATACGTGGCATTCCGTACAAGTTCGCTCTACTGAAGTATTCCATAACTAGGTCACCACGGGAGATTAGGCATAACTTTATCTTGAAGAATCCAATTGTTGGAAATACTGAGAGGGGGGTGAATCAATATTACTTTCCAATTGTTGATTAATGCCAGTTAGATTCTTCACAATTAAAGACAGAGAGGTGTATAATGATAATATTAATATTAATTTCAGTTTCCTTTCTAATAATAGTATACAATAGATGAGTGAGGGCACCAACCCTTTTAATGAAACATGCACCAACCTGTTGCCAAGCACCAACTTGGACTTTGATGAGGTTACGACCTCTAGGGCTTCAACCTTATCTTCTCAAGGCACCAACCTTGTGTTTAGGAGCTCCTACTCTAAGGACACCAATCCCTTAGTCACTTTTAATAGAATATGTGTGATATACTTACTTGACTGTCATCTACAAAATATTCTTCATTGTTCAATACTTCTTGATTTTGACTTCAATATATCTCACTGTACTTGTCCACCATTTAACTTCGCTACTAATGCTACACTGCTCACTGATTTTCATTCACTGTTCTCAAATCTTCATGCTCAGGATGTTTGTCTGAGTTCCCTTAGATCCGAGCTTCATAAAACTGTTATATGTCCTAGCTCCATAATCAAATGTTTACTTTATGAGTGATTGTCACTACAGGATTGTCCTCAAGTTAACACAAGGGTCCTTCTATTATACTCCAACACTGCTTTTATCCAACACTGTTCAAGAAATTTTACTGCTTCTTTACCAATCACCTTTAATGTTATTGTTTATCAACATTCACCATTCCTCATAGGACTGTTAAAATATGAGATTACAATTTTGAGTCCCTCACAGGCCTGAGTTGTAGTAATTTTGTCCAACACCCTTACCTCTTATCACTGGTCAAGGCAATAGACCTCACGACCGAGAGTTATAACCTTCAGTTACAGATCTTAAGCAAAATATCATAGGTACGAAACAGTAGATGACTGGTCTGAAGCAATAGATCACAGGTCCGAAACTGGTAATAGATCACAGGTTCGAGTCTCTTTTATATATAGAGTTCACGAGATGTGAACTGCATCTCTTGATGCCCGAAATTCTGTGTGTGCTAGATGACCGAAAATCTGTGCTTGATAATTGAAAATCTGAGCTGAAGAAATGAGTTACGGATTGTACATATATACAACCTTCTTTGCAACAACAAACGAAAAGACACGTCCCTGTTTGGAGGCCGACTAGTGTCCCTGAGCATAGGTTGGCTCAATATTAGAAATATAATTTTTTAACTTCAAAATTCGATATCTCAAAAACTAGTAGGAGTTTTGGGACAAATAAGGGCTCATTGGAAAGGAAAAATTATGATGGTATAAGAGTCAATTTGGAAGGATGCCTATACGGAGGTAATTTTTTTTTCTTTCTTTGTGACTTTCCTTAATATTTTGTGTGCAGAAAATGCATAGGACAGAATGCCTTCTCCATTGCTTGGCTTCTCCTTCATTTGTCTTCTCCATTGTTTGGCTTATCAATCATGGGGTCATAACGTCATCATGTAGGATGTCTATGTCATCATGATAGTACCCAACAAGTGCAGTAATATGTCATAGTGCAACATCATTAGGAGAACTACAAATGATATCTTCCATGTTATCATTAAGTCTTTCAACCTTCATCAACCTGTTGCCATCAATGACAACTTGGATTAACAATCTCCCCCTTTGTCATTGTATGGAAATATTTTTCTTCTCTCCCCCTTTGACATCAATGGCAATGGGGTGCCAAAGTGCTCCCCCTGTCATGCTGCTCCCCCTAACATGCTGTACCCCTGACATGCTACTTGATTTAATGTGATGCAAGAGCAATGACACCCATCTTTTGGCGAAGATACTCAAATGCTTCTCGTGGAAGGGTTTTTGTAAAGATATCAACAATTTGCTCTTTTGTATTGACGTATTCCAACCTGATATTTTGTTCAACAACTTGTTCACGGAGAAAGTGGTATTTTATTGGAATATGTTTGGTCCTTGAGTGCATCACTAGATTCTTTGAAAGACTGATGGCGCTAGTATTGTCACAAAAAATAGTAATTGGTTGCTTAGTTTCTATGTCGAAATACTTCAAGGCTTCCTTCATCCATAGAATTTGTGTACAACAATCAGCAACAGCTATATATTCGGCTTCAGCTATAGAAAGGGATATAGATTATTGTTTTTTGCTGAGCCAAGATACAAGACAATATCCCATAAAGAATGCATTTCCACTGGTACTTTGTCGATCATCCACGCTTCCGACCCAGTCAACATCAGAGTAAGCTGCATAATAAGAGTTGAAATATTAGGATACCAAAGACCGAAATCAATTGTTGCTTTCAAATATCTGAGAATTCTCTTCACAGCTGCTAGATGGGATTGTTTAGGACTTGACTGAAATCTTGCTACCATTCCTACTGCTTGCATAATATCTGGTCTTGTAGCAGTTAAGTATAGGAGAGCTCCAATTATTGACCTGTAAAGAGTTGCATCTATGAGAGGGGTATCATATTCTTTGCTTAATTTACAATCTGTGGTCGTCAGTGTGCTCATAGGTGCACAATCTTCCATCCCATATCTTTTGAGCATGTCTTTAAGATATTTCGCTTGAGATATAAACATGCCTGCAGAGGTTTGAGATATTTGTAGCCCAAGAAAGTAAGACAGCTCACCAATCATTGACATTTCAAATCTTTTGGACATATTTAGAGCAAATTCATGGATCATCTCATCATCATTGCTAGCAAAGATTAGATCATCAACATATACAAGAGTGATCAAAAGTTTTTCCTTGTCCATATTCATGTAGAGATCGCTACCAGCTACTCCATTTTTGAAACCTTCTTGTAGCAGATAGTGATCCAACTTTTCATACCATGTTCTAGGGGCTTGTTCTAATCCATACAAGGCCTTTTTTAGCTTGCATACAAAGTCCTTCCCTTCGGCAAGATCAAATCCTTCTGGTCGCTCCATGTAAACTTCTTCCTTGAGATCTCCATTCAGGAATGTTGATTTTACATCCATTTGATAAACCTTGAATCCTTTTGAGCAAGTAAATGCTAAAAAAATTCTTATGGCGTCCATTCGAGCTACTGGTGCAAAGGTTTCTTCGAAGTCAATTCCTTCGATTTGCGAGTATCCTTTGCAGACAAGTCTGGCTTTATTTCTGATGATTTGTCCATCTTCATTCATCTTGTTTTTGAATACCCATTTTGTTCCAATTCTATTTTTATCTTTTGGGCGAGGTACTAGTTCCCAAGTCTCATTTTTTTTTTCTTTTTCGATTTGAGATATTTCTTCTTCCATGGCTTTTATCCAATAAGGATCTTTGCTTGCTTGAGAAAAAAATTCAGGTTCTATTAAAGATAATAGAGCCACATCATCTTTTCTTGGGGTGCTTATCATCCTTATTCGAGTTTGGATTCCTTCATCTATATTTCCGATGACCTGTTCTTCCGGATGATATCTCTGAACAAACTTGATCTTGTAGGGAGTTTGTGAAGATTCACTTTGAGGTTCTTCATTCTCCTCTTTCTTCTTCACTTTGTTCAAATAAAGGCTCAACTTCACGATCCTCAATTATTTTTTCTGGAAGGCCTTCTTCATTCTTCACATCAATGCTTTCCACTATTCTTCATAGACGATTGTTGTAACATTTGTAGGCTTTGCTCCTAGTGGAGTATTCAAGAAATATTCCTTCGTCAACTCTAAAATCAAATTTACCTGGTGAGTCATCATTTATTTTTATGAAACATTTTCTTCCAAAAACCCTGAAATATTTTACTGAAGCAGGTCTTCCTTTCCATAATTCATAAGGAGTCTTTTCATTATTAGGTCTTAGTTGAGTTCTATTTAAGGTATACACTGCGGTGCCAACTGCTTCTCTCCAAAATTTTGGTTGCAAATCAGCGACTAGTAGCATTATCCTTGCCATTTCTTGAATGGTTCGGTTCCTTCTTTCAACTACTCCATTTTGCTGGGGTGTCCTAGCAGTAGAGAGTTCTCTTTCGATTCCATGCTCTTTACAGAAGTCATCAAATTCTTTTGAGGTGAATTCTCCTCCTCTATCCATTCTAAGACATTTAATCTTAGAATCTTTCTCATTCTCAATGAGAGCCTTAAGATTCTTAAAAAATTCAAATGCTTTGGATTTATATTTTATGAAATATATCCACATCATTCTAGTATAGTCATCAACAAATAGAGAAAAGTACCTTTCACCTTGAAGAGCGGGAGTTCTAGTTGGCCCACACAAGTCTGCATGAATGATTTCCAGAGGTTTTGTTGTTGAGAACTCCTTAGTTTTGTGGCTAGTTCTGGTTTTCTTTCCATGTTGGCATGGGCCACATACAACTTGATTTGGTTTGCACATTTTTGGAATATCCCTTACTGCATTAATTTTGCTGACGTTGACTAGGTTATCAAAACTTGTATGCCCCAATCGCTTGTGCCATAACCAAATTTCATCTGTTTGACTTAAGTAACATTTATCTTCTTGGATTCATCTCATTAAAGGGTAGCAGTTCCTTTTCCAGTGATTTTAGCAGATCCACTTCCAAAGGGTACATTTCCATTTTTCTTGTTTAATGACATGAAATTCTTTTGGTCACCTGTCATATGTCTTGAGAATCCACTATCCACAAACCAATGATTTTCTTCGCTATAAGCACATAGAGCTAGGCCACATTTATCAATTTTGAGATTTAAATGTTTAGCTTTCTCCCTTTTGACAGGGAAACTTTGTTCATTATGATCATAATTATCACATAATGAGCAAGACAGATCGAACTTAGCCAAAGGATCAAAGTAATTGTAAGTTTTTATTTTTCCTTGCTCTTTAGGACCACATAGTTGGTTTGTTTGATCATTCAATCTTGGTGCTTCATTCTTATGAGCCTTGCAATGCTTAGCTTGATGCCCAAAGTTTTCACAATTTTAACAATGCCCAAGAAAAATAGTTTGATACCTATTGTAGTATCCATAGCTTGAACCAACATTCTTCCTTGGAGTTGCTCTTTCTTCAATTCTTGGTTTTGAGATGGGACTTTGCTCCTGACGAGATGATTTTTCTTCTTTTGGATGGCAAGAGAGTACATCAACCTAACTTCTGGCATTATTCTTTGTACTTGATGATTCTCCTTTGAAACCAATTCCAAACTTGTCATGTTGAGGTTTTTGAGTATTAAGAATGTTGTCAAGAGCTAGAAAGCTTTGCCAACTCCTTTTAACTTGCTCTAATTCCTTTCTTAGAGATATTATTTCAGCTTCACGTTTTTCACAGATATCATCCTTCTCTTTTAGCTTAATGTTCAAGAAGTATTCCCTTCTTTTTGCTTCCTCTCTTTCTATTTTGAGAGAAATTATCTTCTTTTGTAGATTCTCATTTTATTAAATGGAACTCATTAGCAAACTATCCATGTTTCTTTCATCTTCTAATTCTGAGTCATCATCATTTGTAAATGCCATGAATAACGTTTCTTTGCTTCCAACATAATCACTTTCCTCATCTGATTCATTGTCACTTTC
This sequence comes from Pinus albicaulis, assembly GCA_034641835.2. Taxonomy (NCBI): domain Eukaryota; kingdom Viridiplantae; phylum Streptophyta; class Pinopsida; order Pinales; family Pinaceae; genus Pinus; species Pinus albicaulis. The sequence goes on from CM076581.1 coordinate 899,311,960, forward strand.
TTTGTAATGACACACATTTATAGTTGATTTCTTTTTTATGACTACAAATTCATCTTCATCAAACTCATCTTGTTTGGTGAAGAAGTTCTTCTTATTAAACCCTTTCTTGTACATAATTCTTTTAGAGTCCTTTTCGTCATCACTATCATGTTTATGAGGACATTTTGTAGCATAATGACCTATTCTTCCACAATTGAAACAAACAAGAGGGTACTTACCTTTTATCTTAGATCCCCTTTTTAGTCTTCGTACAAATTGAGCTAACTCATTTTCAGTGTCAGATTCATCGTTGTTGCAATTCCATCCTTTTCCTTCTTTTGTAGATCTTGAGACTTTGAAAGCTGCTTCTTTGAAATTTGGGCTTCCTTTCCTCATCTCACAAGCAATAAGAATTCCATGAAGTTCATCCATATTAAGAGTATCTAGGTCCTTCATTTCTTCTATGGCACTTACTTTTGAGACAAATCTGTCAGGAAGCGATCTCAGGATTTTTTGAACAATGGTGCTTTCTTCAATATTTTCTCCTAGTCCTTTAAGAGAGTTAACTACTTCAGCTACTCAGAGGAAGTATGATGCAATATCTTCTTCATCATCCATTTTCAGACTCTCGAATTGTCTTCTATAGGTTTGAATCTTTGCCTTCTTAACTTTGGAGTCCCAATCATATAAAGAAACCAACTTATCCCATACTTCTTTGGCTGAGTCACAATCCATGACTTTCGTAAATTCAGAATCCATAATTCCACTATTGATGGAATTTAAAGCTTTGGCATTAGCAATGTAGGCTCTTCTTTCATCTTGATCAGTTGGAAGACTGGCAAGACCTTTGTACCCATCCAAAACAGAGTGCCATACTTCAGGACCAAGAAACATTAGATAGTAGGACATCCTATTTTTCCAAAAACTAAAGTTTGTTCCATCAAAGATAGGCAGTTTCCCTGTTGCTTCCATGTTCTTCATTGTGCCTAAGAATCCTTCTTCCAGCTGTTAGGCTGATAATGAAGAAGCTGGTTCCGATACCAATTATTGGAAATACTGAGAGGGGGCTGAATCAATATTTCTTTCCAATTGTTAATTAATGCCAGTTTTATTCTTCATAATTAAAGACAGAGAGGTGTATAATGATAATATTAATATTAATTTCAATTTCCTTTCTAATAATAGTATACAATAGATGAGTGAGGCCACCAACCCTTTTAATGAAACAGGCACCAACCTGTTGCCAAGCACCAACTTGGACTTTGATGAGGCTTCGAACTCTAGGGCTTCGACCCTATCTTCTCAAGGCACCAACCTTGTGTTTAGGAGCTCCTACTCCAAGGACACCAATCCCTTAGTCAGTTTTAATAGAATATGTGTGATATACTTACTTGACTTTCATCTACAAAATATTATTCACTGCTCAATACTTCTTGATTTTGACTTCACTATATCTTCACTGTACTTGTCCACCATTTAAATCCGCTACTAATGCTACACTGCTCACTGATTTTCATTCACTGTTCTCAAATTTTCATGCTCAGGATGTTTGTTTGAGTTCCCTTAGAATCTGAGCTTCATAAAACTGTTATATTTCCTAGCTCCATAATCAGATGTTTACTTTACGAGTGATTGTCACTACAGGACTGTCCTCAAGTTAACACAAGGTTCCTTCTATTATACTCCAACACTGCATTTATCCAACACTGTTCAAGAAATTTTACTGCTTCTTTACCAATCACCTTTAATTTTCTTATTTATCAACGTTCACCATTCATCATAAGACTATGAAAATATGAGATTACAATGTCGAGTCCCTCACAAGTCCGAGTTGTAGTAATTCTGTCCAACGCCCTTACCTCTTATCACTGGTCAAGGCAATAAACCTCAGAACCGAGAGTTATAACCTTCAGTTACAGATCTTAAGAAAAATATCATAGGTCCTAAACAATAGATGACCGGTCCGAAGAAATAGATCACAGGTCCGAAACTGGTAATAGATCACAGGTCCGAGTCTCTTTTATATATAGAGTTCACGAGATGTGAACTGCATCTCTTGATGACTGAAATTCTGTGTGTGCTAGATGACCGAAAATCCGTGTTTAATAACCGAAAATCTAAGTTGAAGAAATGAGTTACAGATTGTATATATATACAACCTTCTTTGCAACAACAAACGAAAAGACACGTCCCTGTTTGGAGGCCGACTAGTGTCCCTGAGCATAGGTCGGCTCAATATCAGAAATATATCTTTTTAACTTGACAATTCGATATCTCAAAAACTACTAGGATTTTTGGGACAAATAAGGGCTCATTGGAAAGGAAAAATTATGCTCTAAAAGATGGTATAGGAGTCAATTTGGAAGGATGCCTCTAAGGAGGTAATTTTTTTTTTTCTTTGTGACTGTCCTTAATTTTTTGTGTGCAGAAAATGCATAGGACAGAATGCCTTCTCCATTGCTTGGATTCTCCTTCATTTGTCTTTTCTATTGTTTGGCTTATCAATCATGTGGTCATAGCGTCATCATGTAGGATTTCCATGTCATCATGATAATACCCAGCAAGTGCAGTAATATGTCATAGTGCAACATCATTAGGAGAACTACAAATGATATCTTCCATGTTACCATTAAGTCTGTCAACCTTCATCAACCTGTTGCCATCAATGACAACTTGGATTAACACCAATCTCGGTCTGAATTTTGGCGTTGGAAAGAATACTCAGAAGAATAACATAAGATGGAATTTCAGACCTTGGATAGTTGAAATTACAAAGATACTATAGTTTCAACATTGAGCTCCTAAAAGCAAGACAAATATGTGTATTTTAAGAAAAAAAATGTATAATTTTTGTTTGAAAATTTAATTTGAAATTATTCAAAGCGCATAGTGAAGCATAGAAATCATTATTTGGTCCCAATATGCCTCATAACAAGAAAATGGATACACTCGGTAAGGCAACAAAAATCTCTAGTATGACGCATGAAGAAGAGGAAGAAATGCAACATGATATATCAAAATCATGAGACCAAGTGCAACAAATTTCGCTCTCACAAAGAGTAGCAAAAAATGAATTGAAAGCTAAGATGGATGGTTTAAAATCTAACATGGAAGCAATGATGAATTTCAAGATATAAGGTTTGAAGGATTATTTAAAAGCAAAAATGAAAAGGGACCTGGAAGGTTTGAAGGAAGGTTTGACAAAATTTCTACAAGAAATTCTTCCTAGTGGTAACAAGGTGCTCCATGAAAATCACAATGAGGACAAAAGGAATAAAAATTATGATTTTAGAGACTCCAATAGTGAGTTGAAGACTAACCACATTCCAAATTATGACAAGGATCCAGTAACATGGATACTACAAATGGAGCAATTTTTTTATCTACATGATGTGCCACATATACAAAAGGTACACATTGCATCTTTAAATTTAGAACAAAATAAGTTTGTGTGGTATCGATGGACTTGTTCTCGTAAATAAATTTTCACTTGGAAAATTTGTACGGAAGAATCGGTAGCACATTATGAGGATACAAATAACAATACCTTCTTTATCCAATTGATAAATATCAAACAAAAGGGTTCAATGGTGGAGCACATTGAGGACTTCCAAATATTGAATATCAAGGTAAATGATATTCCAGAGGAGCATATGATTGATGTCTTCATGGGGAATTTAAAGGATAACATCCAACATGAGGTTCACATTTGGGAACCTAACTTATTGGAGAAGGCATTCAAGGTGGAAAAAAAGTTGAAAACAAAATTATGGCAACAAGGAAGTCTACCACTTGTAACTATAAAGATGGAAGTGTTGTTGCTCCTAACCTCACATAACCTACAAGTTTGACACCACAGCAAATGGAGGAAAAAAGCGAAAAAGGGCTTTGTTACAGTTGTGATAACAAATACACTAAGGGTCATAAGTGTGTTGAGAATAAATTATTTACATAGATTGTGAAGAGGAGGAAGAAAAGCAGCAAGAAACATCAAAAGAAGATGATATACACCAGGAAGCAACCCCAGAGAAAGAAGAAATGAACCTGGCAATATCTTGCAATGCATTTTCAGGAATTACCACTCATTAAACTCTCAAGATAGAAGGATATATCAATAAATTTAATTTAATAGTGTTGATCGATTATTGTAGTACCCATAATTTTATTCATTGTAAGATAGCCAAGAAATTGAATTGCTTTCTATGTCCAACACCAGAGTGTTAAGTGATGGTTGTAAACGGATAAACTATAAATTTGTCAGGGAAGTGTCATAATATCAATCTAAACATGGGGTAATATGTACTGAATAGTCCAATGATTTCCATTCCAATGGGTGGTGCTAATGTTGTATTAAGAGTCCAATGGTTACAATATTTTGGGATGACAACTTTTAATTTTCAAGAACTTTTCTTGAATTTTTCCCAGGAAGGAAAATAAATTGAATTAAGGGGCATTGTATGGAAATTGGGGAAGATAATAATCTCTAATGGCATGATTGCACAATTATGCTCACTAGATGTTTAAACATCGAAATCATATATTTCTCTAGATATTCAAAGAATCTTGGACAATCATTCCAAGGTATTTGAGACTCCCAAATGCCTCCCACCTATTCATGATCATGATCATGTTATTCACTTGATTCCAGGAAGTGTTCCTCCAAACATCAGACCTTTGATATATCCTTATGCCCAAAAGAGTGAAATTGAACGTATGGTTGTAGAAATGCTAGAGGCAGGTATAATTCAACCTAGCCAGAGTTCTTTCTTTGCTCCAACAATATTGATACACAAAAAGGATGGATCATGGTGTATGTGTCTAGATTATAGGGAGCTTAACAAGCTCACTATTAAAGACAAATTTCTCATTCCTGCCATTGATGAATTTTTGGACGAATTACATGGAGCAATTGAATTCACCAAGTTCGACCTTCGTTAAAGATATCATCAAATTAGAATGAATACTGAAGACATTAAGAAAACAAAATTTAGAACTCATGAAGGTCATTATGATTTTTTGGTCATGCATTTTGGCCTTACTAATGCACCTTCCACATTTCAAGGTTTGATGAATTCCATTTTCGAACCCTTCCTTATAAAATTTGTGTTAGCCTTTTTTTATGATATACTAATCTACAAAAAGTCTTGGAAGGATCATTTTCAACATGTTGACATGGTGCTCAAACTAGGAGAAATAATTGTACGGCAAAAAAAAAAAAAAAAAAAAAAAAAAAAAAAAAAAAAACCGTCATAATGTTTCTTTGGGGTACACGAGGTGGAATATTTGTTCATATTGTATCTCATGAGGGTCTTAAGGTAGATCCTAACAAAATTAAAGCCGTCAAGGAATGGAAAATCCCCACAACCGTAAAGCATATTCGAGGATTTATTCCAAGTTTGTTAAGAATTATGGGAAAATAGTAGCACCTCTAACAACATTATTGAAGAAAGATGCATTTTTTTTTACTCGAGAAGCAACTAAGTCCTTTGAACATCTTAAAGATGCAGTGTGCCAAGCTGTGGTTTTAGCTACACTAGACTTCACAAAAGCCTTTATGGTGCAATGTGATGCATCAGGAAAAGGAATTGGTGCTATTTTAATGCAAGAAGGAAGACCCATTACTTTTGAAATTCATCTAATCAAGGGAAAGCATTTACACAAATCTATTTATGAGAAGGAAATGTTGGCAATACTACATGCCTTAAAGCAATGAAACCCTTACCAAATGGGAATACACTTCAAGGTAAAAACATATAATGATAGTCTTAAATAATTTTTGGAATAAAGATTATCTTCAGAAGAACAACAAAAATGGGTCACTACGATGTTGGGTTATGACTTTGAAATCATCTACAAAAATAGGGAAGCAAAATGTTGTTACAAATGCATTCTCAAGAAGGGATGAGAATGCAGAAGCATTTATTTATGTGATTTCTATTATCCAATCTGATTGGATAAATGGAGCAAGGGAGGAATGGAAGAATGACGAAGAGGTGTGGACACTCATTCAAAATTCCAACAAGATCCTAGTACATCTGATACATTTATTTGGAAAATTGACTCATTATGGTACACATATCGCTTATATCTATGTACGAATTACCAACTCAAACAAAATATTCTTTTGGAATTGCACACCTCTCATTTAGGAGGGCACTCAAATTTTTTAAAAACTTACCTTAAGGTTTAAAAAGAATTTTTTGGGGATGGCCTTAAATATGATATCCATAAGTTTGTGGCAGAATGTTTGGTTTGCCAACAAAATAAAGTTGAGACAATTAAGACCCCGGGTTTGTTACAACCTTTAGCCATTCCAAGTTTGTGTTGGGAGGATGTCTTAATGGATTTTATCATTGGTTTACCCAAGTTCGAAGGAAAAAGTGTCATCATGGTGATAGTTGATAGAATTACCAAGTATGCACACTTTTGTGCATTATCTCGTCCTTTTAAAGCTGGTATAGTTGCTAATGGATTTATTGAAACAATTCAAAAGCTACATGGGAACCCAAAAATTATTGTAAATGACGTAGAACCCATTTTCACTAGAAATTTTTGGACATAATTTTTTTCTTTTCTTGGTACTCAATTAGCTCATAGCTCATCTTATCATCCTCGATCTGACAGATAAAATGAGATAGTGAACATATGTTTGTAAGGATATATTCGTTGCTTTGTGTCTAATAAACAAACATAATGGGCTGAGTGGTTACCTATGGATGAATGGTGGTATAATACTTCCTTCCATACTGCAACAAAAATGACCCGATTTATGGATCTTTATGGATATCATCCACCGTCCATCACCTTATCTTTAAGAGAAAATTGTAAGGTTCAAGCGGTGGAAGATTACATCGAGCATCAAAAACAAGTTTTCCAACTCTTAAAGGATAACCTCACTTTGGAGCCTAAATCAGTCACAGAAACAAGAACCTTAGAGCTACGAAATTGATCAATTACAGAGTATCTCATTAAGTGCAAGAACTTACCCGCTGAAGATTCCACATGGGAGGATGAGAATTTTATGCAGAAGCATCCATAACTACTCAAGTGTTGAGGACAACGCCTATTTTGAAGGAGAGAGGCATATTGGGTCCCTATAATACTAGTGCATCCCCCTTATTGTTATTTTTGTTCCCCATAGAGCCTAATATTTTTATTGTTGTGCCCTTACATTATTATTGTTTATGTATTCTTTGATTATATTGTGACCCATTAGACTCCTATATATACCAAGGAGATCTTGTCATTTGCATCGTCCAAGAATTGTTCATTTATGTGATGTAAAGGAGGTTTCCTCCTAGAAGATGCTAATGTTCAAGTCTTAGATCTATCTTTTCTTCTATTTTGTGATCTAGTTGCATAACACTATACCTAAGATAAATTCTTCTAGCAAAATCAACAACCCACTAGGCCTCCTTAATCCCTTGTGCATCCACAAGAAAATCATTGGTTGTCTCACTTTTATAGGTACCTACTAATTTATTCAACTACAAAAATTCTCTTATTGTCATTTTCCTTTTTCCTCAGCGCCTGTGAATGTCTCACAAAAATATACAATATTACTCTAGCAAATTATTTAGAAAATCTCTTTTTGAATTTCTCTCGTGTTTGTGTTGTGTCTTCATCGTCTCCCTTAGGTTGCTTTTATAATTCTTGTTGGGGAAATTATATGAATGATATATTGTCACAAATTAAATTTTCAAACATGGAGTCGTAGTCAGTAGAGTTGATGCACTATATGTGCCGATAACAGGTAAGTTCCTATGTCTGTTGAGTATAGCCTCGATAGGAAGCTTCCATTTTATAATTAATCTAATTTCATCACACAATTTAAAGATCAAAAGCTCATAAATAAAATCTCAGGAAGCATGTGATCTAAAATTTCTTGCTCAGGTAACAAGGTTGTCCATTTACAAGCTCATGGAATGAAAATATTGATTCAACTTTGTTTTCCTATAGCAACTAATATAATCAACTTATTGCACTTAAATATTAAACAGAAACCATTCCTAATTTAACTAGTTCTTAAAGAAATTATGCATTCTAGTACAGGAAATGTATGACAAGAGTCTTCACTAACAACGCATGTAGGTGAATGGCGAGATCTCTGTTCTTCATGTTCTCTAAAAATAGAATTCAATACCTACAACCTCAGAAATCAAATGATTACTTTCATAAAAAATAACTGGAATCATATCAAATTCTTTGAAGTTAAACTATAAAACTAAACTATATTCATAATAACTATAATAAAAACTTGCCTTGATGGCTTCGGTGGGCCCTTGTCGAGCTACGAAGGAAAGCTGAGGAAACTTACCGAACTAAATAATTTACTAACACATCAAATTCATCAATCGTTGCTTGTATTATTGATTTCAAAAGGAAAGATGACAAAATCAAGTCTCTAGCATAACAACAAAGTTAAAACTCTGTCTCTCCTTTCTAACTGACTCTTACTACCAGCTAACTAACTCCCTCTAACAAGATTATGAGGCTAATTTATACATGAAATCCATGGAGGAATGGATAGAACCAAGTCCCCCCAACTCAGATTTTGGTTAAGGCCAATTTAACAATTTTTAGAATGAAATCTAAAAAATATGGGTTTTATGCAGAAATTACAAATTCGGGTCCAAGACCCTTTGATATCTCTCTATGCGTTATGTATTGTTAGAAACAATTTTTGGGTTTTTTAGCTGGTTATGTTTTCTCAAAATCCTTGTGTCCGTTTGAAAATATATGTTTTCATTTGTATGAAAATCAAGGTGCAAATCAGTAGTTTGAGATTTTTACTATTTTTACAATCTGTTACCAAAATAGCATAGAAAATATCCCCCCCGAGCTAGAGGTCTACACTTGTGAGATGGGTGAATTCTGACCCAATATTCTGCATGTCGACGTCATTCCCGAAAAAACCCATGTTGTCGATTTTCTTCTAGAAGCTTCCAAAATTTTGACTTTACTTCAGTACTGGATGAGCAAAACGTTGGAATACTAGTACCAGATGAACATAGGGTTGGAACCAAGGTGCTGGACCACTGATGTTGGTGTTAGATGAGTGAACACGAGTACTAGATTGATAGTATTGGTGTCGGACAAATAGGAACACGAATACTGGAACACTGCACTGGTATCGGACAAGTGGGGAGCACGAGTATCAGATTGTTGGCCTGGTACTGGATGAGTAGGAACATGGTCTAAACATTTATGTGATCCAATCCAATTAATTAGAGAGTATAAAGAATCAATAATTCTATTTCTACCACAAGAAAACATAAAAACCAATAAGAATCAATAATTCTATTTCTAACACAAGGATGTTAAAAGTCATGTTTTTGAAGAAGGTAGGCAAGTGTTGAGTAGGTTTCGAGGTAAAGTTGGTCAAAAATAGAGGACAATATAGGGTATTAAAAGCATCAAAATGGAGACCCAACAATTCTCCATAAGCCAAACCCCTAATATCCAAATTGATTAACAACTATGATTAAATTCCAACCTTCTTAGATCAATGATATAGATTAGATCTAATTCACTTACATAATTTATTATTTATCTTTAGATATACATTAGCCAAAAGTCAACATTAACTAAATAATTGATCAATGTACTTTTTCCTAAGCTAAAACTTAGGAATGAGATCATATTAGTTGCTCCTCTTGAACAACCACCTAAACAAGACTTCTTCTGCTACATTCCAGACACGATCCTATGTAGAAGACCTTTCAAAGCTACAAAATCAAGATTCCCTCCTAGCAAGGAACAGATTCTCCACCACCCCCAACTTGTCCTTGTAGAAATTGAGCTTCCCCTTCAATAGGGGTTTGGTGAGAATATCTATTATCCCCCCCTTGTGAAAATGTACTATAGTCTTACAAAACCTCTCTAGACCTTGTCTCTATTGAAGTGGTACCTGATCTTTATAAACTTGGTTTTTCCATGAAAATTTGGATTTTCTAAGAGCTTGATGCAACTTCGATTTTCACAATGGATCACTAGAGGCCCCATATTAATAACAAACAACCATGAGAGCATATCATGAAGCAATATGGCCTCAAAGCTCACCAAAATCACTGCATTGTACTCCTCTACTAAACTTAGTGCCATTGACTATTTCTTGTTGCTAAACCATAAGATCACTATTGAGCCTAACCTAAAACAACATCTAGATGTACTCTTCCTGTCCATTGTTGTTAGGTCCCTATATTAGTAGTATAGTCCCTTATTGTTGTTAGTATAACCCCCTTATTTTTATTATTGTACCCTTGTAACACCAATATTGTTATTATTGTGCCCTTACATTATTATTGTTAGGTCGGCTAGGATTATATTGTGACCCCATGGACCCCTATATATAGAAGGAGGTTTTGGTCATTTTTATCATCCAAGAATTGTTCATTTATGTAAGGTATTGGAGGTTTCCCACTCGAGTGGCTTATTTCTAAGGTGTTGATCTCTCTTTTCTTCTATTTTGGGAGCTAGTTTCATAACATTTGGTATTAGAGCTTTAGATTCTAGGGTTTCGCTGCTCCAAATAAGTCATCGTGGAATTTTCACTATAACTTTTGTTCTACAAAATTTCAGAAGCTGAAATGTTTACAGAGTGAAGCCGAAATTCTGAGGAACATCGTGGAAAAATTTCAGATCTTGGTTCACAATATTTTTGGACATATGATATGTGGAATTTAGGGCTTTTTTCAAGCTCCCGAATTTCACCTAAACAAGTCATCGTGGAATTTTCACTATAATTTTTTTCTATGAAGGTTCAGAAGCTGAAATTTTTACAGAGTGAAGCCTAAATCTTGAGGAACCTCGTATAAAAATTTCAGATCTTGGTTCGTAATTTTTTTCTGAGATATGATATGTGGAAGTTAGGGCTCCTAGATTTCATCTTAAAGAGGTGACCATGGGAAAATCATCATAACTCCCTATCTGAGCATCAGATTGGAATTTTGTAAAAATTGGCCGCAAGTACACAGACTATAGTATTATTTATATCGATTTCAAAGCTGAAGGAGGAAACAGTGACACATGGCACGCTGTACAAGTTCATTCTACTGAACCAGTCCATAATTAGGTCATTGTGGGAGATTGGGTATAACTTTTCCTTGAAGAATCCAATCAGGTCAGATCTGTGGAATTCAAAAGAATATTCATAGGGCTATGAGAGGACCTAATTTCAAATATTGAAGATCCGAAATCATAGATATAATTCAGTTTCAATATTGAGCTCCTAAAAAGCAAGAAAAAGGTGTGTATTTTTTTTCGAATTACATAAGTCTTGTTTGAAAAATTATTTTGAATTTATTCCAAGGGCATATTGAAGAATAAATATCACCAATGGGTTCTAAAATGCCCCCTAAAAATAATTCTACACCCATTAAGCCTTCATAAGGCTCTAGTATGACTCATGAAGACGAAGAAATGCAACATGAGATATCAAAATTACAAGAGCAAGTGCATCAAATTTCGCTATCGCAAAGAGCAACAAAAAATGAAATGGAAGTTTTGAAGAAAGGCGTTGAAACTAAGATGGATGGTTTGAAGAAAGGCGTGGAAGCTAAGATGGATGGTTTGGAAGCTAAGACAGATGGCATGGAAGTTGGCATGTAAGCTAAGATGGATGACATGGAAGCTAAGATCGATGAAAAAATGAAAGACAACATGGAAAACATGAAGAATGATCTAAAAGTAGCCATCGAAGGTTTGAAAAAGTTGATACAAGGAATGTTTCCTAATGGCGAAAATATAGTAGAGGAAACTCATGACGAGAACAAAATAAATGTTAATCGTGATTTCATAAAACTCTAATGTTGGATGGAAGAACCACCATATTCCAAAGATGGATATGAGGAAGTTTGATGGCAATGATCCCATAACATGGATACTACAGATGGAGCAATATTTTGATCTCAAAAATGTGCAAAACACACAAAAGGTATGCATTACAACTTTACATCGAGAACAAAATACATTTGTATGGTCTCGCTGGCTTTGCTCCCGTAAAAAAATTGTCACTTGGTCAATTTTTATGGAAGAAATGATAACACATTATGAGGATAAAAAGAGCAACACCTTCTTTAGCCAATTGATAAATCTCAAACAAAAGGGTTCAGTGGTGGAGCACATTGAGGACTTCCAAAAATTGAATAGAAGGGTAACTGATTTTCCAGAGGAACACATGATTGATGTCTTCATAGGAACTTTAAAGGATAACATCCAACATGAGGTTCACGTTTGGGAACCTGATTCATGGGAGAAGGCTTTCAGGTTGGCAAGAAAAATTGAATGTAAAATTATGGCGACAAGGAAGCCTACCACTCACATCTATAAAGACGGAAGTGTTGCTACTCCTAGACTTCCACAACCTACAAGGTTGACACCACAACAATTGGAAGAAAAAAGAGCAAAAGGGCTTTGCTACAATTGTGATAGCAAATACACTAAAGGTCATAAGTGTGTTGAGAAGAAATTATTTTACATAGATTGTGAAGAGGAGGAAGAAAATGAACATAAAATTTCAAAAGAAGAGGATATACACCAGGAACCAACCCTGGAAGAAGAAGAAATGAGTCTGACCATATCATGTAATGCATTGGCAGGAATTACCACTCCTCAAACTCTTAAGATACAAGGACATATCAAGAAGAAAAAGGTAATAGTGTTGATTGATTCGGGTAGTACCCATGATTTTATTCATTATAAGGTAGCCAAGGAATTGAATTGCTTCCTATACCCAACACAAACTATATGCAGAAAAATCCAAATGTTTCTTTGTAGTACAAGAGGTGGAATATCTGGGTCATATTGTATCTCACGAGGGTGTTAAGGTAGACCCTAACAAAATTAAAGCCATTAAGGAATGGAAAGTCCCCACAACCATAAAGAAGTTGCGAGGATTTCTTGGGTTAATAGGGTATTATCGCAATTTTGTTAAGAATTATGGGAGAATAGTAGCACCTCTAACAACATTATTGAAGAAAGATGCATTTTCATGGACTCCTGAAGCAACTAAGGCCTTTGAACATCTTAAAGAGGCAATGTGCCTAGCACCGGTCTTAGCTACGCCGGACTTCACAAAAACCTTTATTGTGGAATGTGATGCCTCAGGAAATGGAATTGGTGCAGTTTTAATGCAGGAAGGAAGACCCATTGCTTTTGAAAGTCGTCTAATCAAAGGAAAGTATTTACAGAAACCTATTTATGAGAAGTAAATGTTAGCAATACTACATGCACTAAAGAAATGGTGAACTTACCTAATGGGAAGACACTTCAAGGTAAAAACTGATCATGATAGTCTTAAACGCTTTTTGGAACAAAGACTATCTTTAGAAGAGCAGCAAAAATGGGTCACAAAGATGTTGGGTTATGACTTTGAAATAATCTACAAAAAAGGAAAGCTTAATGTTGTTGCAGATGCACTCTCAAGAAAGAATGAAGAGGTGGAAGCATTGCTTTGTGCCATTTCTAGTATCCAACCAGATTGGATAACCGAAGCAAGAGATGAATGGAAGAAGGACAAAGATGTATGGACACTCATTCAAAAGTTGCAGCAAGATCCTAGTACATCTGATACATTTAGTTGGAAAATGATTCCTTATGGTACAAAGATCGCTTATATCTTTGTAAGAATTCCCAACTAAAACAAAAGATTCTTTTGGAATTGCACACTTCTCCTTTAGGAGGACACTCAGGATTTTTAAAAACTTACCACAAGGTGAAGAAAGAATTTTTTTTGGGATGGCCTTAAATCTGATATTCAAAAGTTTGTGGTGAAATGTTTGGTTTGCCAGCAGAATAAAGTTGAGACAATTAAGACCCCGGGTCTTCTACAACCTTTATCCATTCCAAGTCAACGTTGGGAGGATATTTCAATGGATTTTATCACAGGTTTACCTAAGTCTGAAGGAAAGGGTGTCATCATGGTGGTAGTTGATAGACTTACCAAGTATGCACACTTTTGTGCATTATCTCATCCATTTAAAGCAAGTATAGTTGCTACTACATTTATGGACACAATTCAAAAGCTACATGGAAACCCAAGGATTATTGTAAGTGACAGAGATCCCATTTTTACTAGAAATTTTTGGACAAAATTATTTTCTTGTTTGGGTACTCAACTAGCTCATAGCTCATCTTATCATCCTAAATCCGATGGTCAAACTGAGATAGTGAATAGATGTTTGGAAGGATATCTTCGTTGTTTTGTATCTGATAATAAAACATAATGGGTCAAGTGGTTACCTCTTGTTGAATGGTGGTATAACACTTCCTTCCATACTGTATAAAAAATGACCCAATTTATGGCACTTTATGGATATCAACACCGTCCATCACGTCTTTTTTAAGAGAAAATTCTAAGGTTCAAGCAGTGGAAGATCACATCGAGCATCAACAAGAAGTTCTCCAATGCTTAAAGGATAACCTAAATTTGGCACAAAATTGAATGAAACAACAGGCAGATCAACATCGCAGCGAGAGAATTTTTGATGTAGGAGATTGGGTATTTTTACGGCTACAACCATACAAACAAATTTCCCTCAAGCAAGCTAAGAAGGATAATAAATTATCACCAAAGTATTATGGTCCTTACAAGGTGTTGCAAAAGATTGGTACTATGGCATACAAATTGGAGCTTCCCACTTCTTCGCAAGTGCATGCAGTTTTCCATGTTTCATGCTTAAAAAAGGTTATAGGGGACAAACTTCCAGTTCAAACAATATTGCCAAAACTTGATAAGGAAGGAAAAATCATATTGGAACCCGAAGCAGTCACGGAAACAAGAACTCGACAGCTACAAAATCGATCAATTTTTAGAGTATCTCATCAAATGGAAGAACTTACCCACTGCAGATTCTACATGGGAGGATGAGAATTTTATACAAAATCATTTGGAGCTACTCAAGCGTTGAGGACAACACTTTTTTGAAGGAGAGGGGCATGTTAGGTCCCTATATGAGTAGTATAGTCCCTTATTGTTTTTAGTATAACCCCCTTATTGTTATTATTGTACCCTTGTAACCCCAATATTGTTATTATTGTGCCCTTACATTATTATTGTTAGGTCGGCTAGGATTATATTGTGACCCTATGGACCCTTATATATAGAAGGAGCTTTTGGTCATTTGTAGCATCCAAGAATTGTTCATTTATGTAATGTATTGGAGGTTTCCCCCCTTGAAGTGCCTTATTTCTAAGGCATTGATCTCTCTTTTCTTCTATTTTTGGAGCTGGTTTCATAACAATTGCACTCTTGGCCTAGTTCAAATCTATATAGCCCTGTAATTTCACTCCACTAACTCTGACATATCTTAGTCTATAGTCCACTATACCACAAAGATACCTCAACACATGCTTTGCTACCACCTATTCAAACCTCCTCAGCTCCACCATAAACTCGCTAAGTGTATTCACTGCAAACCATATATTCATTCTAGTACTAACAAGATGCACCATCAACCCGGTCAACTACTTGTACAATGTGGGATCCACCAGCTCACCCTTAGAAGCATTAAGCTTCCTCAATTTGGTAATAATGGTTGTAAACATCGTCCTCAAATCTCCATCTTGAATCTATTGATGATCTCAACTATATACTTTCCCTACCCTAGGAAAATCTCTTATGGCTGCTACCACACCTTCAGTCCCAAAAGTAGTGCATCAATACAATATCCTTCAACCTTGAGCTTCAAAGCAAGGTCATCCTTGCACATCCCATGAGATTCTCTGATCCTATCTGAAAGAGATCGTCAACATACAGTATTAAGATAAGCGACTCACCATCAACAAGTACATAGTACTAATTGGAGTCAATCTCACTCTTAGTGAAGCACAATCCAAGTAGACAACCATCAAACCTAGAGTATCATGCAGATGTATGCTTAAGTATGTAGAAGACTTTCTTTAGTCTACATACATGGGACTCCTTCCCATGCACCTTAAATTCTTGAGAATGCTCTATATACATCTCTTCCTCAATTACCCCATTGAGGAAGGAAATATTCAGATCCATCGAATGAACCCTCCACCCAATTTATGAGGAAATAGATATAAATACCGTGATAGATGCATATTTGGTGACAGGTGCAAATTTATCCTCGCAATCCACTCCCTCTTTCTAGGAGAACCCTCTCGCCACAAACCTCACTTTGTGTTTCTTAATATTTCCATATTCTACATGCTTAATCTTAAAGATCCATTCCGAAGTGACCATTGAATTCTCCTCAAGCCTCAATACAATATCCCACACATAATTCCTCATTATGGAACTATACTCTAACACCATGGAATCCCTCCAAACCTGCTAGTCTTCTAGCTTCTTAAAGGTATAAGGATTGGACTCACTAATGTTGTTCATCAAGGCCATATAACTAGAAAATCTAGTTCCCCGAAGGTGTTGCTAGAAGCTTCCACATGATCCTCAACATCCCTCAATGTTTACTCAACCCATTTTGGCCTCCTCTTGATAGAGCTTGAAAGAACCTCTTATTCCTCTTCATGCTTAGAAGATTTTCTCTCCCCAGCCTTTAAAGCCTCTCACTCCTAAAGGTCCTACCCTTCTCAAATTTTACATCTTGGCTAACTATGATCTTCCTTTGCCCTGGAATGTATACTAATGAAGGCCTTTGATATCACACTCTATCCAAAAAATATCCCCCTCTCAGATGAGGGTTACAACTTAGTCCTCTTCTCTGATGCAATTTGGATATATACTGAGCTATCAAAGATGCGAAAATGTCTCACCTCTAGTTTCACTCTTGTAAATTCCTCATGAATCTTGTCCTCCACTACCCTATGCGGATGCCCATTTTGTAGGTATACCACTACATTACAAGCCTCGTCCCACAAGTACATAGGAAAGTACTAATCACGAATCATTTCCTTTATTGCTCTGATTATGGTCATGTTCTTCCTTTTTACCACTCCATTTAGTTGCAAATTGTAGGGCACTATGAGTTATTTCTTGATTCCCACCTCTCTATATAAACCCTTGAACTCATTAGAGGTATACTCACCCCCATTGTCTGATATCATGATCTTCTTCCCAGTTTGGTTCTCCACAAGAGCTTGAAACTCTTGAAACCAACCAAATACCTCATCCTTAGCCTTCAAGAAGTAAAACCATGTCCTCCTAGAATAGTCATATATGAAGGTCATAAAATAACTACACCCAGAGACATAATCCATTGACATTAAACCTTAATCATCGGAATGCACCAAATCCAATAATCCCTTGGGCCTGGTCTCATTGTTAGGAAACACTGCTTTGGTATGTTTTCCAAGCACACATCCTTTGCACACACCATCCTACTCCATATTGAACTCTAGAAAAGCAGTGACCATCCCCATAACAATGGTAGATCCATATAGTGTAGATGCCCCATCCTCCTACGCTAAAGATTACTATGGTTGTCATTTTCATATACAAGGACCTTCATTAACTATGCTCTCAACAAATATTGATTGCTCTTTGTGTTTCTTATCACTCACCTCATGCTAGGAACAACTCCTGTCACGCTAACAGATACTTCACCTCTCATGAAACTTGCCTCAAGTCCTTTATCCTCCATATTCGAAATGAAGAGGAATTTCTTCGCCAACCCAAGTACATACAATACTTGCTTCACCTCCATAGGATTCCTAAGCTCTAGCTAGAACTATATGCTTCCAATACCCTCCATTTCATACCTAACATTATGGCCAATCTCCACATGAAGATCATGGTGCTCCTTGGCCATACTAGTGAAGAGGTCATGAAATCCTATCATATGATGAGAAGCTTCAATATCCATAAAACATAAACCATGTGTCATGGTGCTTGAAATACATAACACCAATGAGAACTCCTTCTCGATTTTTCATAGTTAACTCATCTATTTTTTTCACATGTAGTTGTTGATGTCTTCCCTTTGCCTTTCTTCTCGTTGGAGCACTATCCAACATAGTGACCATACTTGTGACATGCAAAGCGTTTGAATTTGCTCATGTAACTATTTTTCTCTTTTTACGAAGATCCTGCTCCCCTCTGGTTATTCTTAGATTTATCCTAGTCCTTCTTTGATTTCCTAGGAAGAGCAAGTTCCTCATCTCCACCTCCACCTCTAAGCTACCCACTAAATAATGAATTGTCCATATCTCCTTTTGGTTGAAGTCGTCTCACAACTTGGTCCAATTAGGAAGCTTGTCTCAAGCAAGGATACCTATCACAAAGGTATATCGTTGCTTGGTACAACCATTAAGGGCTATCTTGACAATTTCACCCTCATCTATGGCTTCCCCAACAATTGTATGTTCATAATGAACTTGCTAGATCCTTGTGAAGTATTAGGGTACAATTTGAGATCTATTCATCCTTATGTTCCTTAGTTTCTGTCTCAACACCATCTTCCTATTTTGGTTGTTACTTTGGTACAATTTCATCAACAATTATCACATTTTGTGACCTATATGGTTTTGAGATGTGAGGGATTATATAATCCTTCACAGCATCCAATACAATTCCTCTAGCCTTCACATCCTTAAGATTGCATTTGACTATTTGTGTAGGATTTAAAGGAACTTGGATCTCTTTTTCTGAAAGTTCCCATAGGATGTTTTCCATCAAAATAATGGTGATCCTCTCCTTTCATGGAATGGAGTTCGCATCCCCTTGCAACTTGTAATCAAGATTTCAAACTAGATAATTCCATTTCACTAGATTGATTTAAGCCACAAAACCTTTACTCTTGCAAATTATTTAGAAAATACCTTTCTAATTTCCCTTGTGCTCGTGTTGTGTCTTCATACTCTCCCTTAGGTTTCTTTTATAATTCTCACCTAATCCAAATCCATAATATCTTAAGTGATTGATGGTTAGGATTAAATCCCAACCTTTTTAGATCAAAGATGGAGATTAGATATAAGTCACTTAAATAATTTATTATTTACCCTTAGAAAAACATTAGCCCAAAGTCAACATTAATAAAATAATTAATCAATGTACTTTTCCCTAAGTTGAAACTTAGGAATGAGATCATATTAGTTGCTCCTCTTGAACAACCACCTAAAGAGGAATTCCTCTCCCACATGCTAGACACAAACCTATGCAAAATACCTTCTAAAGTTGTTGACACCTAATCTTTGGAATTAGAAAATTTATGTAAATATTGTAAATAAGAAAATATAAAAGGTGAAGAGACACCAAAATTTGAATTCCAAGAGTCTCCCTTCAATGTATATAAATAATCTCTTAATGCAAATCTCATCAATTCATTCAGAGTTACAAATCTCGCGTGACATGGTACCAGATGTATGGTGAGATCGTGGTGATTTCAACCTTCTCTGTGGGTGTTCGGTTGTGCATTACTTATGCAAATGATATGTGTTGATTGCATATGTAAGCGTGGATTTTGGTCGATTAATGTGTTGGTATGCAATGGTATATGGTGCGTTCCCCTGGGTCCCGTGAATATTATATACTGTTATATGTTGCAGAGTTTTCTATTGTATGTGCATTGGTTTGACGTAGCATATTGAATTCAATATGAATTATGTGAGTTGACCATACAAGGCCATTTTCCAAGGATTATGCGATGAGTTTTTTCTAAGGGGATGATATATATTGCATGGTATATACAATGGCGTTTATGGTGTATTATCATGCATAAGTTATTTAAAAAAAAATAAGGGTCACATGGTATACACAACGATAGATTCATATGAGTTAAAAATAAACTTGTGATGGAATTGGTTATAATACCATAGGTGCGTCTTGTGAATAATTTTTTGTGGGCTTATTAAATTATATATATATATATATATATATATATATATATATATATATATATATATATATATATATTTTGAAATGGATGAAATGGCATATAATATATAGTTGAATTTTATATGTGGAGTACTGAGTTATATATTAAAAAAATAAAAATAAATTATATTATATATATATTAAAAAAAATCTATTCATATATATTGAATCATTCTATTTTCGAACATATTTTTTTGTTAAAGATTATTGGTGCAAGAATTTTGTTTATTCAAAGCTTAGTCTAGAAATTTTGAATGCATTCACTCATCTCTATAGTTGGAGTAGTTCTCTTTGGGAAAGAGAACTTCCATGAATGGTCTAGGAAGATAAAGCATACCTTTATTTTTAATGAGTTGTGGAAAGGAGTTTGTGAAGGAGAAGGAGACAATCCTCCTGATAGGGCCACTTATGACACTAGCATTTTCCATCTCTCTTTCATTGCCTTATGTTTAACTTTATACCTCCCTTAGATAGCTGGAGGGTAAATTTGTCTTCTAACTAACTATGTATTTTTTTTTTTTTTGTAACCTAGCGAAACCCAACAACCCGCTTGACACATAACTACCAGTAAACCTCTGAAGGGCTACGATATTTCCTCCTCCCCATAGCTTGGGTCTTAACATGTGGGATTTTAACCTGGTTCTTCCGAGTTTCAATGGTCTCTTTTTTTTAATAATTTAATTTTATTAAGTAGATGGGGTCCCTGACTATGTCCATAAAATATTTATATTAACCTTTTAACTCCATAATAAAACATATAAAATATGACATCATCGATAACACCACCATCATGATAATCATGTGCATAAAGTAAGGCATCGTCCATGATATGTATAATCCAGCATATAGTATCACCTTGTTTCCCCTATGATATATAACATCATAAAAAATAATATATCATTATCAAAATAAATTGTTGTCCCACAAATGTACCAATGTCATAAGTTTGAAACAATTGTATGTAAAACCGAGTAAAAACCATAATATTAGAAAAAGCTCAAGTTAACTCCAGATCTTTGCTTGGACTAGCCACATAGGAGGGTCTCTTTTCCTCCTTTCTCTCTCCTTATATCATCAAATGCATATCAATGAAGGAAATTTCCATCCTCCCTGCTCCTTTAGTTGTAGGGATGTCAGAATGAGTACGAAAAGAGGTGGCCTTAAAAGGAGAGTGAACGGGCATAACAAATGCATGAAGTTTTCCCAATGCTAATTATGTAGGGGAATAAAGAGGTTGTTGAGCATGAAATCGCATAGCATGAGATAGAGCGGAGGGTATTTTAGGAGGAGAAATGACAGGATGAACATAATGATGAGAGAAGGTAGAACAATGAGTAATTCTGGAGGCATGCCTAATAGGGTTGGCCTCCCATCCATTATTTTGAATTGGATATTGTTGGGGTGCCCAAGGTTCAGGAAAATTCATTATACTCTGGTCCGGAAAAGGTATGTTCTGAGATTCACGTGGAGTAGGAGGGGGAGGAGGACCTCTAATGTACAAATGACCAGTTTGAGTTAACTAGTTAAATTCCTTAGAATTTTCATCAAGAGGAATAAAAAAATCAATCTTCTTATTTATTTTTTCTCTCCATCTCAAGTTAGTCCTTTTTCTTTCTTTTTTTCTTTTCCGGCCCCTTCTATTTCTCCTTGAACCTTTTCTAAAAAATCTCATGTTGTGTTGTAATAAAAACAATTTTGTTGTGCAACCATAAAACTCTTTATTATAAAATAACAAAATAAAAGACAATTTACAATCAAGCTTCATATAATACTAGAGCCTTTGTATACACACATAAGATAAATATGTAATAAAAAGGGAAAGTGTATTGTGCATGCATACATACAAGACCAATGTAGTAAAACAAGTGTGTTGATACAGTAACATAATATGTGGAAAGAAACGTTTCTATGTCGATATGAGTTTCTTATCAAATCATGGAACTATAAGGAAGGGTAGCATGTAAACAATCAATCTAGAGTTGTATCCCCTTTTGGTTGTGCCACAAGTGAGGTATGACCAATGCATATATGAAACACAATTGGTATTAGATGTGTTTTATAGAAGGTGGTAAAAATATATGAAATTCGTGTAGCTGAGTAAAAGTTAAGCCAATATTTTGAAGTCCTTTTTATTTTTTATTCTTTACAACAATATCCATAGACATTAATGCAAATAAGAATTTATGTACAAGGCTGAGTATAATTAATGAGCATATGTATAAGTGAAATTATGCCTAGTGATTATAAAATTAATTGGAATAGGGGACATTGTTACACTGCTGGAAGTGCTAAGTTTAAAGTATGACGTTGAAATGAACTTGATGTGCACTAATGCTTATTTTTGGGTTACTGAGACATAAAAAAGTTTTTTTTGGAATAAATAATATTAATTAATTGGTCATAAGAGAATCAAGGTAAGTTGATTCAAAATATACATGAGTAATAAAATCTTCAGACCCTCAAAACATTAAACATTCATTTACATGCAAAACTCATACTTGATACACCATTTATTGAAATCATATGTGTGTATGAGCGGGTGTGGACTTGAGAGTCCAGATGGGCAATAAGGCGTAGGTCAAAACTATGTGGCACTGCCTTTCATTCAAAAATCCATGACATATTTTGGTTGGCGTGCAATGAACAAAGAGCAATGAGTTTTGTTGATTTGACCTGTCACAATGTGGTTCATGCAGTCGTTGGGGGGAGTAGGGGTGGGCACCAAAAATTTTAATAGAGGGAAATAATTTTACTAGTGGCTAAGTGCAATTTATTTGGCTTTATTCCCTTTGACTTGGTTAGAATAGTTAGAACCATACAAAAACAACAATGTATCGACATGCGTGATTATGGAGACCAAAAAAATTTGTATTATACCTGATAATTCCACCTAGGTGATTGAATATCCATGGCATATTGGGTGGACTTTCAGAAAAAAATGGTGTGTGTATATATATATATCCATGGCAAAGGTATGTTCTGAGATTCACGTGGAGTAGGAGGGGGAGGAGGACCTCTAATGTACAAATGACCAGTTTGAGTTAACTAGTTAAATTCCTTAGAATTTGCATCAAGAGGAATAAAAAAATCAATCTTCTTATTTATTTTTTCTCTCCATCTCAAGTTAGTCCTTTTTCTTTCTTTTTTTTCTTTTCCGGCCCCTTATATTTCTCCTTGAACCTTTTCTAAAAAATCTCATGTTGTGTTGTAATAAAAACAATTTTGTTGTGCAACCATAAAACTCTTTATTATAAAATAACAAAATAAAAGACAATTTATAATCAAGCTTCATATAATACTAGAGCCTTTGTATACACACATAAGATAAATATGTAATAAAAAGGGAAAGTGTATTGTGCTTGCATACATACAATACCAATGTAGTAAAACAAGTGTGTTGATACAGTAACATAATATGTGGAAAGAAACGTTTCTATGTCGATACGAGTTTCTTATCAAATCATGGAACTATAAGGAAGGGTAGTATCTAAACAATCAATCTAGAGTTGTATCCCCTTTTGGTTGTGCCACAAGTGAGGTATGATCAATGCATATATGAAACACAATTGGTATTAGATGTCTTTTATAGAAGGTGGTAAAAATATATGAAATTCGTGTAGCTGAGTAAAAGTTAAGCCAATATTTTGAAGTCCTTTTTATTTTTGATTCTTTACAACAATATCCATAGACATTAATGCAAATAAGAATTTATGTACAAGGCTGAGTAATTAATGAGCATATGTATAAGTGAAATTATGCCTAGTGATTATAAAATTAATTGGAATAGGGGACATTGTTACACTGCTGGAAGTGCTAAGTTTAAAGTATGACGTTGAAATGAACTTGATGTGCACTAATGCTTATTTTTGGGTTACTGCGACATAAAAAAGTTTTTTTTTGAATAAATAATATTAATTAATTGGTCATAAGAGAATCAAGGTAAGTTGATTCAAAATATACATGAGTAATAAAATCTTCAGACCCTCAAAACATTAAACATTCATTTACATGCAAAACTCATACTTGATACACCATTTATTGAAATCATATGTGTGTATGAGCGGGTGTGGACTTGAGAGTCCAGATGGGCAATAAGGCGTAGGTAAAAACTATGTGGCACTGCCTTTCATTCAAAAATCCATGACATATTTTGGTTGGCGTGCAATCAACAAAGAGCAATGAGTTTTGTTGCTTTGACCTGTCACAATGTGGTTCATGCAGTCGTTGGGGGGAGTAGGGGTGGGCACCAAAATTTTTAATAGAGGGAAATAATTTTACTAGTGGCTAAGTGCAATTTATTTGGCTTTATTCCCTTTGACTTGGTTAGAATAGTTAGAAACATACAAAAACAACAATGTATCGACATGCGTGATTATGGAGACCAAAAAATTTCGTATTATACCTGATAATTCCACCTAGGTGATTGAATATCCATGGCATATTGGGTGGACTTTCAGAAAAAAATGGTGTATATATATATATATATATATATATATATATATATGCGTGAGGCAAAGGGCAGTAGAGGTTGTCTGTCATAATTTTTTCAAATAAATATGATGGGGTCGTGTCAACATGTATCAAGACATTATAAAAAATATGCCAATAGGGCTGCCATTTTCACCATGTATACAATCAAAGAGAAAAATACCTTGGATTTTCATGAAAAATTTCCCAGATAATAGGGTAAGGCGAGAATACTATTAGCAAGTGTGGGAAAACGATCACGTGGTATCCTTGGCTGAGGTGCTATTTAGCTAGACAACACATGAATTTATGAAACCGTGTTTTATGTTTTTGTGCCCTAACTTGGGCTCTCTCCTTAGCATTTGTGATGCATATTGAAATGAGACCCAATGTATGGATGAGATGCCCTTGATAGGATGTGAATACCAATTCCAGGGGACTAGAGAAAAGTGTGATGGAAAGTAAACATATTCACCTGTTGCAAAAAGGGCTCATGGGGGTGGCATGGTTGGCCATGTCACATATTTTTTAGGCATGCTAATGATTGAGAGGTAGGTGAATTGGAAAATGACATAGGTGGCACATATGCGTAAGAATATTTCCTTCTAGAGAGGAATGGGAAGGGAAATACCAAAATATTTGTAAGCAGGCTAGTAAACAACATAGGGAAAAAATGGAGGGAAAATGTGAAAATGATTAACTCTGTGTATCACAATTCGCAAATTAAAAACAAAACTAATATTTGGCAATCCAAAAATTTAGGTGCCAATTCAAGTAATTCCTGTGACAATGGGAGTTATTTGTTGCAAATACATTGGTAATTGTCTCCTCGATAGTTTAGACATGAGAAGGGAACTCAAGAAAGCTCTTGAATTCTATTTTGGAGAGCTTAAATATTTTTCCAAGAACATTAAGGCATCATAAATACCTTCTTTTAGTGCCTTCTCCAATGTGCTCATTGAGTTATGAGCACATTGCATCCTCATAACTCCAACAATGGCCACATCTCATTCTGTATGATCCTCCTGCAAGCATGAATGTCTAATAAGTATTGCCCAATAAACGACATATTAAAATCATGTTATATTTCTTTGTAAACAACAACGAGGCTTATAGCATTCAATTAATCACATATGTCAAATGGTGGACGACACACAATATTTTAATCACGTTAATAATAATGCCCTTATGATTGTGTTAGGGGCGCCAAAGGAGTCTCATCATATTTATTAATTGCATTCCAAGGTATGGTATATATCCTACACATGCCATGGATGGCATAACTATTGATGACAAGGCAAAAATATTTGTGTTTTGGATGGAGAAAAATCTTACAAATTGTGCCCAATGCTTTGGTTACATCCTCGTTAGTGTATGGCCTATGCATGATGTGTGCAATGGGGAGGGGGCCACCTCTCTTAACAATATCAAATTTAAACTTATGCACCCATGCCTCTCTGACCATATCAATGTTTACTCATGCTTAATTCATCACACACATCATTTGTCACCTAGACAAAGATTTGTCATCAAATATTTTATATAAAGAAATGGAAAGCTTTTATAACTTCAATAAAGGAGATGGGGTGATTGCATTTTTAACACTGTAAAATGTATTTCCTGTAAATTTGACTTCGTAAAGGGATAACATTTCTATGTTTATTTCATGAATATGAGTAGATTGGAGTGTGAAATAAACTACTGTAAGCATTAATATCACGAGTCTATTAAAACATTCTAGCCATATATGCATTGTAGACAAATCACATATATGATAATGTAAAAATTCATATAACTACATGTTAATACCAAAATTTAAACTGAGTCATGATGTTAGTACTCCTTATTTCTCCAGGGTGCCCAACCTACTTTAAGTAATAGTTTTAATTTCTTTTATAAGCATTATTTTAAGTCCTTTTAGGAGGAGGGATCATGGTGATGGCATGATAATTTGCACAATTTTTTTTGTATAAGTGGATCAACTTTTGGCGACTCCATAGGGAGGTTGTATATATATACCATAACCTATAATTTATAAAAGCGTTAAATAAAAATGGAGCTTGAAGCAGTGATAGGGGGTACGCATGTTGTCATGTTTAGGGGAAGCATGGGACACAAGAAATTGGGATAGAACACCACCTGTTTGGGTTGCTAAATACTTATAATTTGACAGACATAAATCATCAACCAGGGGTAGGTAAGCTTATGAGATGCTGCACAAAATATATGCAGCCTAATACTTTAAGTGCTTCTCTAATCAAAACCATACACACACAGCTCCAATATCTCTTTTCCTCATCAACACTTAGCATCAAAGGCTATGGAGCAGATTTAATCATCCCTCTTCAACACCTAAGGATGTTTATGTCGATCATAAAATGATAAGGGACCAAGCAAACATCAATGAAATCAATTTAACATTCCATAACATAAATCAGAGCTTGATCAAGTGACCCCAAACTTATTTATCAAATAAAATTCACCATTTAACCATCATAGATGTGTTACTGCAAATTATAAAAAGAGAAACAATAGTTGTGCAATAACTCTGTCAATTCCTGAGAAATAATCAAAAGCAACACAAATATGCAACTACTAGAGTTGTGAGAAAAGGGGGCCCTCCCTTAATCACAACCCCTTTTACTGCTAAAGGATTTTACTTAGCAAGATCAACAGAACATGTAATTTTGTATTAATCTAGAAAATTATTACAGTGGTACAAAAGTTTGATATGTCCCCCCTTATTTGAAAATAAAACATAACAGTATTTATATAAGTGCAAATGAATAAGCTTGCCCGAATTAGGAAAACTAACTTGTTGCAAATTTTTGCTAATAATAACTGGAAAAGACAAGAAAAATAACTATGCTGAGTTTGATCCATGACTGAAAGCATGAATCAGACTCATTTCGTTGAGTTGCTGGAGCTATTTTCCAGCATGACCATCGATGAGAGCACTGAAGATCTGGGCGGTTTTGGTGACATTTTCGAGGCATCAAATAGGACAACGTTCATGTAGGAAGATTTCGTAATAAAACCCATGTTCCTATTCTTCTTGAGGTTGACTGGCACATACTCAACCGCCGATATTGCGGCAGGAAATCTGGATGGTTATAGGAAATCCACGTCTACAGAATTCACAGAGTGTCTACAGGAAATCAACAAATCACAGGTGTTTGCAAGAGATCGTGGAGTTTCTTTAGAAAGCAATTAGTCTGCATAGGATTCAGTCATTCAAACTTGAAATTGTAGATAATTCGATTAGGTAAATTTTAGCTCCAAAAATACTTAAGAACAAAGTGAAATGATACTTTTAGAATAATTTGCATACCTCAAAGCTCACAACATCCTTTTGTTCAAGACATATGTAATATGGAAAAATGAGAGTTATAAAGGGTCAAAAGAGTTCAAAAATGGGGGAAAGAAAAAATGAGTAAAATCGGGACTCAACATCTCCCCCACACCTAGCTTCTTCCATGTCGCCTATGAAAGCAAAAATGTTGGAACTTCATAAGGAAAATTCAATCTTTTCCCTGTGTTGTAGCTACTACAGCCAAGTGATCCAATTGTGCCCTGTTGGACTCAAATTCCTGAACCTGACTCTGATATTTTTCATTCTTCTTCTGCAGGTGGTCGATTTGAGTTTTTTCTTCTTCATGATTCGGCATGCCTTCTTATGCCACTCATAGAACTCCTTCTCCATGCGTAGATTGTTATCCTTTAGGTTTTTTTTTCCTTCTAAAGAACCCGTTCAGACACAGTGAGCTCACTGATAATTTCCTCCATCTCTTTTCGGGGCCGCTTTTTCTGGGAAGTTCCCTCCCCCTCATGCTGTCCTTGAGAGGAGTAGGGAAAAATTGGTTCCTCCTGCTCTTGGAAGTCTTCAACTGTCTTATTCCCACTTTCCTGCAGCTGTGGGTCTTGGGGAAAGACACGGCCTCCCATTATCCTTTATTAATGAATTCAACTACCTTAATCTTCCCTTTCCCCTTTGACAAATCTCGCGACTCCTTTTCCTTTTTGTCAGCTTTAATTTGTGGTACCTCTTCCTCTACAGTTTCCTCTATCGCCAGCTTCGCAAGCTGGCTTCTTGTAAAGTGCTTAGCGAGGGTAGAAGTACCCTTTCACTTGGGATTTTTCCCTATGGTTTCCCTAATTACCACCACCTTCTCGTATTTCTTGACCTCCTATGTCAATGTACTAGGGGTCTAGGGTTCCTTTCTCGGCTTCTCTGCTGGTTCTGCCTCCTTGGTTGTTAGTGAATCAGGCTCCTTCTTATCATTTAGGAAGTAATTCTCCAACAAGAATTCCTCCCATGTTTTGTTCTGTTTATGAAAAACCCCTCTCATGATAATTTTATCAGATTGTGATGATAGAGGTTCTCCTCTATATGTGCTTCCCTCTCCTTGGAAAAAGTAGACATCTTCAACAAGGACATTCTAAGATAATATGGCAAATTAAAGTGCCTATCTCATAAATGGCCAAGGAGATGGATGTGAAACATAAAATATAGCCCAAAATGACCTTCATAGGTGATGTATTTCTATAGGAAAAAAAGAGACGTCAATACTTACTTATAAGGTAATCCTGTGGAATTCCCTTGCTCCAATTCGGGCTTGCATGCTCTTTTATGAGGAAGGGTGTGAAAATCTACTTGTTGAATAGTTGTTTTTTAAACTAGCGCTCCCCTTCCCGTGGAATTCCATAAGCTTGAGCTACCAGCTCCTCCGTCAATCTAAACTGAACATTTCACACCTGTGCCCTGTTGCCATTATGATTTAGGGAAAGAGACTCTGTTACCTCTGATTTATGCCCGCTAAAATTCGGGAACAGAGGCAACCATCCTGCCTTCTCCAACCTTGCCTTACTTCGTGGGTCAACATCTAGTAATGCAGGACCCTGAGGTTTGAATTTGACAACAGACTGCATTCTCGACATATCTAGGAGTGGGAGAGAGCAGAGTTGATTCAATTCATTGATATGCTTCTAAGACTAAGAAGAATAATTTAAAACCTGACAAAGACAAGGATAGTTTAAATTATGAAATATTTGGGGTAATGAGGCAACTTTGAGTAATGCAAGACATGATCATGATTGTCATCATGATCCGTCTTGCGGGATAAATATTGAAAATATAACCAAATGACATGTCAGAATAATAATAATCGGGAATGGAACTCATGTTATGACACATCAGCTCATATCCGCCTTCTTCCACGAAGGTGGCCATGACTCATATTTATGCAAATTCAAATTTTTGTACCATTACCTTTTTAACTTAAGTGTATTGACGCCAACCGTACATGCTCGATCTTACCTTACAATGGTCCAGTACTTGGGTGATGACTCCACTTACCTTGAATTAATAACCCACCTTGAAACCATATCATATGCAAAGTTGTATAGTTACATGGTCTCAACTAATGATGAAGATGATCAGTACTTGCCAGATTCTTTTTAAGATAATGTTCTATCTAAAATTCGTTCTTTAGGAAATAAGTGGTGTTGCTGCAAGAAATGCAACCGCTGAAATTTTCTACAGGAAACTATCTTCTCCCCTTTTTCTACAGTTCACTGCACTTGAATGTAGTTGCTGATGTCGAATGTGCAGTGATCTCATTGGATTACTAGCCATTAAGGTCGGTTGTTAACCAACGCAAGGTCCATCACCATTAATGAGAGTGAGGACCAAGGTAAATCTGATGCATCCTATTAGGTGTGAATATATGAGATGTTGTCAAACCCCCTGTAGGATCCAACAGTCAAGGAGCCATGATGAATCCCCATTGTTTTCGATGAGATAGCATGCCATTAAGGTATACAAGCTTAAAGGAAACACAAGTCTCTGATCTTGGACCCAGATAATTTGTTGATGTCGATGGGCCAAGATTGTTGGAAGGAGGGCCTTAAGAGATCCGACATCAGTCCAACACGAGCAATCCAAAAATCAACTGAAAAACTGAATTTATTAAGAGGATCCCAAAGGATCTACTGACCTGTGATTTTAACAAGCCCAGGGTAGTTCATGCTCACCATATTTCAATTTTAGAGAGTTTGAAATACTAAAAAATAAGACTCCAAGGGGGTTGTTTTTCCTTAATTATTACATTGGGTTTGGAAAAAGGAATAAACCTATACCCAATAGACATTCCTCACATGGTTTACTAAGCACGAGAAGGAAAAAAGTGAGCTCAGTGTATTGGTAGGAAATCAAGAAGAGTTAGTGAAAGGAATGACTGCCTCTCCCACCATTTCCAGCTCTTCTTCTTCACAATCTCTTCCACAAATTTCTCCCTAGATTGGGGTTTCTAATATAGCTTGAATCTGTGCCCATTCACCAAGAAGGTACCATTGCCATCATCAATTGTTTTAACCCAAACAGATCCATTATCAAAAACTTTCTCAATTTCATAGGGGCCTAGCCATTGTGTGTTAAATTTCCCTTTAAAATTCTTAAATTTTGAATCAAACAACAATGCCCAGTCTCCCTCTTTGAACTGTTTTTTATTAATGTATCGATCGTGACATTTAGCTCATTTTTGTTGGATCATATCAATATGTTTAAAAGCATCCTGCCTAATCGTATCCAACTCATTGAGCTGCAGGATTCTTTATTGTTGTGACTCATTAAGGTCTATGCCCAAATCTACTCCCATCTTAAAAGTTTTGATCTAAAATTCAATTGGTAGTAAAACTTGTTTTCCATACACCAATTCATACAGAGATAAGCCAATGGTATTCCTCCATGTGATCCTATAAGTCCACAACGCCTCATGAATTCGATCAAACCAATCCTTCTTATGTAATTGCATTGTATTTGTTAGGATTGTTTCCAACACCTTATTTGTTGATTCCACCTGCCCATTGGCCTGTGGATGGTAAGGGGTGTACTTCATATGAGTAATCTGATATTTCTGTACAATTCCCTGCATAAGCTTTGACACAAACTGAGTACCCTGATCAGTAACTATTTCCCTTCGTACCCCAAATCTCACAAAAATATCAGAGAGAGAGAGAGAGAAAATAATAAAAATAAAGATAAAATAAAATAAAATCTACTACTGCTTTCTTCGTTGCTCTAGGTAGTGCCCTTTCTTCCACCCACTTCCTAACATAATCAATACCAACCAAAATATACTTCTTACTTTTAGACATATGATTGATGGGACCTACAAAATAAAGAGCCCACCTCTCGAATAGTTCTATGAGAGCCTGTGGCTGCAAATGCATTTCACCTTCTTGAACATGTCTCCCTATTCTCTAGCAGCTATCACATTTACGAACATACTCCCTTTCATATTTGAAAAGACTTAGCCAATAGTAACTTGAGCGAAGGATCTTATAGGTTGTCCGCTTATCTACAAAATTTCCTCCACAGGGTTCATCATGAAAAACTCTCATGATATCATATATCTCATCCTCTCTGACACACCTACAAATAATCAAATCATGTTCGGTGAAAAAGAGGTCTCCCTTAATCCAAGAGTAATCAACACTTTTTCTAATAATTATCTTTTTTCTGACTAGATGAGAAGTAGGGTGGTAACTTTCTTGTAGCAAGGTAATTGGCCATGTCTGCAAACCACGGTGTTTTGACAGAAATAGCAAAAAAATTCTCATTAGCAATGCTATCATTAAAAAGAATATCCTCACCTACATGGTTGAGCCTAGATAGGAAATCAGCTACCTGATTTTCTTTTCCCAACCTGTCCAATATTGTGATGTCAAATTCCTGTAGCAGCAAAAGCCACCTAGTGATCCTTCCATTAGTGACTGGTTTGTTCATGAGATAACGAATAGCATAATGATCAGTGTGTACAAAAACTTCGTAAACAGTGATGTAATTTTTAAACCTTTTAATAGCATAAATTACAACAAGGAATTATTTCTCAGTTACAGTGTAATTCAGTTCTACAGGAGTTAAAATTTTACTAACAAAATAGATAACATGGGTTATGATATTTTCCTTTTGACCCAATACCACTCCTATGGATGAATCATAGGCATCAGTGGAAATATGAAAAGGAAATTTCCAATCTAGACCTCTCAAGACAGGTGCTGAAGAAATCTTTTCCTCGAGTGTATCAAATGTAGCTTGACACTCATCACTCCAATGAAATTCAAATTCTTTAGTCTATACTTTAAACAATGGAGAGGCTACCTTTGTAAAATTCTCAACAAACCTTATGTAGTAGCTTGCATGTCCAAGGAAACTTCGAAATCCCTTTTGACTTGTTGGTGAGGGCAACTTTACAATTACTTTGATCTTAGCCGGATCAACTTTAATTCCTGCAGCAGAAACATGATGACCCAAAACAATACCCTTAGTATTAAGCATAATTTTTTTTTCATTACTCAATGAAGGATTAGTTTCTCTACAGCTCTGCAAAACTTTCTTAAGATTATGTAAAGATTCTTCAAACGTATTACCCATTACTGTAAAATCATCCATATAGACCTCTACACAATCATGCAAAAGGTCAGAGAAAATACCAAGGATCACCCCCTGAAATGTGGCTGGTGCGTTGCATAAACCAAATGGTAGTACCTTATATGCATAGGTACCCTAGGGACGTGTGAATGTTGTCTTATCCTGGTCCTCTGGAGCTATCCTAATTTGATCTTACCCGCTGAACCCATCTAGGAAGGACAAATACTTCTTCCCTGCTAAAGTGTCCAGTACTTGGTCTATAAAAGGCAAGGGAAAGTGATCTTTTAAGGTAGCTTTGTTTAGTTCCCTGTAATCTACACACACTAGCCATTTACCATTATTTTTAGGGACGATATCCGGTGGAGATACCCATTGGTTGTCTGAGATAGGATAGATGAATCCTACATTTAACAATTTATGCAGTTCATTTTTTATAATTTTTCTTAAAGCGGGGTTCATTATTCTTTGTGGTTGTGTCACACGCTTGGAATTTCCTTCTACGTAGATATGATGAATGCATGTGTTTGGGTGAATACCCCTCATGTATGTATATTCCCAAGCAAATGTAACTATTACACAGTATTTTGTCACCGTCCTTGAAATCCCCATCTCGAACATTGGAGGACCATTTCAGTGACTTCTATTTATTGTCATACATTGCTATAAGTGTCATTGCATCCCTTGGCATGACAAAGAACATTTCCTCTGTTGATCATTCCTCAAGAAAACCTTCAAAAACATGTGATTTTGGTTTGGCGCTGGTAGGTAGTTATGGCCTCGTGCCCATGGAGAAATTAACACTGGGCCCCGCACCCATTGGCGCTCTGTCACGGAAGGGCACCCACGCCGAGCTGTTTTTGGAAAGTTTTTAAAAATAGAAACGAAGTTTTCATGCTTAACAAATTCGTGAGCGGAGTCATCATTGTTTTTTCAAAAAAATAACGTCGAAGTCCTCCATTTCGCTTTTTGTTTCCTACAATTTTGCAACTCCCCAAAGGGATAGACCTCTCCTCCAGCTTATGAGGGATCCCAAACCACCTCCTCCTCTCTTATAAATACTTCTTTCTCACATTGATTCAGCTAGGTGAATAGTCATTACTATAGCTGGTGTGTAGAATAAGGTAGAGAGGAATCCATTGTTGAGAGAGAGTTTAGGCCCATTGCCTTATCGAATCCAATCCCTAGCGAATTTTTGAGACGCGCCTGACTGAACCCGTCAAAGGAGACTTGCAACGTCAAGGCATTAAGGTTGTAAACTTCTTTTATCTATCATTAATACATGAATGGTTTTTTGGTTCCAATTTTGTGTTTAGTTATATGCAAAATGTTTTATTCTCCTTCACCAATCGAATAGCTGTAAGTGAAAGTATTTTCTCATATGCTATCATCGTTCACTTGATCTTTGTGCAGGTACACAGACATCATCACTAAAGGACCACGACGGGTGAAGACAAAGGTTGGAGGATCGCTGCTGCAAGTCATGACACTAGCATTGGACCGAGGTAGGGGATCTATCCCAGTCAATATTTCATTTATAAGCTAGGATTCCAAGAGTCCAACATGTTCCCTTGTTGCTAGACCCACCCCAGGGCTAGAGGGATCACCTCTATCCGCAGAGGGGATTTTCCTGTTCAACAAGTTGACGACCATACTGGGGATCAATGTGTTTGTTGTCTCTCATTGTTCATCTAGTATTTTTCTTGTCTGTCCGACTTTGGTTGTATTGCCACTTGTTTGCTTTGTTTTTCTTGTCTGATTGTTTCAAGCCATGCTACATAGTCTCAAAGTGCCAAGCCTAGATTTTTTTTAGCTCCTTTTTCTCCTTTCCTTAGTTTTCTAGCTCAACTCTTCTGTTTCTTTAACAGTCGCGCCGATTGGCACGTGTTTCCTATTTTATAGGCGTGATTTCCCTTGTTTAGCGCGGATTATAGCTGAACAGTCGCGCCGAATCCTGTAGGTTTGGATTTTGGCCTTTTCTTTGAGTTTTTACAGTGCATCTTGCCTCTGGATTGGTTTTTCCCTCCTATATTATTCCACTTGGATTGTTTTTGATTTCCCAGTCTCATTCTTGTCAGTTGATTATCTCTTATCTAATCGGTGTGGTTCATCATCCTAGGGTTTCTAGGTGTCTTCTATTGCTTGTTTGGCCACCTCTTCACTGTGCCTCTAAGCTGTGTATGATTCAGTCTATTCTTTCATCTTTTTAGCTTGTGGACTGATTATTTGACGTTTTCTTTCGATTATACATGTAGTTGGGTCGTTGAAATGTCATCTTGGTGTTCGTTTGACCTTCCGTCTGTTACCTTGAACATAGATTACATTGCTCACTGAGTCGATTTGAAATTCCTCTTTTGCGTGAAGGAAAGCATCTCTGTTTTGAGTGTGTTTTAAATTCGCATTGGATTGGTCTCTTTGTCTTTGATCATTTCGTTCGAGTGGCTCAAAAATAGTATTCATTTTGTCCTTTTAGTGTAACAATGCATTTTACTTCTCATTCATCTAAAAGAACAAAATTTGCATTCTTTCTCCCCATTTGAAAATGGAAAGCGTTCTTTTGCATTAGTATCTTTCTCATTAAAAAGTGAACAACAAGGGAAAATCCTTTTGTCTTCTACTTTGGTTGTATTATGAGCATTAGGAAAATTTCTTCTTGCATTCGATAGATTGTTTCTTCATTGTGAATTTCTATCCCTCTCTTAGCTAGTTGTTCATTGAATTGGAATGATTTTCTTTCGCATGTAGGTGTGCATTAGAGAATTGAGATTACATTCGGTAAGGCCTTGAGACCGCCACATAATTTCAAGATCAACTTTAAAATGAACTCAATCAACCTAAGGAAGCATTGAAACTTAACACTCATATTTAGAGGTCTAGGCTAGTGACGTGTTCCACCGTCGTTAAACCTAGTAGCTGTCATTCGCCATATGGCATTAGACAGCGCTAGCACGGAATTGTGCTCCCTGTACCATCGAGTATATAAAGGGAGACCCTCATAGGTTGCAATCCTTTATCCATAAGAAGTCGATTCTGTCGCCCTGTAACCATGATACACTGAACACAGTATTCGGGGAGATTGCCTGCATGTACGTTAAGTCCTTGGTCATTTCTTTTTCATTTGATCACCAAGGTGTATATTGCAGTTCACGGGAGCTTGGTACACCCTCTTGCTTAGATTTTCTGAGTAGTCATTTTGATCTTTCCATGACTCCTTAAAGATTGAAAGATCATCGAGCACTTGTCATTTCAAGCTCGTCCAACCTAAAAGTGACTAGAGTCACCTTTTTCCCTTTTATTAACTCTTAAAATATGAAAAGGAAGAGTTTTATTTCAGTGTCATAAAATTGATTACCTACGGTCACACGCCCATTATATTTATTTTCTTGGCTTGTTCATAAGTGATTCCTTAGTGATTGGTCTTGAATCCCCAAATTGGTCATCTCTTTTCTCTCTTGTTTTTGAGACAAAGTCATGGTGGTGGAACCACCAGTTTCGTTGTCCCCTTCATTACCTCGTAGTGAAGGTCCTTCTCGGGAAGTTTCTTCAAAGACATCTCAGTCTGTTAGGACTTTAGGTTACTGGCATTCTATTATTTCGAGTGTTCAACCTCTTGCCACTCGATCTCCTCTTGAGGAACCATTTGATATCAATTGGAAACCTCCAGAATTTTGGGCTCATTTTAGGGAAGAAGAAGGTCCTCCTTTACCCTCGGAACTGCTTGCCTCAGAACCACTTGAATCACCATTGACCTGTGCTTTACTTGCCACTGCTCGTCACCTTTTCACCGACAACATGTCTTCATCCGACATGGGTGCCACGAGTCCCATCAGTAGTGAAGAGACTTATGTTTCTACTGGAGAATATCAATTCCCTCCAGAGAATTTTCCTTATGTCTCAAGTTAACCTTCCTCACAGCCTTCCACTCTCCTGGTTGGTTATCATTCATTGAGTCAGATGATTTCTGGTGCTACATATTTGTATCAGAATCTGATATTGTCAGGTACATCAGCTCCTTCGGAGGGGTCATTTGTATCAGGTCCATATCCCTCGACTCCCATCACGTCGAAGATCATTACATCTGTCCCAACCAAGCCCACTATTTGTGTGGCTTCATCCACTCCTTCTATTAGTGTGATTATATCATTACCACCATCTTCTGTTGTTCACAGGACGACTCCCATTGCTTCCACAATACTTGTTGGGCCAACTATGAATGGATCACAACCTCATGTATCAGGATTCCATCAACCTATTGGTAGTGCGCCCATCGCTTCTAATCATATTCTTGAAGTTTTTACGTACAATCAGTATATGATGGCTATTCAACAACCAGATTACTTCCCCCAGGGTTCTCAGTAGATGCAAGCTCCCATTGATCGACCACACTACTATGATGAGCATGGAACTCACATATGTTACCATGGCCTTGTTCCACGCGGTGGTCCATTGTATGTTCAAACGCCTCAAATGTCGGTTTACCACAACCAGTTCACATACCTACAGGGACAACCCTATGGTCCACAAGGACAAGCCTTTCAGGGAAAAACCTATGGTCCACAAGGACATCCCTTTCAAGGAAAAAATTTGGTCCAACAGGGACAACCCTACGGTCCTGTTGGTCAACCTCATGTTCAACAAGGAGCGTCTTATGTTCCCCAGGGGAAAACCTATTCATCTCAGGGATAACCTTTTGTGCAACAGAACCATCCTTACGTTCAACAGGGCCCAACTTTTGTACAACAAGGTCAACCCTCTACTGCTCAGCCGGGCCAACTTGGTCTTCAGGGGCAACCTGTCTCATCTCAACTGTCAGGCCAACCTGTTCCTCAAGGGCAGTCCGGTGGCTCTTAGTATCCAGGCCAACCTGTACCACAGGGACATCCTGTCCAACCCCAACATCCAGGCCAACTTGCACCCCAGGGACAGGCTGTTCAACTGTAGCATCCGGGTCAACCTGCACCGAAGGGGCAACCCACACAGCTTCAAGGCCCACCTTTTATTCCTCAAGTTCAATCTCACATGGTACAAGGTCCACCCCAAGGCACTTCTTACTCAACAAAATCCATATGTTGCTTAGATAGGACCTTAGTGGTTCGCTCAGAATCAATATCCTGGTCATCAACTGGTGCATCAGCAGAATTATCAAAATTATAACCCTTACGGAAAAAATCCTTCGGGACAAAACATTTGGGGTCAGAAATTCTCCCAACCTGGTTGGAATCCCAACACTGGTCTCTACCAAAGGCCTGAAATGCCTTTCAATCCGCAATTTCCCTTTCTTGCTACGCTGGAACTTCTCGATGTGTCAAAGTTCACGAATGATCCTATCCTTCATAATCCATATTGGCCCCCAGTTCCGACTAAAATCCCTGGCAATTGTCCCAAATTTAAAGGCAAGTCCAGATAAGACCCCCAAGCATATGTTACGACATACCATCTTTGGTGCTCCTCTAACCCTTGGGTTAACGATTCAATTCGACTACGTCTCTTCCAAAGGGCTCTCATTGGTGCCGCTGCAAAGTGGTACATCGAAATCTCCTGCGACATCTTTCAAGATTTCAACTCTCTAGCCATGGCATTTCTCACGCACTTTCAGTTACTAGTTAGTTATGAAACTGGGACGCACCTCCTCACATCCTTGAATTAGGATCGGGATACTCATATCTCAGATCATATTCATGAATGGAGGCGACGTCATCGTTTAATCAAGTTTGAGATTCCTGATCAACTTATGACTGATTGGTTCACTACCTCTTTCATCAGTCCGATTGCTAAGCATATTGCTACGGGGGCATGTGTTACTGAGGAACAAGCCATCGCTCATCCCTAGTACCTTGATCTTATGTACTCTCAATCCGGCACACTATATGAACTCTTGCCCGATGCTCCGTGACATGGAAGTGCCAAAGCACCAGCGACGCCATTTGTTGATGGTATCATTGGTTCTGTGTCTCAAACTCCTCGTAATTCTTCTCCAAATCTCATGAAGCAAAAATCTACTTCTTCCACTAAAATTGCTTCTCAGCCACCTCCGAATCCTGGTAAGATCGCGGAAGTGACTGTCATCCAATCCACTCTGGAAGATAAAGCTTCCAAAGGAAAGAAAAAGGGTAAAGGTAAGGCCAAAGTCGATACCCTGAAACAGGATTCTCCAAAACCTAACACTGATGATGGTTAGAAATGTAAACAGAAGTACCCTTGTCTGATTTGTGACGATGAGCATTACACCAAGGACTGTCATCGACAGGATGAGGTGAGTCGACTGCTCAAAGGCACTCAAGGCACTCTGACTGTTCTTAAAGAACCATTCCCTTCGCAAAAAACTCAGATGGTGGAGCAACCTCAGTCCTCCGCCCCATTTGGCTATCAGGTTTTCATGATGAACGGTCCTGCACCCATCTCTATTGCTACCTGATCAAAAGATTATACTGAATTGCGTCAGGCAACAGGGAAAGAGATTGCTGATGGTCCTCCTCCCCCACCTGCTTCTGGCCCCTTCACATTGAAAGGCCCAGTACTGAGCCCATTGTACGACCACCTTCTAAAGGCGTACTCCGAAAGTCTTCCTATAACCCAAATGCTCGTACCACTCAGCATTACAATATTTTTGAGGATTTGGCTCAGGTGCCATCCGCTATGTTTGCGTTGGAAGTACTTCAGAGCTGTCCATCACAATGGAAAGCTTTGCTATCTGCCATCAGAGGGGTTGACCCCGCCGACTCCAACCTTATCACTTTCGATTTGGAAAATTTCGTCCCACGTCTCCCTCACCAGCTTGCACTAATTATTCAAGTTGGGATTAATGGAAAGAATATCAACTG
The DNA here is from genome assembly GCA_034641835.2 of Pinus albicaulis. NCBI lineage: Eukaryota > Viridiplantae > Streptophyta > Pinopsida > Pinales > Pinaceae > Pinus > Pinus albicaulis. The sequence continues at coordinate 899,351,453 of CM076581.1, forward strand.
AGCGGTTGTGGACGAGGGTGCCTCTACTTGCATCATGTCTTCTGCACGCTAGAAAGCCATTAGTTCTCCATTCCTCAATCGATCTCCAAATGCTTTAGAAGCTTTTGACGAAAGGGAATCTCACCCTCTTGGTGTTCTCGCCAGTTTACCTATCACATTGGAAGCGAAAACGATTAACATTTAGGTTGAGGTCATTGACGCCAAACTCAATTATAATCTTCTCCTCGGTCGCAGTTGGACTCATGCCATGTTATGCGTTCCATCCACTCTCTTTCATGTTCATCGATTTCCGCATGAAGGAAATATCATCACTGTCGATCAGTTGTCCTTTTTCACTTCCACATCTTCCGAGAGCAACGTTCCATATGTAGACCGTATTCGTATGCCTTATCAGAGCATAGGGTCGGATATTTTCAAAAATATTTCCCTTATGGGTCTTTTTTCTCTTCCTCCGCCCAACACTACTCAGGTCAACATGATCTCCACGTCTTTTGATCCGTGGATCATCCCTTCGTTAGCGCAGGTTGATTCATTTGGTGACGCGATTCCGTTAAGCCCAATAGAAATTAATTATTGTGAAATTATTTCGGCTTCGGCTCCTCCTCCCTATGATCATACTCCTTTAAGTGTGCCTCTTGACACATATTCTCAATCCCCTTAGCTCGGCGCTTCGGATTCTCCTGATCCTTTAAATGAAATGTTTTCCGCTGATGATTCCATCATGGAAACCATGTCTCTCGAGGATCCTCCTGTTGGGGATCTGTAATTTTAGCAGATTGGTAAGACTAAAACTGCAGAAGCAACATTGTTTCAACCAACTTTGGGATTCTAGGATCTAGCCCTCCTGAATCCGGAGAGGGATCTCTCCAATATGTACAAAGATGGATTTGTCTTTGAAGTTTGGGGTTATGATATTAGGCTAGTTATGAAGGCCAAAGGTTTGTTTGTTTTTTGGATGGTTGAGCATGATTACTGTTCAAGGTGAAAAGTTCTAA